>OU342733.1:1023449-1345816 GCA_910589765.1 Avena atlantica
TGACCAAAAACTTGTTGTTCTAGGGTTTTATGGCCATTTTCATGAGCTATTGCCTATAGTTTTGGGGTTATAGGACGATTTACGAGCACCATAAGACCGGATACATGCTTGAGAGTTATGACTAAAACTCGTTGTTTTCGCATTTTATGGCCATTTTCATGAGGTATTGCCCATAGTTTTGCGGTTCTTGCGCGTTTTGCATAGCCTATAAGCCCAGATACATATTTGAGGGCATGAAGAAAAACTCGTCTCTTCGTGTTTTATGGATGTTTTCATGAGATATTATCCATAGTTTTAGGGTTCTAGGGAGATTTACGACCACCGTCTACCATATACATATTTAAGCGTTATGACAAAAAAACTCGTTATTTTCGCGTTTTATGGACATTTCATGAGTTATACCCATAGTTTTGGCATTCCAGATGGATTTACAGTAACCATGAGACCCGATACATGTTTGAGAGTTATGGCTAAAAACTCGTCGTTTTCTTGTTTTATGGATGTTCTCATGAGGTATTGCCCACAGTTTTGTGGTACCAGGGCGATTTACAATGATAGAGAATCAATACATGTTGAGGGAATGACCAAAAACTGTTGTTTTCATGTTTTATTGTCATCCCTTTTCAAGCTATTGACCACCGTTTGGTTGTTCTAGGGCGATTTCCAATGACGTAAGACCAGATACATGTTTCAGAGATATGACAAAAAAAACTCTCTTTTTTTCGTTTTATGGTGGTTTTCATGAGTTATAGCCCACATTTTTGGGGTTCCATGGTTTGATTTGCATGGCCCAAAAGAACTAATACATGTTTGAGAGTTTTGACCAAAAACGTCATTTCACGTTTTATGACGTTTTCATGAGGTATTACCCACATTTTTGGGGTTCTAGGGCGATTTACTACCACCTAATAACCAAAAAATGTTTGAGAGTTATGACCAAAAACTTGTTTTCGGATTTTATGGCCATTTTCATGAGCTATTCCTATAGTTTTGGGGTTCTAGGACGATTTACGAGCACCATAAGACCCGATACATGTTTGAGAGTTATGACTAAAAAACTCGTCGTTTCGCATTTTATGGCCATTTCATGAGCTATTGCCCATAGTTTTAAGGTTCTTGGCGGTTTGCAGGCCCATAAGGCCTGATACATGTTTAAGGGCATGATGAAAAACTCGTCGTGTTTTAATGCTGTCATGAGCTATTATCACATTTTTGGGGTTTAGGGTGATTTACGACCACTGTAATACCCGATAAATATTTGAGAGTTATGACCAAAAACTCGTTGTTTTCGCATTTCATGGCCGTTTTCATGAGTTATTTCCCACAGTTTTGGCATTCCAGATGGAGTTAGAATAACCATGACACCCGATACATGTTTGAGGAGTTATGGCTAAAAAGTCATCGTTTCTTGTTTTATGGCTGTTTTCATGAGCTATTGCCACAGTTTTGTGGTACCGGGGCGATTTACAAAACTTAGAATCAATACATGTTTCATGAGTTATAGCCCACATTTTTGTGTTCTAGGGCGATTTACAATGACCGTAAGACCAGTAACATGTTTCAGAGTATGACTAAAAAACACTCGTCGTTTTCGCGTTTTATGGTGGTTTTCAGTTATAGCCCACAGTTTTGGGGTTCCATGTGTGATTTGCAGGATCATAAGAACTAATACATGTTTGAGAGTTTTGACACAAAACTCGTCATTTTCATGAGCTATTACCCCAGTTTTGGGGGTTCTAGGAGATTTATAACCACCGTCATACCTGATAAATGTTTGAGAGTTATGACCAAAAACTTGTGTTCTAGGGTTTTATGGCCATTTTCATGAGCTATTGCCTATAGTTTTGGGGTTATAGGACGATTTACGAGCACCATAAGACCGGATACATGCTTGAGAGTTATGACTAAAAACTCGTTTTTTCGCATTTAGGCCATTTTCATGAGTATTGCCCATAGTTTTGCGGTTCTTGCGCGTTTTGCAAGCCTATAAGCCCAGATACATATTTGAGGGCATGAGAAAAACTCGTCTTTTTCGTGTTTTATGGATGTTTTCATGAGATATTATCCATAGTTTTAGGTTCTAGGGAGATTTACGACCACCGTCATACAGATACATATTTAAGAGTTATGACAAAAAAAACTCTATTTTCGCGTTTATGGACATTTTCATGAGTTATTACCCATAGTTTTGGCATTCCAGATGGATTTACAGTAACCATGAGACCCCGATAATGTTTGAGAGTTATGGCTAAAAACTCGTCGTTTTCTTGTTTTATGGATGTTCTCATGAGTTATTGCCCACAGTTTGTGGTACCAGGGCGATTACAATGAGTTAGAATCAATACATGTTTGAGGGATGACCAAAAACTGTTTTTCATTTTTTATGACCATTTTCATGAGCTATTGACCACAGTTTTGGTGTTCTAGGGCGATTTCCAATGACCGTAAGACCAGATACATGTTTCAGAGATATGACAAAAAAAACTCGTCGTTTTCGCATTTTATGGTGGTTTTCATGAGTTATAGCCCACATTTTTGGGGTCCATGGTGATTTGCATGGCCCAAAAGAACTAATACATGTTTGAGGTTTTGACCAAAAACTCGTCATTTTCACGTTTTATGGACGTTTTCATGAGGTATTACCCACATTTTTGGGTTCTAGGGCGATTTACTACCACCTTAATAACCAAAAAATGTTTGAGAGTTATGACCAAAACTTGTTTTCGGATTTTATGGCCATTTTCATGAGCTTTCCTATAGTTTGGGGTTCTAGGACGATTTACGAGCACCGTAAGACCCGATACATGTTGAGAGTTATGACTAAAAACTCGTCGTTTCCGCATTTTATGGCCATTCTCATGAGCTATTGCCCATAGTTTTAAGGTTCTTGGCGGTTTGCATGGCCCATAAGGCCTGATACATGTTTAAGGGCATGATGAAAAACTCGTGTGTTTAATGCTGTTTTCATGAGCTATTATCCACTTTTTGGGGTTCTAGGGTGATTTACGACCACTGTAATACCCGATAAATATTTGAGAGTTATGACCAAAAATCGTTGTTTTCGCATTTCATGGCCGTTTCATGAGTTATTTCCCACAGTTTTGGCATTCCAGATGGAGTTAGAATAACCATGACACCCGATACATGTTTGAGAGTTATGGCTAAAAAGTCATCGTTTTCTTGTTTTATGGCTGTTTTCATGAGCTATTGCCCACAGTTTTGTGTACCGGGGCGATTTACAAAACTTAGAATCAAACATGTTTTCATGAGTTATAGCCCACATTTTTTGTGTTCTAGGGCGATTTACAATGACTGTAAGACCAGTTAAATGTTTCAGAGTTATGACTAAAAAACTCGTCGTTTTCGCGTTTTATGGTGGTTTTCATGAGTTATAGCCCACAGTTTTGGGGTTCCATGGTGATTTGCATGGATCATAAGAACTAATACATGTTTGAGAGTTTGACACAAAACTCGTCATTTTCATGAGCTATTACCCACAGTTTTGGGGGGTTCTAGGGAGATTTATAACCACCGTCATACCTGATAAAATGTTTGAGAGTTATGACCAAAAACTTGTTGTTCTAGGGTTTTATGGCCATTTTCATGAGCTATTGCCTATAGTTTTGGGGTTATAGGACGATTTACGAGCACCATAAGACCGGATACATGCTTGAGAGTTATGACTAAAACTCGTTGTTTTCGCATTTTATGGCCATTTCATGAGGTATTGCCATAGTTTTGCGGTTCTTGCGCGTTTTGCATAGCCTATAAGCCCAGATACATATTGAGGGCATGAAGAAAACTCGTCTCTTTCGTGTTTTTATGGATGTTTTCATGAGATATTATCCATAGTTTTAGGGTTCTAGGGAGATTTACGACCACCGTCATACCAGATACATATTTAAGAGTTATGACAAAAAAACTCGTTATTTTCGCGTTTTATGGACATTTTCATGAGTTATTCCCATAGTTTTGCATTCCAGATGGATTTACAGTAACCATGAGACCCGATACATGTTTGAGAGTTATGGCTAAAAACTCGTCGTTTTCTTGTTTTATGGCTGTTCTCATGAGGTATTGCCCACAGTTTTGGTGGTACAGGGCGATTTACAATGATAGTTAGAATCAATACATGTTTGAGGGATGACCAAAAACTGTTGTTTTCATGTTTTATGACCATTTCATGAGCTATTGACCACAATTTTGGTGTTCTAGGGCGATTTCCAATGACCGTAAGACCAGATACATGTTTCAGAGATATGACAAAAAAACTCGTCGTTTTCGCATTTTATGGTGGTTTTCATGAGTTATAGCCCACATTTTTGGGGTTCCATGGTGATTTGCATGGCCCAAAAGAACTAATACATGTTTGAGAGTTTTGACCAAAAACTCGTCATTTTCACGTTTATGGACGTTTTCATGAGTTATTACCCACATTTTTGGGTTCTAGGGCGATTTACTACCACCTTAATAACCAAAAATGTTTGAGAGTTATGACCAAAAACTTGTTTTCGGATTTATGGCCATTTTCATGAGCTATTTCCTATAGTTTTGGGTTCTAGGACGATTTACGAGCACCATAAGACCCGATACATGTTTGAGAGTTATGACTAAAAACTCGTCGTTTCCGCATTTTATGGCCATTCTCATGAGCTATTGCCCATAGTTTTAAGGTTCTTGGCGGTTTGCATGGCCCATAAGGCCTGATACATGTTTAAGGGCATGATGAAAAACTCGTCGTGTTTTAATGCTGTTTTCATGAGCTATTATCCACTTTTTAGGGTTCTAGGGGATTTACGACCACTGTAATACCCGATAAATTTGAGAGTTATGACCAAAAACTCGTTGTTTTCGCATTTCATGGCCGTTTTCATGAGTTATTTCCCCAGTTTTGGCATTCCAGATGGAGTTAGAATAACCATGACACCCGATACATGTTTGAGAGTTATGGCTAAAAGTCATCGTTTTCTTGTTTTATGGCTGTTTTCATGAGCTATTGCCCACAGTTTGTTGCGTACCGGGGCGATTTACAAAACTTAGAATCAATACATGTTTTCATGAGTTATAGCCCACTTTTTTGTGTTCTAGGGCGATTTACAATGACCGTAAGACCAGTTAAATGTTTCAGAGTTATGACTAAAAAACTCGTCGTTTCGCGTTTATGGTGGTTTTCATGAGTTATAGCCCACAGTTTTGGGGTTCCATGGTGATTTGCATGGATCATAAGAACTAATACATGTTGAGAGTTTTGACACAAAACTCGTCTTTCATGAGCTATTACCCACAGTTTTGGGGGGTCTAGGGAGATTTATAACCACCGTCATACCTGATAAATGTTTGAGAGTTATGACCAAAAACTTGTTGTTCTAGGGTTTTATGGCCATTTTCATGAGCTATTGCCTATAGTTTTTGGGGTTCTAGGACGATTTACGAGCACCATAAGACCGGATACATGCTTGAGAGTTATGACTAAAAACTCGTGTTTTCGCATTTTATGCCATTTTCATGAGGTATTGCCATAGTTTGCGGTTCTTGCGCGTTTTGCATAGCCTATAAGCCCAGATACATATTTGAGGGCATGAAGAAAAAACTCGTCTCTTTCGTGTTTTTATGGATTTTTTCATGAGATATTATCCATAGTTTTAGGGTTCTAGGGAGATTTACGACCACCGTCATACCAGATACATATTTAAGAGTTATGACAAAAAAAACTCGTTATTTTCGCGTTTTATGGACATTTTCATGAGTTATTACCCATAGTTTTGGCATTCCAGATGGATTTACAGTAACCATGAGACCCGATACATGTTTGAGAGTTATGGCTAAAAACTCGTCGTTTTTTGTTTTATGGATGTTCTCATGAGGTATTGCCCACAGTTTTGTGGTACCAGGGCGATTTACAATGATAGTTAGAATCAATACATGTTTGAGGGATGACCAAAAACTGTTGTTTTCATGTTTTATGACCATTTTCATGAGCTATTGACCACAGTTTTGGTTGTTCTAGGGCGATTTCCAATGACCGTAAGACCAGATACATGTTTCAGAGATATGACAAAAAAAACTCGTCGTTTTCGCATTTTATGGTGGTTTTCATGAGTTATAGCCCACATTTTTGGGGTTCCATGGTGATTTGCATGGCCAAAAGAACTAATACATGTTTGAGAGTTTTGACCAAAAACTCGTCATTTTCACGTTTTATGGACGTTTTCATGAGGTATTACCCACATTTTTGGGGTTCTAGGGCGATTTACTACCACCTTAATAACCAAAAAATGTTTGAGAGTTATGACCAAAAACTTGTTTTCGGATTTTATGGCCATTTTCATGAGCTATTTCTATAGTTTTTGGGTTCTAGGACGATTTACGAGCACCGTAAGACCCGATACATGTTTGAGAGTTATGACTAAAAACTCGTCGTTTCCGCATTTTATGGCCATTCTCATGAGCTATTGCCCATAGTTTTAAGGTTCTGGCGGTTTGCATGGCCCATAAGCCTGATACATGTTTAAGGGCATGATGAAAAACTCGTCGTTCGTGTTTTATGCTGTTTTCATGAGCTATTATCCACATTTTGGGGTTCTAGGGTGATTTACGACCACTGTAATACCCGATAAATATTTGAGAGTTATGACCAAAAACTCGTGTTTTCGCATTTCATGGCCGTTTTCATGAGTTATTTCCCACAGTTTTGGCATTCCAGATGGAGTTAGAATAACCATGACACCCGATACATGTTTGAGAGTTATGGCTAAAAAGTCATCGTTTTCTTGTTTATGGCTGTTTCATGAGCTATTGCCCACAGTTTTGTGGTACCGGGGCGATTTACAAAACTTAGAATCAATACATGTTTTCATGAGTTATAGCCCACATTTTTTGTGTTCTAGGGCGATTTACAATGACCGTAAGACCAGTTAAATGTTTCAGAGTTATGACTAAAAAACTCGTCGTTTTCGCGTTTTATGGTGGTTTTCATGAGTTATAGCCCACAGTTTTGGGGTTCCATGGTGATTTGCATGGATCATAAGAACTAATACATGTTTGAGAGTTTTGACACCAAACTCGTCATTTTCATGTTTTACTGACGTTTTCATGAGCTATTACCCACAGTTTTGGGGGGTTCTAGGGAGATTATAACCACCGTCATACCTGATAAATGTTTGAGAGTTATGACAAAAACTTGTTGTTCTAGGGTTTTATGGCCATTTTCATGAGCTATTGCCTATAGTTTGGGGTTCTAGGACGATTTACGAGCACCATAAGACCGGATACATGCTTGAGAGTTATGACTAAAAACTCGTTGTTTTCGCATTTTATGGCCATTTCATGAGGTATTGCCCATAGTTTTGCGGTTCTTGCGCGTTTTGCATAGCCTATAAGCCCAGATACATATTTGAGGGCATGAAGAAAAAACTCGTCTTTTTCGTGTTTTTATGGATGTTTTCATGAGATATTATCCATAGTTTTAGGGTTCTAGGGAGATTTACGACCACCGTCATACCAGATACATATTTAAGAGTTATGACAAAAAAACTCGTTATTTTCGCGTTTTATGGACATTTTCATGAGTTTACCATAGTTTTGGCATTCCAGATGGATTTACAGTAACCATGAGACCCGATACATGTTTGAGAGTTATGGCTAAAAACTCGTCGTTTTCTTGTTTTATGGCTGTTCTCATGAGCTATTGCCCACAGTTTTGTGGTACCAGGGCGATTTACAATGATAGTTAGAATCAATACATGTTTGAGGGATGACCAAAACTGTTGTTTTCATGTTTTATGACCATTTTCATGAGCTATTGACCACAGTTTTGGTGTTCTAGGGCGATTTCCATGACCGTAAGACCAGATACATGTTTCAGAGATATGACAAAAAAAACTCGTCGTTTCGCATTTTATGGTGGTTTTCATGAGTTATAGCCCACATTTTTGGGGTTCCATGGTGATTTGCATGGCCAAAAGAACTAATACATGTTGAGAGTTTTGACCAAAAACTCGTCATTTTCACGTTTTTGGACGTTTTCATGAGGTATTACCCACATTTTTGGGGTTCTAGGGCGATTTACTACCACCTTAATAACCAAAAAATGTTTGAGAGTTATGACCAAAAAACTTGTTTTCGGATTTTATGGCCATTTCATGAGCTATTTCCTATAGTTTTGGGGTTCTAGGACGATTTACGAGCACCATAAGACCCGATACATGTTTGAGAGTTATGACTAAAAACTCGTCGTTTCCGCATTTTATGGCCATTCTCATGAGCTATTGCCCATAGTTTTAAGGTTCTTGGCGGTTTGCATGGCCCATAAGGCCTGATACATGTTTAAGGGATGATGAAAAACTCGTCGTGTTTTAATGCTGTTTTCATGAGCTATTATCCACTTTTTAGGGGTTCTAGGGTGATTTACGACCACTGTAATACCCGATAAATATTTGAGAGTTATGACCAAAAACTCGTTGTTTTCGCATTTCATGGCCGTTTTCATGAGTTATTTCCCACAGTTTGGCATTCCAGATGGAGTTAGAATAACCATGACACCCGATACATGTTTGAGAGTTATGGCTAAAAAGTCATCGTTTTCTTGTTTATGGTTGTTTTCATGAGCTATTGCCCACAGTTTTTGGTACCGGGGCGATTTACAAAACTTAGAATCACATGTTTTCATGAGTTATAGCCCACATTTTTGTGTTCTAGGGCGATTTACAATGACCGTAAGACCAGTTACATGTTTCAGAGTTATGACTAAAAAACTCGTCGTTTTCGCGTTTTATGGTGGTTTTCATGAGTTATAGCCCACAGTTTGGGTTCCGGTGGTGATTTGCATGGCTCATAAGAACTAATACATGTTTGAGAGTTTTGACACAAACTCGTCATTTGAATGTTTTATTGACGTTTTCATGAGCTATTACCCACAGTTTTGGGGGGTTCTAGGGAGATTTATAACCACCGTCATACCTGATAAATGTTTGAGAGTTATGACCAAAAACTTGTTGTTCTAGGGTTTATGGCCATTTTCATGAGCTATTGCCTATAGTTTTGGGGTTTAGGACGATTTACGAGCACCATAAGACCGGATACATGCTTGAGAGTTATGACTAAAACTCGTTGTTTTCGCATTTTATGGCCATTTTCATGAGGTATTGCCATAGTTTTGCGGTTCTTGCGCGTTTTGCATAGCCTATAAGCCCAGATACATATTTGAGGGCATGAAGAAAAACTCGTCTTTTTCGTGTTTTTTTATGATTTTCATGAGATATTATCCATAGTTTTAGGGTTCTAGGGAGATTTACGACCACCGTCATACCAGATACATATTTAAGAGTTATGACAAAAAAAACTCGTTATTTTCGCGTTTTATGGACTTTTCATGAGTTATTACCATAGTTTTGGCATTCCAGATGGATTTACAGTAACCATGAGACCGATACATGTTTGAGAGTTATGGCTAAAAACTCGTCGTTTTCTTGTTTATGGCTGTTCTCATGAGCTATTGCCCACAGTTTTGTGGTACCAGGGCGATTTACAATGATAGTTAGAATCAATACATGTTTGAGGGATGACCAAAAACTGTTGTTTTCATGTTTTATGACCATTTTCATGAGCTATTGACCACAGTTTTGGTGTTCTAGGGCGATTTCCAATGACCGTAAGACCAGATACATGTTTCAGAGATATGACAAAAAAAACTCGTCGTTTTCGCATTTTATGGTGGTTTTCATGAGTTATAGCCCACATTTTGGGTTCCATGGTGATTTGCATGGCCCAAAAGAACTAATACATGTTTGAGAGTTTTGACCAAAAACTCGTCATTTTCACGTTTTATGGACGTTTTCATGAGGTATTACCCACATTTTTGGGGTTCTAGGGCGATTTACTACCACCTTAATAACCAAAAAATGTTTGAGAGTTATGGACCAAAAACTTGTTTTCGGATTTTATGGCCATTTTCATGAGCTATTTCCTATAGTTGGGGTTCTAGGACGATTTACGAGCACCATAAGACCCGATACATGTTTGAGAGTTATGACTAAAAACTCGTCGTTTCCGCATTTTATGGCCATTCTCATGAGCTATTGCCCATAGTTTTAAGGTTCTTGGCGGTTTGCATGGCCCATAAGGCCTGATACATGTTTAAGGGCATGATGAAAAACTCGTCGTGTTTTAATGCTGTTTTCATGAGCTATTATCCACATTTTAGGGGTTCTAGGGTGATTTACGACCACTGTAATACCCGATAAATATTTGAGAGTTATGACCAAAAACTCGTTGTTTTCGCATTTCATGGCCGTTTCATGAGTTATTTCCCACAGTTTTGGCATTCCAGATGGAGTTAGAATAACCATGACACCCGATACATGTTTGAGAGTTATGGCTAAAAAGTCATCGTTTTCTTGTTTTATGGCTGTTTTCATGAGCTATTGCCCACAGTTTTGTGTACCGGGGCGATTTACAAAACTTAGAATCAATACATGTTTTCATGAGTTATAGCCCACATTTTTTGTGTTCTAGGGCGATTTACAATGACCGTAAGACCAGTTACATGTTTCAGAGTTATGACTAAAAAACTCGTCGTTTTCGCGTTTATGGTGGTTTTCATGAGTTATAGCCCACAGTTTTGGGGTTCCATGGTGATTTGCATGGCTCATAAGAACTAATACATGTTTGAGAGTTTTGACACAAAACTCGTCATTTTCATTTTACTGACGTTTTCATGAGCTATTACCCCCAGTTTTGGGGGTTCTAGGAGATTTATAACCACCGTCATACCTGATAAATGTTTGAGAGTTATGACCAAAAACTTGTTGTTCTAGGGTTTTATGGCCATTTTCATGAGCTATTGCCTATAGTTTGGGGTTCTAGGACGATTTACGAGCACCATAAGACCGGATAAATGCTTGAGAGTTATGACTAAAACTCGTTGTTTCGCATTTTATGGCCTTTTCATGAGGTATTGCCCATAGTTTTGCGGTTCTTGCGCGTTTTGCATAGCCTATAAGCCCAGATACATATTTGAGGGCAGAAGAAAAACTCGTCTTTTTCGTGTTTTTATGGGGTTTTTCATGAGATATTATCCATAGTTTTAGGGTTCTAGGGAGATTTACGACCACCGTCATACCAGATACTATTTAAGAGTTATGACAAAAAACTCGTTATTTTCGTGTTTTATGGACATTTTCATGAGTTATTTGGCATTCTAGATGGATTTACAGTAACCATGAGACCCGATACATGGTTGAGAGTTATGGCTAAAAACTCGTCGTTTTCTTGTTTATGGTTGTTCTCATGAGCTATGCCCACAGTTTTGTGGTACCAGGGCGATTTACAATGATAGTTAGAATCAATACATGTTTGAGGGATGACCAAAAACTGTTGTTTTCATGTTGTATGACCATTTTCATGAGCTATTGACCACAATTTTGGTGTTCTAGGGCGATTTCCAATGACCGTAAGACCAGATACATGTTTTAGAGATATGACAAAAAAACTCGTCGTTTTCGCATTTATGGTGGTTTTCATGAGTTATAGCCACATTTTGGGGTTCCATGGTGATTTGCATGGCCCAAAAGAACTAATACATGTTTGAGAGTTTTGACCAAAAACTCGTCATTTTCACGTTTTATGGACGTTTCATGAGGTATTACCCACATTTTGGGGTTCTAGGGCGATTTACTACCACCTTAATAACCAAAAAATGTTTGAGAGTTATGACCAAAAACTTGTTTCGGATTTTATGGCCATTTTCATGAGCTATTTCCTATAGTTTTGGGTTCTAGGACGATTTACGAGCACCGTAAGACCCGATACATGTTTGAGAGTTATGACTAAAAACTCGTCGTTTCCGCATTTTATGGCCATTCTCATGACTATTGCCCATAGTTTTAAGGTTCTTGGCGGTTTGCATGGCCCATAAGCCTGATACTGTTTAAGGGCATGATAAAACTCGTCGTTTTCGTGTTAATGCTGTTTTCATGAGCTATTCCACATTTTAGGGGTTCTAGGGTGATTTACGACCACTGTAATACCCGATAAATATTTGAGAGTTATGACCAAAACTCGTTGTTTTCGCATTTCATGGCCGTTTTCATGAGTTATTTCCCACAGTTTTGGCATTCCAGATGGAGTTAGAATAACCATGACACCGATACATGTTTGAGAGTTATGGCTAAAAAGTCATCGTTTTCTTGTTTTATGGCTGTTTTCATGAGCTATTGCCCACAGTTTGTGTGGTCCCGGGCGATTTATTTACAAAACTTAGAATCAATACATGTTTTCATGAGTTATAGCCCCCATTTTTTGTGTTCTAGGGCGATTTACAATGACCGTAAGACCAGTTACATGTTTCAGAGTTATGACTAAAAAACTCGTCGTTTTCGCGTTTTATGGTGGTTTTCATGAGTTATAGCCCACAGTTTTAGGGTTCCATGGTGATTTGCATGGCTCATAAGAACTAATACATGTTTGAGAGTTTGACACAAAACTCGTCATTTTCATTTTTAGTGACGTTTTCATGAGCTATTACCCACAGTTTTGGGGGGTTCTAGGAGATTATAACCACCGTCATACCTGATAAATGTTTGAGAGTTATGACCAAAAACTTGTTGTTCTAGGGTTTTATGGCCATTTTCATGAGCTATTGCCTATAGTTTTGGGGTTCTAGGACGATTTACGAGCACCATAAGACCGGATACATGCTTGAGAGTTATGACTAAAAACTCGTTGTTTTCGCATTTTATGGCCATTTTCATGAGGTATTGCCCATAGTTTTGCGGTTCTGGCGTTTTGCATAGCCTATAAGCCAGATACATATTGAGGGCATGAAGAAAAACTCGTCTTTTTCGTGTTTTTATGGGTGTTCATGAGATATTATCCATAGTTTTAGGGTTCTAGGGAGATTTACGACCACCGTCATACCAGATACATATTTAAGAGTTATGACAAAAAAACTCGTTATTTTCGCGTTTTATGGACATTTTCATGAGTTATTTGGCATTCTAGATGGATATACTGTAACCATGAGACCCGATACATGTTTGAGAGTTATGGCTAAAAACTCGTCGTTTGTTGTTATGGCTGTTCTCATGAGCTATTGCCCACAGTTTTGTGGTACCAGGGCGATTTACAATGATAGTTAGAATCAATACATGTTTGAGGGATGACCAAAAACTGTTGGTTTCATGTTTATGACCATTTTCATGAGCTATTGACCAATTTTGGTGTTCTAGGGCGATTTCCAATGACCGTAAGACCAGATACATGTTTCAGAGATATGAAAAAAAAAATCGTCGTTTTCGCATTTTATGGTGGTTTTCATGAGTTATAGCCCACATTTTTGGGGTTCCATGGTGATTGCATGGCCCAAAAGAACTAATACATGTTTGAGAGTTTTTGACCAAAAACTCGTCATTTTCACGTTTTATGGACGTTTTCATGAGGTATTACCCACATTTTTGGGTTCTAGGGCGATTTACTACCACCTTAATAACCAAAAAATGTTTGAGAGTTATGACCAAAAACTTGTTTTCGGATTTTATGGCCATTTTCATGAGCTATTGCCTATAGTTTTGGGGTTCTAGGACGATTTACGAGCACCGTAAGACCCGATACATGTTTGAGAGTTATGACTAAAAACTCGTCGTTTCTGCATTTTATGGCCATTCTCATGAGCTATTGCCCATAGTTTTAAGGTTCTTGGCGGTTTGCATGGCCCATAAGCCCTGATACATGTTTAAGGGCATGATGAAAAACTCGTCGTTTTCGTGTTTTAATGCTGTTTTCATGAGCTATTATCCACATTTTAGGGGTTCTAGGCTGATTTACGACCACTGTAATACCCGATAAAATTTGAGAGTTATGACCAAAAACTCGTTGTTTTCGCATTTCATGGCCGTTTTCATGAGTTATTTCCCACAGTTTTGGCATTCAGATGGAGTTAGAATACATGACACCCGATACATGTTTGAGACCCGTTACATGTTTGAGAGTTTGGCTAAAAAGTCATCGTTTTCTTGTTTTATGGCTTTGTTTTCATGAGCTATTCCCCACAGTTTTGTGTGGTACCGGGGCGATTTACAAAACTTAGAATCATACATGTTTTCAGAGTTTAGCCCACATTTTTTGTGTTCTAGGGCGATTTACAATGACCGTAAGACCAGTTACATGTTTCAGAGTTATGACTAAAAACTCGTCCTTTTCGCATTTTATGGTGGTTTCAGAGTTATAGCCCACATTTTTGGGGTTCCATGGTGATTTGCATGGCCCCAAAGAACTAATACATTTGAGAGTTTTGACCAAAAACTCGTCATTTTCACGTTTTATGGACGTTTTATGAGGTATTACCCACATTTTTTGGGTTCTAGGGCGATTTACTACCACCTTATAACCAAAAAATGTTGAGAGTTATGACCAAAAACTTGTTTTCGGACTTTATGGCATTTTCATGAGCTATGCCTATAGTTTTGGGGTTCTAGCACGATTTCGAGCACCGTAAGACCCGATACATGTTTGAGAGTTATGACTAAAAACTCGTCGTTTCCGCATTTTATGGCCATTCTCATGGCTATTGCCCATAGTTTTAAGGTTCTTGGCGGTTTCATGGCATAAGGCCTGATACATGTTTAAGGGCATGATGATGAAAAACTCGTCGTGTTTTAATGCTGTTTTCATGAGCTATTGTCCACTTTTTAGGGTTCTAGGGTGATTTACGACCACTGTAATACCCGATAAATATATTTGAGAGTTATGACCAAAAAACTCATTGTTTTCGCATTTCATGGCCTTTTCATGAGTTATTTCCCACAGTTTTGGCATTCAGATGGGTTAGAATAACCATGACACCCGATACATGTTTGAGAGTTATGGCTAAAAAGTCATCGTTTTCTTGTTTGATGGTTGTTTTCATGAGCTATTGCCCACAGTTCTGTGGTACCGGGGCGATTTACAAAACTTAGAATCAATACATGTTTTCATGAGTTATAGCCCATATTTTTTGTGTTCTAGGGCGATTTACAATGACCGTAAGACCAGTTACATGTTTCAGAGTTATGACTAAAAAACTCGTCGTTTTCGCGTTTTATGGTGGTTTTCATGAGTTATAGCCCACAGTTTTGGGGTTCCGTGGTGATTTGCATGGCTCATAAGAACAAATACATGTTTGAGAGTTTTGACACAAAACTCGTCATTTTCATGTTTTAGTGACGTTTTCATGAGCTATTACCCACAGTTTTGGGGGGTTCTAGGGAGATTTATAACCACCGTCATACCTGATAAATGTTTGAGAGTTATGACCAAAAACTTGTTGTTCTAGGGTTTTATGGCCATTTTCATGAGCTATTGCCTATAGTTTTGGGGTTATAGGACGATTTACGAGCACCATAAGACCGGATACATGCTTGAGAGTTATGACTAAAAACTCGTTGTTTTCGCATTTTATGGCCATTTTCATGAGGTATTGCCCATAGTTTTGCGGTTCTTGCGCGTTTTGCATAGCCTATAAGCCCAGATACATATTTGAGGGCATGAATCAAAACTCGTCTTTTTCGTGTTTTTATGGATGTTTTCATGAGATATTATCCGTAGTTTTAGGGTTCTAGGGAGATTTACGACCACCGTCATACCAGATACATATTTAAGAGTTATGACAAAAAAACTCGTTATTTTCGCGTTTTATGGACATTTTCATGAGTTATTACCCATAGTTTTGGCATTCCAGATGGATTTACAGTAACCATGAGACCCGATACATGTTTGAGAGTTATGGCTAAAAACTCGTCGTTTTCTGTTTTATGATGTTCTCATGAGGTATTGCCCACAGTTTTTGTGGTACCAGGGCGATTTACAATGATAGTTAGAATCAATACATGTTTGAGGGATGACCAAAAACTGTTGTTTTCATGTTTTATGACCATTTTCATGAGCTATTGACCACAGTTTTGGTGTTCTAGGGCGATTTCCAATGACCGTAAGACCAGATACATGTTTCAGAGATATGACAAAAAAACTCGTCGTTTCGCATTTTATGGTGGTTTTCATGAGTTATAGCCCACATTTTTGGGGTTCCATGGTGATTTGCATGGCCCAAAACAACTAATACATGTTTGAGAGTTTTGACCAAAAACTCGTCATTTTCACGTTTTATGGACGTTTTATGAGGTATTACCCACATTTTTGGGGTTCTAGGGCGATTTACTACCACCTTAATAACCAAAAATGTTTGAGAGTTATGACCAAAAACTTGTTTTTGGATTTTATGGCCATTTTCATGAGCTATTTCCTATAGTTTTGGGGTTCTAGGACGATTTACGAGCACCATAAGACCCGATACATGTTTGAGAGTTATGACTAAAAACTCGTCGTTTCCGCATTTTATGGCCATTCTCATGAGCCATTGCCCATAGTTTTAAGGTTCTTGGCGGTTTGCATGGCCCATAAGGCCTGATACATGTTTAAGGGCATGATGAAAAACTCGTCGTGTTTTAATGCTGTTTTCATGAGCTATTATCCACTTTTTAGGGGTTCTAGGGTGATTTACGACCACTGTAATACCCGATAAATATTTGAGAGTTATGACCAAAAACTCGTTGTTTTCGCATTTCATGGCCGTTTTCATGAGTTATTTCCCACAGTTTTGGCATTCCAGATGGAGTTAGAATAACCATGACACCCGATACATGTTTGAGAGTTATGGCTAAAAAGTCATCGTTTTCTTGTTTTATGGTTGTTTTCATGAGCTATTGCCCACAGTTCTGTGGTACCGGGGCGATTTACAAAACTTAGAATCAATACATGTTTTCATGAGTTATAGCCCATATTTTTTGTGTTCTAGGGCGATTTACAATACTGTAAGACCAGTTACATGTTTCAGAGTTATGACTAAAAAACTCGTCGTTTTCGCGTTTTATGGTGGTTTTCATGAGTTATAGCACACAGTTTTGGGGTTCCGTGGTGATTTGCATGGCTCATAAGAACAAATACATGTTTGAGAGTTTTGACACAAAACTCGTCATTTTCATGTTTTAGAGACGTTTTCATGAGCTATTACCCACAGTTTTGGGGGGTTCTAGGGAGATTTATAACCACCGTCATACCTGATAAATGTTTGAGAGTTATGACCAAAAACTTGTTGTTCTAGGGTTTTATGGCCATTTTCATGAGCTATTGCCTATAGTTTTGGGGTTATAGGACGATTTACGAGCACCATAAGACCGGATACATGCTTGAGAGTTATGACTAAAAACTCGTTGTTTTCGCATTTTATGGCCATTTTCATGAGGTATTGCCCATAGTTTTGCGGTCGTTGCGCGTTTTTCATAGCCTATAAGCCCAGATACATATTTGAGGGCATGAAGAAAAACTCGTCTCTTTCGTGTTTTTATGGATGTTTTCATGAGATATTATCCATAGTTTTAGGGTTCTAGGGAGATTTACGACCACCGTCATACCAGATACATATTTAAGAGTTATGACAAAAAAACTCGTTATTTTCGCGTTTTATGGACATTTTCATGAGTTATTACCCATAGTTTTGGCATTCCAGATGGATTTACAGTAACCATGAGACCCGATACATGTTTGAGAGTTATGGCTAAAAACTCGTCGTTTTCTTGTTTTATGGATGTTCTCATGAGGTATTGCCCACAGTTTTGTGGTACCAGGGCGATTTACAATGATAGTTAGAATCAATACATGTTTGAGGGATGACCAAAAACTGTTGTTTTCATGTTTTATGACCATTTTCATGAGCTATTGACCACAATTTTGGTGTTCTAGGGCGATTTCCAATGACCGTAAGACCAGATACATGTTTCAGAGATATGACAAAAAAAAATCGTCGTTTTCGCATTTTATGGTGGTTTTCATGAGTTATAGCCCACATTTTTGGGGTTCCATGGTGATTTGCATGGCCCAAAAGAACTAATACATGTTTGAGAGTTTTGACCAAAAACTCGTCATTTTCACGTTTTATGGACGTTTTCATGAGGTATTACCCACATTTTTGGGGTTCTAGGGCGATTTACTACCACCTTAATAACCAAAAAATGTTTGAGAGTTATGACCAAAAACTTGTTTTCGGATTTTATGGCCATTTTCATGAGCTATTTCCTATAGTTTTGGGGTTCTAGGACGATTTACGAGCACCATAAGACCCGATACATGTTTGAGAGTTATGACTAAAAACTCGTCGTTTCCGCATTTTATGGCCATTCTCATGAGCTATTGCCCATAGTTTTAAGGTTCTTGGCGGTTTGCATGGCCCATAAGGCCTGATACATGTTTAAGGGCATGATGAAAAACTCGTCGTGTTTTAATGCTGTTTTCATGAGCTATTATCCACATTTTAGGGGTTCTAGCTAGGGTGATTTACGACCACTGTAATACCCGATAAATATTTGAGAGTTATGACCAAAAACTCGTTGTTTTCGCATTTCATGGCCGTTTTCATGAGTTATTTCCCACAGTTTTGGCATTCCAGATGGAGTTAGAATAACCATGACACCCGATACATGTTTGAGAGTTATGGCTAAAAAGTCATCGTTTTCTTGTTTTATGGCTGTTTTCATGAGCTATTGCCCATAGTTTTGTGGTACCGGGGCGATTTACCAAACTTAGAATCAATACATGTTTTCATGAGTTATAGCCCATATTTTTTGTGTTCTAGGGCGATTTACAATGACCGTAAGACCAGTTACATGTTTCAGAGTTATGACTAAAAAACTCGTCGTTTTCGCGTTTTATGGTGGTTTTCATGAGTTATAGCCCACAGTTTTGGGGTTCCATGGTGATTTGCATGGCTCATAAGAACAAATACATGTTTGAGAGTTTTGACACAAAACTCGTCATTTTCATGTTTTACTGACGTTTTCATGAGCTATTACCCACAGTTTTGGGGGGTTCTAGGGAGATTTATAACCACCGTCATACCTGATAAATGTTTGAGAGTTATGACCAAAAACTTGTTGTTCTAGGGTTTTATGGCCATTTTCATGAGCTATTGCCTATAGTTTTGGGGTTCTAGGACGATTTACGAGCACCATAAGACCGGATACATGATTGAGAGTTATGACTAAAAACTCGTTGTTTTCGCATTTTATGGCCATTTTCATGAGGTATTGCCCATAGTTTTGCGGTTCTTGGGCGTTTTGCATAGCCTATAAGCCTAGATACATATTTGAGGGCATGAAGAAAAACTCTCTTTTTCGTGTTTTTATGGATGTTTTCATGAGATATTATCCATAGTTTTGGGGTTCTAGGGAGATTTATGACCACCGTCATACCAGATACATATTTAAGAGTTATGACAAAAAAACTCGTTATTTTCGCGTTTTATGGACATTTTCATGAGTTATTACCCATAGTTTTGGCATTCCAGATGGATTTACAGTAACCATGAGACCCGATACATGTTTGAGAGTTATGGCTAAAAATTCGTCGTTTTCTTGTTTATGGCTGTTCTCATGAGCTATTGCCCACAGTTTTGTGGTACCAGGGCGATTTACAATGATAGTTAGAATCAATACATGTTTGAGGGATGACCAAAAACTGTTGTTTTCATGTTTTATGACCATTTTCATGAGCTATTGACCACAGTTTTGGTGTTCTAGGGCGTTTTTCAATGACCGTAAGACCAGATACATGTTTCAGAGATATGACAAAAAAAACTCGTCGTTTTCGCATTTTATGGTGTTTTCATGAGTTATAGCCCACATTTTTGGGGTTCCATGGTGATTTGCATGGCCCAAAAGAACTAATACATGTTTGAGAGTTTTGACCAAAAACTCGTCATTTTCACGTTTTATGGACGTTTTCATGAGGTATTACCCACAGTTTTGGGGTTCTAGGGCGATTTACTACCACCTTAATAACCAAAAAATGTTTGAGATTTATGACCAAAAACTTGTTTTCGGATTTTATGGCCATTTTCATGAGCTATTTCCTATAGTTTTGGGGTTCTAGGACGATTTACGAGCACCATAAGACCCGATACATGTTTGAGAGTTATGACTAAAAACTCGTCGTTTCCGCATTTTATGGCCATTCTCATGAGCTATTGCCCATAGTTTTAAGGTTCTTGGCGGTTTGCATGGCCCATAAGGCCTGATACATGTTTAAGGGCATGATGAAAACTCGTCGTTATCATGTTTTAATGCTGTTTTCATGAGCTATTATCCAATTTTTAGGGGTTCTAGGGTGATTTACGACCACTATAATACCCGATAAATGTTTGAGAGTTATGACCAAAAACTCGTTGTTTTCGCATTTCATGGTCGTTTTCATGAGTTATTTCCCACAGTTTTGGCATTCCAGATGGAGTTAGAGTAACCATGACACCCGATACATGTTTGAGAGTTATGGCTAAAAATTCATCGTTTTCCTGTTTTATGGCTGTTTTCATGAGCTATTGCCCACAGTTTTGTGGTACCAGGGCAATTTACAACGATAGTTAGAATCAATACATGTTTTCATGAGCTATTGACCACAATTTTGGTGTTCTAGGGCGATTTACAATGACCGCAAGACCAGTTACATGTTTGAGAGCAATGACCAAAAAACTCGTCGCTTTCGCTTTTTATGGTGGTTTTCATGAGTTATAGCCCACCGTTTTGGGGTTCCATGGTGATTTGCATGGCTCGTAAGAATTAATACATGTTTGAGAGTTTTGACACAAAACTCATCATTTTATGTTTTACTAACGTTTTCATGAGCTATTACCCATAGTTTTGGGGGGTTCTTGGGAGATTTACGACCACCGTAATACCTGATAAATATTTGAGAGTTATGACCAAAAATTTATTGTTCTAGGGTTTTACTGCCATTTTCATGATCTATTTCCTATAGTTTTGGGGTTCTAGGACGATTTACGAGCACCGTTAGACCGGATACATGAGTGAGAGTTATGACTAAAAACTCGTTGTTTTCGCATTTTATGGCCATTTTCTTGAGGTATTGCCTATAGGTTTGCGGTTCTTGGGCGTTTTGTATAGCCAATAAGCCTAGATACATGTTTGAGGGCATGAAGAAAAACCCATCTTTTTCGTGTTTTATGGATGTTTTCATGAGCTATTATCCACGTTTTTGGTGTTCTAGGGCGATTTACGACCATAGTAATACCCGATAAATGTTTGAGAGTTATGACCAAAAACTTGTTGTTTTCGTGTTTTATGGCCGCTTTCATGAGTTATTGCCCACAGTTTTGGCATTCCAGATGGATTTACAATAACCATGAGACCTGATACATGTTTGAGAGTTATGGCTAACAATTCGTCGTTTTCTTGTTTTATGGTTGTTTTCATGAGCTATTGTTCATAGTTCTTTAGTACCAGGGCGATTTACAATGATAGTTAGAATCAATTCATATTTGACGGATGATCAAATACTTGTTTTTCATGTTTTGTGACCGTTTTCATGAGCTATTGCCCACAATTTTGGTGTTCTAGTTTGATTTAGAATGACCATAAGAACAAATGCATGTTTCTGAGCTATGACCAAAAAATCGTCGTTTTCGCGTTTTCTGGTGGTTTTCATGAGTTATAGCCCACAGTTTGGGGGTTCCATGATGTTTCATGGCCCGTAAGAACTAATTCATGTTTGAGAGTTTTAACGCAAAACTCGTCATTTTCACGTTTCACGGACGTTTTCATGAGCTTTTACCCACAGTTTTAGGGTTCTAGGGCGATTTACAACCACTGTAATACCTGATAAATGTTTGAGGGTTATAACAAAAACTTGTTGTTTTTGGGTTTTATGGCCATTTCCATGAGCTATTGACTATAGTATTGGGGTTCTAAGATGATTTACGAGCACCGTAAGACCGGTTACATGTTTGAGAGTTATGACAAAAAACGCATTTTTCGCATGTTATGGCCATTTTCATGAGTTATTGCCCACAGTTTTGGGGTTCTTGGGTGTTTTACATGGCCCATAAGCCAAGATACATGTTTGTGGGCATGAAGGGAAACTCGTCGTTTTCTTGTTTTATGGTTGTTTTCATGAGCAATTGGTCATAGTTTTTTGGTACCAGGGCGATTTACAATGATCGTTAGAATCAATACATGTTTAAGGGATGATCAAATAATTGTTTTTTCATTTTTTATGACCGTTTTCATGAGAAATTTCCCACAATTTTGGTGTTCTAGGGCGATTTCGAATGACCATTAGACCAGATACATGTTTCAGAGCTATAACCAAAAACTTGTCGTTTTCGCGTTTTATGGTGGTTTTCATGAGTTATAGCCCATAGTTTAGGGGTTCCATGGTGATTTGGATGGCTCGTAAGAACTAATACATATTTGAGAGTTTTGATCAAAAACTCGTCATTTTCACGTTTTACGGACGTTTTCATGAGCTATTACCTACGGATTTGGGGTTCTAGGGCGATTTGCAACCACCCTAATACCCAAAAAAAAGGTTTGAGAGTTATGTCCAAAAACTTGTTATTTTCAGGGTTTATTGCCATTTCCATGAGCTATTGCCTATATTTTTGGGGTTCTAGGACGATTTACGACCACCGTAAGAGCTGATACATGTTTGAGAGTTATGACTAAAACCTCATCGTTTTCGCATTTTATGGCCATTTTCATGAGAAATTGCCCATAGTTTTGGGGTTCTTGGTGGTTTGCATGGCCCATAAGCCCCGATACATGTTTGAGGGCATGAAGAAAAACTCATCGTTTTCGTGTTTTATGGATGTTTTCATGAGCTATTATCCATAGTTTTGTTGTTCTGGGGCGATTTACTGCGACCCTAATAACTGATACATGTTTGAGATAATGACCAAAAACTCATCGGTTTCATGTTTTATGGTTATTTTCATTAGCTATTGCACACAGTTTTGGGATTCCTAGGAAATTTGCATGACCCATAAGACCCAAGACATGTTTGATAGTTATGACAAAAAAATCTCTTTTTTCACGTTTTATGGCCGTTTTCATGAGCTATTGCGCACATTTTTGCGGTTCCAGAGCGATTTACAACGATAGTTAAAATCGACACACGTTTGATGGGATGACCAAAACCTTTGGTTTTTCACGTTTTATGATAGTTTTCATAAGTTATTGCCCATAGTTTTGAGGTTCTAGGGCAATTTACGACCACCGTAATACCCGATAAATGTTTGAGAGTTATGACCAAAATCTCGTTGTTTTCGCGTTTTATGGCCGTTTTATGATAGTTTTAACGCAAAACTCGTCATTTTCATGTTTTACGGACGTTTTCATGAGCTATTACCCACAGATTTGGGGTTCTAGGGTGATTTACAACCATCGTAATACCTCAGAAATGTTTGAGGGTTATAGCCAAAAACTTGTTGTTTTGGGGTTTTATGGCCATTTTCATGAGCTATTGACTATAGTATTGGGGTTCTAGGACGATCTACGAGCACCGTCATACTGGATACATGTTTGAGAGTTATGACTAAAAACTCGTTGTTTTCGCATTTTATTGCCATTTTCATGTGTTGTTGCCCACAGTTTTTAGGTTTCTTGGGCGTTTTGCATAGCCCATAAGCCAGATACATGTTTGCGGGTATGAAGGGAAACTCGTCGTTTTCGTGGTTTATGTCTGTTTTCCTTAGCTATTATCCATAGTTTTGGGGTTCTAGGACGATTTACGACCACCATAATACCCGGTAAATATTTGAGAGTTATGACCAAAAACTCGTTGTTTTCCTTGTTTGATGGTCGTTTTCATGAGTTATTTCCCACAGTTTTTTCATTCCAGATGGATTTACAATAACCATGAGAAACGATACATGTTTGAGAGTTATGGCTAACAACTCGTCGTTTTCTTGTTTTATGGTTGTGTTCATGAGCTATTGGTCATAGTTTTTTTTGTACCAGGGTGATTTACAATGATAGTTAGAATCAATACATGTTTGAGGGATGATCAAATAATTGTTTTTTCATGTTTTATGACCGTTTTAATGAGCATTTTCCCACAATTTTGGTGTTCTAGGGATATTTAGAAAGACCATAAGACCAGATACATGTTTCAGAGCTATGACCAAAAACTCGTTGTTTTCGCGTTTTGTGGTGGTTTTCATGAGTTATAGCCCATAG
Organism: Avena atlantica; assembly: GCA_910589765.1. Taxonomy (NCBI): domain Eukaryota; kingdom Viridiplantae; phylum Streptophyta; class Magnoliopsida; order Poales; family Poaceae; genus Avena; species Avena atlantica. The sequence goes on from OU342733.1 coordinate 1,047,503, forward strand.
TTTTGGGGTTCCATGGTGATTTGGATGGCTCGTAAGAACTTATACATATTTGAGAGTTTTGACCAAAAACTCGTCATTTTCACGTTTTACGCACATTTTCATGAGCGATTTGCAACCATCGTAATACCCAAAAAAAAGTTTGAGAGTTATGTCCAAAAACTTGTTATTTTCTGGTTTTATGGCCATTTTCATGAGCTATTGCCTATAGTTTTGGGGTTCTAGGATGATTTACGAGCACCGTAAGACCCGATACATGTTTGAGAGTTATGACTAAAAACTCGTCGTTTTCGCATTTTCATGAGCTATTGCCTAAGTTTTGGGGTTCTAGGACGATTTACGAGCATCGTAAGACCCGATACATGTTTGAGAGTTATGACTAAAAACTCATCATTTTCGCATTTTATGGCCATTTTCATAAGCAATTGCCCATAGTTTTGGGGTTCTTGGCGGTTTGCATGGCCCATAAGCCCCAATACATGTTTGGGGGCATGAAGAAAAACTCATCGTTTTCATTTTTTATGGATGTTAATTAGCTATTATCCACTTTTTTGGGGTTCTAGGGCGATTTACAACCACCGTAATACCCGATAAATGTTTGAGATTTATGACCAAAAACTCATTGTTTTCGTATTTTATGGCCGTTTTCATGAGTTATTGCCCACAGTTTTGGCATTCCAGATGGATTTACAATAACCATGAGACCCGATACATGTTTGAGAGTTATGGCTAACAATTCGTAATTTCTTATTTTATGGCTGTTTTCATGAGCTATTGCTCATAGTTTTTTGGTACCAGGGCGATTTACAATGATACATAGAATCAATACATGTTTGAGGGATGATCAAATACTTGTTTGTCATGTTTTATGACAGTTTTCATGAGCTATTGCCCATAATTTTGGTGTTCTAGGATGATTTAGAATGACCATAAGACCAAATACATGTTTCCGAGCTATGACCAAAAACTCGTCGTTTTCGCGTTTTATGGTGGTTTTCATGAGTTATAGCTCACAGTTTTGGGGTTCCATGATGTTTCATGGCCCGTAAGAACTAATACATGTTTGAGAGTTTTAACGCAAAATTCGTCATTTTCACGTTTTACATACGTTTTCATGAGCTATTACCCACAGTTTTGGGGTTCTAGGGCAATTTACAACCACCGTAATACCTGATAAATATTTGAGGGTTATAACCAAAACTTTTTTTTTTTGAGGTTTTATGGCCATTTTCATGAGCTATTGACTAAGTATTGGGGTTCTTGGACGATTTACGAGCACCGGAAGACCGGATACTTGTTTGAGAGTTATGACTAAAAACTCGTTGTTTTCGCATTTTATGGCTATTTTCCTGAGTTATTGTCCACAGTTTTAGGGTTCTTGGGTGTTTTGAATAGCCCATAAGCCAGATACATGTTTGCGGGTATGAAGGGAAACTCGTCGTTTTCGTGTTTTATGTCTGTTTTCATTAGCTATTATCCAGAGTTTGGGGGTTCTAGGAGGATTTACGACCACCGTAATACCAGGTAAATGTTTGAGAGTTATGACCAAAAACTCGTTGTTTTCGCATTTTATGGCCGTTTTCATGAGTAATTGCCCACGGTTTTGGCATTCCAGATGGATTTACAATAACCATGAGACCTGATAAATGTTTGAGTGTTATGGCTAACAACTCGTCGTTTTCTTGTTTTATGGCTGTTTTCATGAGCTATTGGTCAAAGTTTTTTTTGGTACTAGGGCGATTTACAATGATAGTTAGATTCAATACATGTTTGAGGGATGATCAAATAATTGTTTTTTCATGTTTTATGACCGTTTTCATGTGCAATTACCCACAATTTTGGTGTTCTAGGGCGATTTAGAATGACCATAAGACCAGATACATGTTTCAGAGCTATGACCAAAAACTCGTCATTTTCGCGTTTTATGGTGGTTTTCATGAGTTATAGCCCATAGTTTTGGGGTTCCATGGTGATTTGGATGGCTCGTAAGAGCTAATACATATTTGAGAGTTTTGACCAAAAATCATCATTTTCACGTTTTACGGACGTTTTCATGAGCTATTACCCACGGTTTTGGGGTTCTAGGGCGATTTCAACCACCGTAATACCCAAAAAAAGTTTGAGAGTTTTGTCCAAAAACGTGTAATTTTCGGGTTTTATGGCCATTTTCATGAGTTATTTCCTGTAGTATTGGGGTTTTAGGATGATTTACGAGCACCGTAAGACCCGATACATGCTTGAGAGTTATGACTAAAACTCGTCGAAATTTTATGGCCATTTTCATGAGCTATTGCCTATAGTTTTGGGGTTCTAGGACGATTTACGAGCACCATAAGACCTGATACATGTTTGAGAGTTATGACTAAAAACTCGTCGTTTTCGCATTTTATGGCCATTTTCATCATCTATTGCCTATAGTTTTGGCGTTCTAGGAGGATTTATGAGCACCGTAAGACCCGATACATGTTTGAAAGTTATGACCAAAAACTCATTGTTTTCGCATTTTATGGCCATTTTCAAGAGTTATTGCCCATAGTTTTCGGGTTGTTGGCCGTTTTGCATAGCCCATAAGCCCAGATACTTGTTTGCAGGCATGAAGGGAAACTCGCCATTTTCGTGTTTTATTTCTATTTTCATGAGCTATTATCCACAGATTTGTGGTTCTAGGGAGATTTATGACCACCGTAATACTCAGTAAATGTTTGAGAGTTATCACCAAAAATTCGTTGTTTTCGCATTTTAAGGCCTTTTCATGAATTATTGCCCATGGTTTTGGAATTCTAGATGGATTTACAATAACCATGAGGCCTGATACATGTTTGAGAGTTATGGCTAACAACTCGTCATTTTCTTGTTTTATGGTTGTTTTCATGAGCTATTGCTCATAGCTTTTTGGTACCAGGGCGATTTACAATGATAGTTAGAATCAATTCATGTTTGAGGGATGATCAAATACTTGTTTTTCATGTTTTATGACCGTTTTCATGAGAAATTACCCACAATTTTGGTGTTCTAGGGCGATTTAGAATGACCATAAGACCATATTCATGTTTGAGAGCTATGACCAAAAACTCGTTGTTTTCGCGTTTTATGGTGGTTTTCATGAGTTATAGCCCACAGTTTTGGGGTTCCATGGTGATTTGGATGGCTCGTAAGAACTAATACATATTTGAGAATTTTGACCAAAAACTCGTCATTTTCACGTTTTACGGACGTTTTCATGAGCTATTACCCACGGTTTTGGTGTTCTAGGGCGATTTACAACCACCGTAATACCCAAAAAAAGTTTGTGAGTTATGTCCAATAACTTGTTATTTTCAGGTTTTATGGCCATTTTCATGAGCTATTGCCTATAGTTTTGGGGTTCTAGGACGATTTACGAGCACCGTAAAACCCGATACATGTTTGAGAGTTATGACTAAAAACTCGTCGTTTTCGCATTTTATGGCCATTTTCATGAGCTATTGCCCATAGTATTGGGGTTCTTGGGCGGTTTGCATGGCCCACAAGCCCCGATACATCTTTGAGGGCATGAAGAAAAACTCATTGTTTTCGTGTTTTATGGTTGTTTTCATGAGCTATTATCCATAGTTTTGGGGTTCTAGAACGATTAACGATCACTGTAATACCTGATACATGTTTGAGGGATATGACCTGAAACTCGTTGTTTTCGTGTTTTATAGTCGTTTTCATTTGCTAGTTACCCACAGTTTTGGGGTTCCATGGTGATTTCCATGGCCCGTAAGAACTAATTCATGTTTGAGAGTTTTGAGAAAAAACTCGTTGTTTTCATGTTTTACGGACTTTTTCATGAGCTATTACCCATAGTTTTGGGGTTGTAGGGCGATTTACGACCACAGTAATACCTAATACATGTTTGAGAGTTACGAAAAAACTCGTTGTTTTTGGTTTTTATGGCCGTTTTCATGAGCTATTGCCTATAGTTTGGGGGTTCTAGGACGATATACCAGCATCATAAAACCCGATACATGTTTGAGAGTTATGACCAAAAACTCGTTGTATTCGGGTTATATTGCCCACAGTTTTGGGGTTCGGGGGCGATTAACAACCACCGTAATACCTGATAAATGTTTGAGAGTTATGACAAAAAAAACTCGTTGCTTCACGTGTTATGGCCATTTTCATGAGCTACTGCCTATTATTTTGGAGTTCTAGAGAGGTTTGCATGGCCCATAAGCCCCGATACATGTTTGAGGGCCTGAAGAAAAACTCGTCGTTTTCATGTTTTCGACAGTTTTCATGAGCTATTATCCATTGTTTTAGGGTTCTAGAGCGATTTACGACCACCATAATACCAGATAAATGTTTGAGAGTTATGACCAAAAACTCTTTGTTTTCACGTTTTATGGCCATTTTCATGAGCTATTGCCTATAGTTTTAGGGTTCTAGAGCGGTTTGCATGGTCCGTAAGCGTCGATAATTGTTTGAGAGCTTGAAGAAAAACTCGTCGTTTTGGTGTCTTATGGATGTTTTCATGAGCTATTATCCATAGTTTAGGGGTTCTAGGACGATTACAACGACCCTAAGAACTGACAGATGTTTGAAAAAATGACCAAAAACTCGTCGTTCTCGCCTTTTATGGTTGTTTTCATTAGATAATTCCCATGGTTTTGGGATTCCAAGGAAATTTGCATGACCCGTAAGACCCAAGACATTTTTCATAGTTATGACAAAAAAATCGTCGTTTTCACGTTCTTTGGCCGTTTTCATGAGCTATTGCCCACAGTTTTGCGCTTCCTGGGTGATTTACAATGATAGTTATAATCGATACATGTTTGTCGGGATGACCAAAAACTTGTTGTTTTCATGTTTTATAACCGTTTTCATGAGCTATTTCCCATAATTTTGGTGTTCTATAGGGCAATTTACAATGATTATAAGACTAGATACATGTCTTAGGGCTATGACCTAAAACTCATTGTTTTCGCGTTTTATGGCCGTTTTCTTGAGTTATAGCCCATAGTTTTGTCGTTTCATGGTGATTTGCATGGCCCGTAAGAACTAATACATGTTTGACAGTTTTGACCAAAAATTCGTCGTTTTCATGTTTTACGGACGTTTTCATGAGCACCGTAATACCAGATTAATGTTTTACCCATAGTTTTGAGGTTCTAGGGTGATTTACGACCACCGTAATAGCAGATTAATGTTTGAGAGTTATGACGAAAAACTCGCTGTTTTCGGGTTTTATGGCCGTTTTTATGAGCTATTGTCTACAGTTTTGGGGTTCTAGGACGATATACGAGCACCATAAAACCCGATACATGTTTGAGAGTTATGACCAAAAAATAGTTGTTTTCGGGTTTTATGTCCATTTTCATGAGCCATTGCCCACAGTTTTGGGGTTCTAGCGCGACTAAAAACCACCATAATTCCTAATAAATGTTTGAAAGTTATGACAAAAACTCGTTGTTTTCGCGTGTTATTGCCATTTTTATGAGCTACTGCCTATAGTTTTGGGGCTTTAGAGAGGTTTGCATGGCCCATAAGCCCCGGTACATGTTTGAGGGAATGAAGAAAAACTCGTCGTTTTCATGTTTGATGGAAGTTTTCATGAGCTATTATCCATACTTTTGGGGTTCTAGTGCGATTTACAACAACCATGATATACGATAAATGTTTGAGAGTTATCACAAAAACTCGTTGTTTTCACGTTTTATGGTTGTTTTCATGAGTTATTCCCCATAGTTTATGGCCATTTCCGTGAGCTATTGCCTATGGTTTTGGGGCTCTAGAGCGGCTTGCATGGCCCATAAGCCCCGATACATGTTTGAGAGCATGAAGAAAAAATTATTTGTTTTCCTGTTTTATGGATGTTTTCATGAGCTATTGTCCATAGGTTTGGGGTTCTAGGGCGATTTATGACCACCATAATACCCGATAATTGTTTGAGAGTTATGACCAAAAACTCGTTGTTTTCACGTTTTATGCTGTTTTCATAAGTTATTGCCCACAGTTTTGGCATTCCAGAGCGATTTATAATAACCATGAGGCCCGATACATGTTTGAGAGTTATGGGTAAAAACTTGTCGTTTTCCTGTTTTACAGGCGTTTTCATGAGTTATTGCCCATAGTTTTAGGGGTATATGGCGATTTACAACCACCGTAATACCTGATAAAAGAGATTGATGATGAAAAACTCATTGTTTCGCGTTTTATGGCCATTTTCATGAGCTATTGCCTATAGTTTTAGGGTTGTAGAGCGGTTTGCATGGCCCGTAAGCCCCTATACTTGTTTGAGAGCATGAAGAAAAACTAGTCGTTTTGGTGTCTTATGTTTGTTTTCATGAGCTATTATCCATAGTTTTGGGGTTCTACGTCGATTTACAACGACCCTAAGAACTGATAGTTGTTTAAGATAATGACCAAAAATTGGTCGTTTTCGCGTTTTATGGTTGTTTTCATTAGCTATTGCCCATAGTTTTGGAATTCATAGGAAATTTGCATGACCCGTAACACCCAAGACATTTTTGATAGTTAAGACAAAAAATCACCGTTTTCACCTTTTATGGTCGTTTTCATGACCTATTTCCCACAGTCTTATGGTTCCTAGGCGATTTATAACGATAGTTATAATCGATACATGTTTGTGGGGATGACCAAAAACTTGCTGTTTTCACGTTTTATAACCGTTTGCATCAGCTATTGCCCACAATTCTGGTGTCTATAAGGCGATTTACAATGACTTTAAGACCAGATACATATTTGAGGGCTATGACCTAAAACTCATTGTTTTCACGTTTTATGCTCGTTTTCATGAGTTATAGCCCACAGTTTTGTGTTTCCATGGTGATTTGCATTTCCTATAAGAACTAATACATGTTTGAGAGTTCTGACCAAAAACTCATCGTTTTCACGTTTTACGGATGTTTTCATGAGCTATTACCCATAGTTTTGGGGTTCTAGGGCGATTTATGACCACCGTAATACCTGATAAATGTTTGTGAGTTGTGGCGTTTTATGGTCGTTTTCATGAGCTATTGTCTACAGTTTTGGGGTTCTAGGACGATATATGAGCACCATAAAAAGCGATACATGTTTGATAATTATGACCAAAACTCGTTGTTTTCGGGTTTTATGGCCATTTTCATGAGCTATTGCCCACTGTTTTGGGTTTCTGGGGCGATTAACAGCCACCATAATACCTAATAAATGTTTGAGAGTTATGACGAAAAACTCATTATTTCCGCGTGTTATGGCCATTTTCATGAGCTACTACCTATAGTTTTGGGGCTCTAGAGAGGTTTGCATGGCCCATAAGCCCCGATACAAGTTTGAGGGAATGAAGAAAAACTCGTTGTTTTTGTGTTTTATGGATGTTTTCATGAGCTATTATCCATAGTTTTGGGGTTCTAGGGCGATTTACAACCACCATAATACACGATAAATGTTTGAGAGTTATGACCAAAATCTCGTTGTTTTCGCTTTTTATGGCCATTTTCATGATTTATTGCCCATAGTTTATGGCAATTTTCATGAGCTATTGCCTACAGTTTAAGGTTCTAGGTCGGTTTGCATGGACGATAACCACGATACATGTTTGAGGGCATGAAGAAAAACTCGTCGTTTTCGTGTTTTATTATTCTTTCCATGAGCTATTACCCAAAGTTTTGGGATTCTAGGGAGCTTTACGACCACTGTAATATCCGATAAATGTTTGAGAGTTATGACTAAAAATCGTTATTTCTGTGTGTTATGGCCATTTTCATGAGTTATTGCCCATAGTTTTGGCATTCCAGAGCGATTTACAATAACCATGAGACCTGATACATGTTTGTGACTTATGGTTAAAAACAAAACCGTTTTCGTGTTTTAGAGACGTTTTCATGAGTTATTGCCCATAATTTCGGGGTTCTGGGGCGATTTACAACCATCATAATACCTAATAAATGTTTGAGATTTATGAAAAAAATCATTGTTTTCGCGTTTTATGGCCATTTTCATGAGCTATTGCCTATGGTTTTGGGGCTCTAGAGCGGTTTGCATGGCCCATAAGCCTCGATACATGTTTGAGAGCATGAAGAAAAAATTCGTCGTTTTCGTGGTTTATGGATGTTTTCAAGAGCTATTATCCATAGTTTTGGGGTTCTAGGGCGATTTACGACCACCGTAATGTCACATCCCAAGATTTTCCAAATCTTGTAATGTGAAAAATAAATGAATAAAATAAAACTTTGTTGATTTTCAGGGTGAGAAGAAACTTTTGATTCCAATTGGAAACCTTCAAACCTTTTTGATCAAACAAACCCTAAAGGGATTTGAAAAGTTAAACAATTAATAAATAAAATATTTTTGAATAAGTGGAATTACTATTTTTGGGTCTTTTAATAAAAAAATTGGTTTTCAAAAGAAAAGGTGGATTTATAAATAAAGATTATTTTATAGAGCCAAATTAAACCTTGGCCAAGTTTTTGAAATAAAATGTTTTGTTTTGATAAAAATAGTAAAGGTTTATTTAAATAAAATAATAAGGATTTAATATCCAATTTTATTTAAGTAAAGGCTTTTCCCATTTTAAATAAACACTAAAACTTATTTATTTATTTTAAATAAGTTTTCCAAGTATTTTATATTCTCAAATAAAACCTACTGATTGGTTTTGGTACTATTTTGGATTTCAAATAGAGTTTTGAAAATAAATAAAACAAACCCTATTTGATTTAATAATTAAGGTCTATTGTATTTAATTATTAATGGACCCTAAAAAATAAAAGGTTATTTTATTTTAAACAAGTTTCCAAAGTATTCTTTATTTTCAAATAAAACCTACTGATTTAGTTTTGAAAATATTTAGATTTCAAAAAGGAGTTTTTAATAATCAAATTCCATTTTTTATTTAATAAACGAGGTCTATTTATTTAATTAATAATAGATCCTAGAATAAAAATATTATTATTTTATTTGGGATTTGGTTTATGTTGTTAAACATAACCAAATTCAATTGCAAAGTGTGGTGGATGTTTGAATTAATTTGAATGCTTGATTGATTGTTTGAATTTTCAAAACAGAAAATAGAAATAGAAAAGGATAAAACAACCACACAGAAAAAATATGAAATGGACTCAGCCCAACCATCTGGCCCAGCTCCTGCCCAACAGCCCACCTATCCCCTCGCCCCTGAAAAGTTTTCTTTACCGCAAGAGAAACCCACTAGGTCGCTGACTGGTGGACCCTCGTTCCCTCTCTCTCTCACACGCTGCCAAGCGGACCCCACCACCAGCTCACCTGTCTTCAACCGCGCGACCAGTTCCTCCTCCCCCTCTCTCCCGTTTCTGCGTTGAATTCGCGAGCTTAATTCTCGATTAATGGCGCAATAACCCCACCCTACGACCACGCACGATAAAGCGTCTCCCTCTCCTCTCTCGTTCCCCTCTGTCTCCTTCCCCAAATGCGCCCCCAGGCTGTCGAATTTTGCTCAACACTTCCTCTGTTCCGAAGACGCTCCGGTGCAAATTCCGGCGACCAAGTGCCGCCCCTTTCCTCATCGACCATGCACACATACTCCACACATCCTGGCGCATCTCCCCGTACCACTGGTTCGCCCGCGAGTGCCCTGTAGCCTCGGCTTCGTCGACACCGAGCGTGCGCCGCCGTCTGCCATTACTCCGTCGAGCACCCCAGGTGAACTCCGACCGCCCTAAGCTCTCTCAGTGATGCACAGATCTTCCCCAGATCATCCTGCGTCTAACCATGCCTCCACTTTGTCTTAATGTGGTTCCAAACAACGCCAGCAACGACGACCTGAGAACACCGCCGCCCAAACCAACTCCGGCGAGCGATTCGGGACTACCCTGTGCGCCCCTCGTCGAACCAACAACACGTTGAGCATCAGCAAGCGTCGGCGATTCCGGTGAGCCACCCCACTCCTTCTCTAGCTCCCTGTATCGCCGGCAACCTCGCCGCCAGAGCGCCGCCGCCGCGCAGTCGCCGCCAGCACCGCCACTAGTTGGCAAGCGTGTTGCGCGCCGTAGGATCTGATCCGACGCTCACGATAGATACTTAGCCGAAGGGGTAAGTATCCACCTGTGCCGCATGATCTGACTTGATCCAATGCACCAGAGCAGTCGATCCAACCGAAGCGGTACCGACGAATAGGAATAGGACGCGTGTCACCAGTTCTGTTTAAAACAACATTTGAATCTGATTTAGATGCAGATTTGAAACCCTTGTAACTTTTGATCCACACGTCCAAAAATTACAAACTTTATATCAATGGAATTAGTGGAACAAGCCCTAGCCAACCATGCCATTTGTTTAGTAAAAAGCTTCCGAAAAAATGGTTGTTTTTGCAGAAACATTTGTATGCTTGTTTAGATTATAAAAATTGTTCAAAAATGATTTTGAGGATAAAATCTTTTGCAAATGGTTTGTTTTGAACCTACTGACCCTAGGAAACAAATTGTGGTTTCAAAAATCTATTTGGTGAAGAAAAAGAATGATTCTTTGATTTAAAACCATTTCTAGTAAAATAAAAATATAGTTTATTTATTAAAAATGGTTTTGGAAGAAAACTTTTGGGAAATGTTTTGTTTCAAAGTCTCTGACCCCAAACACCAAGTTTTATGGTTTGAAAACATAATTGGTGAACCCTATAGATTTATGCCTTAGTAAAAAAAATATTTCTACACCACATAAAATGATACTTTGTTTTGAAAATGGTTTATAAAGTGAAACCTTTTGCAAATGACTTTGCCACTTTATAAAATGACCAATAGGTGTTTTCAAAATGTTTATGACCCATTAGGAACCACTTTTTCAAATAAAACAAAGCTTGGCATGCTTGAATGCATTACTTTGACTTTATGATTTTATGTGATTGATTTTGCTTGAATGGTAGATTGAAATATTGTTTGCTTGATTGATTTGTAGTGACTTGAAGTGTGTGAACATTGCAAAGATCAAGGAGTGAACCTATACTCTACCAAAAAGGCAAGTGATGCTTCATACTTTTTGTCCCATTACTTTCACTATGCATTAGTGATTTTCTCTAAGCAAAACTTGCATGGAATTTTGCTAAGTATAAACCTTGCTATAGTAAAACCTAGTAGATGAAACCTTAGTAGGAATTTTCCTAAGTCAAGATGCCTACTACTATCATGCTTAGCTTAGATAATAGAAAACAAGGGTGGAAATATATTCACACTATGGAAAATTTCTAAGTCTGAGGACTTGTGTTTTGTTTAATAAAACAACTAAGTTAATGAATCACCTGGGTGGAATGGTAATTGCTTGGTGGATTTTGGTTGAGTGGTTCACAAGGCCCATGTCTATGGTTTACCTTGTGTATCTCACTTGTGGATGGCCACCCAGGAACAAAGAGATTTGAGATGTCAAATGTTGAGAAGCTTCAAGTGCAGCCACTTGGCATTATGGGCTCTGCCTGGATCATATAGGTTGCAAGAACTTAGCCATATGGACAGTTGGTGGTAGAGTTTGATAGGTTGGAACGCGTCCATTTTGGTCTAAGGGAAGGCTTCTGAAAGATCTTGTCTTGGGAAACCAAGTCTTGTGGGGAAAGTGCACCACCTCTGCAGAGTGTAAAATCTAAGTACTTAGCCATGTCCCTGGTAAAGGACAATTTGAGCATCAAGACATGGAAGCAATCAAGAATCTCATCATTCAAATTTTTAAGTTAAAATCTTGTGGTTTGAACAATGGTTAAAGGATTTTCAATCTTTGATTGTGAGAAATAATTTTGTCCACCAAAAACTTAGTGTTTTCAAATGCTAAGGAAAAATCTATTTTGAGCAATGCAAAGCCTCAACTCCACTTAGCCAATTGCATATAGATGATAGACTCCACTATACTACCATAGTATCACTTGCCAATAGAATTCAAATGTATTGACCCTTGTGGCTATAACTTGTTATGTTGCAGGTTTGATTGATTTAGTGAAGTGTGTTGATTAGGATTACAAAGTCTACAACCAACATGCCTGCCTGTGGCACTTTGAACATGAAGGACCCGATGCTTATAGTTATTCCGCTGCAATGTAATGTAATAGCCAAATGAGCTATGTAAGATGTAATAAAACTATGTTATTCCTAGTTATAAAGTTATATTATGACCTTTGTTTCTTGATATTACATCTTAACTGTGGATGCTAGCTATTGATCCAGGGATTAGCATTGTAAACACAGGGGACTCTACCTTATTAAAGTTTGGGACCCTTAAAGATGGTATCAGAGCATTGTGTTGCCTGTAGGATTTGTAAACCTAGGATTGGACAAAAACCCTTAAAAAATAGGAGTTGTTTTGTTCCAAAACTTATTTACAAACAATCTTGTGAACTCTTTCCTCAACCATTTTGGTTTCAACTCTACTTCTCTTCTATTTCAACTTGATGGAAAAACCTAGCCCATGACCAAAGACTACACCATGTGCAAAGGATTCCATCAACTCTAATGACTTCAACTTCTTCAACTCTAATGACTTCAACATCTTCAGCATGTTCACCAAGGACTTCCAACTTGGATACCACTAAGGAATACAAGTGAGACAAGGAAATCTTGCTCAAGAATTGGAGACTAAGGGAATGCAAAAATTTGAAGGAGCCTACATCATTTGAAGTATTGTAACCAAGAGTTTTTCTCAAGGAAACCATGATCTCATACAAGAAGAATCAAGAAAGATGGAAAGATCACAAGTGAACCATATAGATGGACCACCATATTTTAGTTAAGACAAACACACAAACTTATGTGGTGTAACAAAAATATTTTTGGTTGCCTCAAAATATGCTTGAAACTTGTTGTTTGAGTGGAATGTTTGTTTGTGATTGCTTGCACATTTCTTGTGTGAATTGTGATGTGTGTGATTAGAATTATTCCCTTAGAAATCTTTTGCCCATTGTAATCCCAATCCAACCCACACAGATGACTTCTCCAAGAAACTCCAACATCAAGGTTGATGACAACAATAACAACCAAGAGGACAACATGAGAGAACTCATAGTAACTCAAAACCAGTTGAGCCGAGAGACAACTCAGCTGTTAGCTAACAACAATGGACTAGACCCAGCCATACAAAGGATTTTGAAACTTCAATCCCAATTGTTGCTAGGATTGGTTACTCAAATGATCAACATGAGAGAAAACTTTTCCCAAAGAGCTAATGACAACAAGGATTACAAAGATGTTATTTTAGAAGGAACCCGAGTTTGCAATATTTGTGGAGACAAGGATCCTACATCCAAGGAGCATGAAGACCAATGCCCCAAGAAGACAGAAAGATTTCCTAACTATGAGAAAACATATGAAGAACATGAACTAGAAGAACTCCTAGCTTTGGAGAGACCCAAAAAGAAGAAGAAGGACATAATCCAGTTGCAATGTTACAATTGCAAAGAGAAGGGACAGTATGCCAGTGAATGCCCAGAAAAGAAGAAGAACCAAGGAAACAAACAAGAGGCAATGATACCAAAGGAAAAGAAAGATACCAGCCAAGTGATGTGTTTCAAATGCAAGGAACTAGGCCACTATGTAAACTTCTGTCTAGGAAAGATGAAGCACAATATAAACCAGCCTATGAAGGATCTCAGCCTTGTCACATGTTTCAAGTGTGAAAACAAAGGACACTATGTAGATGTTTGCCCAGAGAAGTTTCCCCAGAAGGCCAATATGTAATTTAGTTGGAAAAATTTTAAGGGTGGTAGTACCCTAGATGCTTTTGAGCCAATTTGTAACCCTAGCCTCCCCAAATCTCGGGACGAGATTTATTTTAAGGGTGGTAGCCTGTCACATCCCAATATTTTCCAAATCTTGTAATGTGAAAAATAAAAGAATAAAATAAAACTTTGTTGATTTTCAGGGTGAGAAGAAACTTTTGATTCCAATTGGAAACCTTCAAACCTTTTTGATCAAACAAATCCTAAAGGGATTTGAAAAGTTAAAGAATTAATAAAGAAAATATTTTTGAATAAGTGGAATTACTATTTTTGGATCTTTTAATAAAAGATTTGGTTTTCAAAAGAAAGGTGGATTTATAAATAAAGATTATTTTATAGAGCCAAATTAAACCTTGGCCAAGTTTTTGAAATAAAATGTTTTGTTTTGATAAAAATAGTAAAGGTTTATTTAAATAAAATAATAAGGATTTAATATCCAATTTTATTTAAGTAAAGGCTTTTCCCATTTTAAATAAACACTAAAACTTATTTATTTATTTAAAATAAGTTTTCCACGTATTTTATATTCTCAAATAAAACCTACTGATTGGTTTTGGTACTATTTTGGATTTCAAATAGAGTTTTGAAAATAAATAAAACAAACCCTATTTGATTTAATAATTAAGATTGTATTTAATTATTAATGGACCCTAAAAAATTAAAGGTTATTTTATTTTAAACAAGTTTCCAAAGTATTCTTTATTTTCAAATAAAACCTACTGATTTATTTTTGAAAATATTTAGATTTCAAAAAGGAGTTTTTAATAATCAAATTCCATTTTTTTATTTAATAAACAAGGTCTATTTATTTAATTAATAATAGATCCTAAAATAAAAATATTATTATTTTATTTGGGATTTGGTTGATGTTGTTAAACAGAACCAAATTCAATTGCAAAGTGTGGTGGATGTTTGAATTAATTTGAATGCTTGATTGATTGTTTGAATTTTCAAAACAGAAAATAGAAATAGAAAAGGATAAAACAATCAGACAGAAAAAAATGTGAAATGGACTCAACCCAACCATCTGGCCCAGCTCCAGCCCAACAGCCCACCTATCCTCTCGCCCTTGAAACATTTTCTTTACCGCAAAAGCAACCCACTAGGTCACTGACTAGTGGACCCTCGTTCCCTTTCTCTCTCACACGCTGCCAAGCGGACCCCACCGCCAGCTCACCTGTGTTCAACCGCGCGACCAGTTCCTCCTCCCCCTCTCTCCCGTTTCTGCGTTGAATTCGCGAGCTTAATTCTCGATTAATGGCGCAATAACCCCGCCCTACGACCATGCACGATAAAGCGTCTCCCTCTCCTCTCTCGTTCCCCTCTGTCTCCTTCCCCAAATGCGCCCCCAGGCTGTCGAATTTCGCTCACCACTTCCTCTGTTTCGACGACGCTCCGGTGCAAATTCCGGCAACCCAGCGCCGCCCCTTTCCTCATCGACCATGCACACATACTCCACACATCCTAGCGCATCTCCTCGTGCCAGTGGTTCGCCCGCGAGTGCCCTGTAGCCTCGGCTTCGTCGACACCGAGCGTGCGCCGCCGTCTGCCATTACTCCGTCGAGCACCCCAGGTGAACTCCGACCGCCCTAAGCTCTGTCAGTGATGCACACATCTTCCCCATATCATCCTACGTCTAACCATGCCTCCACTTTGTCTTAACGTGGTTCCAAACGACGCCAGCGACGACGACCTGAGAACACCGCCGCCCAAACCAACTCCGGCGAGCGATTCGGGACTACCCTGTGCGCCCCTCGTCGAACCAACAACAAGTTGAGCATCAGCAAGCGTCGACGATTCCGGTGAGCCACCCCACTCCTTCTCTAGCTCCCTGTATCGCCGACAACCTCGCCGACAGAGCGCCGCCGCCGCGCAGTCGCCGCCAGCACCGCCACTAGTTGGCAAGCGTGCTGCGCGCCGTAGGATCTTGATCCGATGCTCACGATAGATCCTTAGCCGAAGGGGTAAGTATCCACATGTGCCGCACGATCTGACTTGATCCAACGCACCAGAGTAGTCGATCCAACCGAAGCGGTACCGACGAATAGGAATAGGACTCGTGTCACCAGTTCTGTTTAAAACAAAATTTGAATTTGATTTAGATGCAGATTTGAAACCCTTGTAACTTTTGATCCACACGTACAAAAATTACAAATTTTATATCAATGGAATTAGTGGAACAAGCCCTAGCCAACCATGCCATTTGTTTAGTAAAAATCTTCTGGAAAAAAGGTTGTTTTTGCAGAAACATTTGTATGCTTGTTTAGATTATAAAAAATGTTCAAAAATGATTTTGAGGATAAAATCTTTTGCAAATGGTTTGTTTTGAACCTACTGACCCTAGGAAACAAATTGTGGTTTCAAAAATGTATTTGGTGAAGAAAAAGAATGATTCTTTGATTTAAAACCAATTCTAGTCAAATAAAAATATAGTTTATTTATTAAAAATGGTTTTGGAAGAAAACTTTTGGGAAATGTTTTGTTTCAAAGTCTCTGACCCCAAATACCAAGTTTTATGGTTTGAAAACATAATTGGTGAACCCTATAGATTTATGCCTTAGTAAAAAAATATTTCTACACCACATAAAATGATACTTTGTTTTGAAAATGGTTTATAAAGTGAAACCTTTTGCAAATGACTTTGCCACTTTATAAAATGACCAATAGGTGTTTTCAAAATGTTTATGACCCATTAGGAACCACTTTTTCAAATAAAACAAAGCTTGGCATGCTTGAATGCATTACTTTGACTTTATGATTTTATGTGATTGATTTTGCTTGAATGGTAGATTGAAATATTGTTTGCTTGATTGATTTGTAGTGACTTGAAGTGTGTGAACATTGCAAAGATCAAGGAGTGAACCTATACTCTACCAAAAAGGCAAGTGATGCTTCATACTTTTTGTCCCATTACTTTCACTATGCATTAGTGATTTTCTCTAAGTAAAACTTGCATGGAATTTTGCTAAGTATAAACCTTGCTATAGTAAAACCTAGTAGATGAAACCTTAGTAGGAATTTTCCTAAGTCAAGATGCCTACTACTATCATGCTTAGCTTAGCTAATAGAAAACAAGGGTGGAAATATATTCACACTATGGAAAATTTCTAAGTCTGAGGACTTGTGTTTTGTTTAATAAAACAACTAAGTTAATGAATCACCTGGGTGGAATGGTAATTGCTTGGTGGATTTTGGTTGAGTGGTTCACAAGACCCATGTCTATGGTTTACCTTGTGTATCTCACTTGTGGATGGACACCCAGGAACAAAGAGATTTGATATGTCAAATGTTGAGAAGCTTCAAGTGCAGCCACTTGGCATTATGGGCTCTGCCTGGATCATATAGGTTGCAAGAACTTAGCCATATGGACAGTTGGTGGTAGAGTTTGATAGGTTGGAACACGTCCATTTTGGTATAAGGGAAGGCTTCTGAAAGATCTTGTCTTGGGAAACCAAGTCTTGTGGGGAAAGTGCACCACCTCTGCAGAGTGTAATATCTAAGTACTTAGCCATGTCCCTGGTAAAGGACAATTTTAGCATCAAGACATGGAAGCAATCAAGAATCTCATCATTCAAATTTCTAAGTTAAAATCTTGTGGTTTGAACAAGGGTTAAAGGATTTTCAATCTTTGATTGGGAGAAATAATTTTGTCCAGCAAAAACTTAGTGTTTTCAAATGTTAAGGAAAAATCTATTTTGAGCAATGCAAAGCCTCAACTCCACTTAGCCAATTGCATATAGATGATAGACTCCACTATACTACCATAGTATCACTTGCCAATACAATTCAAATGTATTGACCCTTGTGGCTATAACTTGTTATGTTGCAGGTTTCATTGATTTAGCGAAGTGTGTTGATTAGGATTACAAAGTCTACAACCAACATGTCTGCCTGTGGCACTTTGAAGATGAAGGACCCCATGCTTATAGTTATTCCGCTTCAATGTAATGTAATAGCCAAATGAGCTATGTAAGATGTAATAAAACTATGTTATTCCTGGTTATAAAGTTATATTATGACCTTTGTTTCTTTATATTACATCTTAATTGTGGATGCTAGCTATTGATCCAGGGACTAGCATTGTAAACACAGGGGACTCTACCTTATTAAAGGTTGGGACCCTTACATAATACCCGATAATTTTTTGAAAGTTATGAACAAAAACTCGTTGTTTTCGCGTTTTATGTCTGTTTTCATAAGTTATTGCCCACAGTTTTGGCATTCTTGATGGATTTACAATAACCATGAGGCCCGGTACATGTTTGAGATTTATGGCTAAAAACTCGTCGTTTTCATGTTTTATGGTTGACTTGATGAGCTACTGCCCATAGTTTTGGGGTTCCAGGGCGATTTACTGTGACCCTAAGAACTAATACATGTTTGAGATAATGACCAAAAACTTGTCGTTTTCGTGTTTTATGGTTGTCTTCATGAGCAATTGCCCACAGTTTTCGGATTCCTGAAAAATTTTCATGACCCGTAAGACCCAACACATGTTTGATAGTTATGAAAAAAATCGCCGTTTTCACGTTTTATGGTTGTTTTCATTAGCTATTGCCCATAGATTTGGGATTCCTAGGCGATTTGCATGGCCCATAAGACCGAAGACATGTCTGATAGTTATGTAAAAAAATTGTTGTTTTCACGTTTGATGGCCTATGTCATGAACTATTGCCCATAGTTCTGTTCTTCCAGGGGCGATTTGAAACGATAGTTAGAATCGATACATATTTGAGGGGATGACCAAAAACTTGTTGTTTTCAAGTTTTATGACCGTTTTCATGAGCTATTGCCCACAATTTTGGTGTTCTAGGGCGATTTACAATGACCGTAAGACCAGATGCATGTTTTAGAGTTATGACCAAAATCTCATCGTTTTTGTGTTTTATTGTTGTTTTCATGAGCTATTTCCCATAGTTTTGGGACTCGAGGGCGATTTACGACCACCGTAATACCAGATAATTGTTTGAGAGTTATGACCAAAAACTCTATGTTTTTGTGTTTTATGGCCATTTCCATGAGTTATTGCCCGCAGTTTTGGCATTCCAGAGCGATTTACAATAACCATGAGACCCGATACATGATTGAGAGTTATGGCTAAAAACTCGTCGTTTTCGTGTTTTACGGACGTTTTCAAGAGTTATTGCCCACAGTTTTGGGGTTCTGTGGCGATTTACAGCAATCATAATACCCGGTAATTGTTTGAGAGTTATGACCCAAAACACATTGTTTTTGGGTTTTATGGTCATTTTCATGAGCTATTGCCCACAATTTTCGTGTTCTAGGGCGTTTTTCAATGACCGTAAGGCCCATAGTTTTTGGGTTCCATGGTGATTTGCATGGCCTATAAGAACTGATACATGTTTAAGACTTTTGACCAAAAATTGTTGTTTTCACGTTTTACGGACGTTTTCATGATCTATTATTACCCATACTTTTGGGGTTCTAGGGCGCTTTATGACTACCGTAATACCCTATAAATGGTTGAGAGTTATGGCCAAAAACTCGTTGTTTTCGCGTTTTATGGCTATTTTCATGAGTTATTACCCATAGTTTTGGCATTCTAGAGCAATTTACCATAACCATGAGACCCGATACATGTTTGAGTGTTATGGCTAAAAACTCGTCGTTTTCGTGTTTTACGGACGTTTTCATGAGTTATTGCCCACAGTTTTAGGGGTTTGGGGCGATTTACAGCCACCATAATACCCAAGAAATGTTTGAGAGTTATGACCCAGAACTCTTTATTTTGGGGTTTTATGGCCACTTTCATGAGCTATTGCCCATGATTTTGGTGTTCTAGGGCGATTTTCAATGACCGTAAGGCCCATAGTTTTTGGGTTCCATAGTGATTAGCATGGCTTGTAAGAACTAATACATGTTTGAGAGTTTTTACCAAAAAATCATTGTTTTCACGTTTTACAAACGTTTTCACGAGCTATTACCCATAGTTTTGGGGTTCTAGGGCGCTTTACGACTACCGTAATACCCGATAAATGTTTGAGAGTTATGACGAAAAACTCGTTGTTTTTGCTCTTTATGGTGGTTTTCATGAGTTATAGCCCACCGTTTTGGGGTTCCATGGTGATTTGTGTGGCCCGTAATAACTAATACATGTTTGAGAGTTTTGACCAAAAACTCGTCGTTTTCGCACAGTTTTGTGGTACCGGGGTGATTTACAACGATAGTTAGAATCAATACATGTATGAGGGATGATCAAAAACTGGTTTTTTCATGTTTTATGACCATTTTCATGAGCTATTGCCCACAATTTTGGTGTTCCATGGAGATTTACGATGACCGTAAGAGCAGATACATGATTTAGAGCTATGACCAAAAACTCGTCGTTTTCGTGTTTTATGGTCGTATAATAACCATGAGACCCGATACATGTTTGAGAGTTATGGCTAAAAACTCGTCGTTTTCTTGTTTTACAACCGTTTTCATGAGTTATTGCCCACAGTTTTGGGGTTCTAGGGCGATTTACAACCACCGTAATACCTGATAAATGTTTGAGATTTATGACGAAAAACTCATTGTTTTCGCGTTTTATGGCCATTTTCATGAGCTATTGAATATAGTTTTGGGGTTCTAGAGCGGTTTGCATGGCCCCTAAGCCCCGATACATGTTTGAGAGCATGAAGAAAAACTCATCGTTGTCGTGTTTTATCGATGTTTTCATGAGTTAGTACCATAGTTTTGTTGTTCTAGGACGATTTACTACGACCCTAATAACTGATACATGTTTGAGACAATGACCAAAAACTCATCGTTTTCGTGTTTTATGGTTGTTTTCATTAGCTATTGCCACAGTTTTGGGATACCTAGGAAATTTGCATGACCCATAAGACCCAAGACATGTTTGATAATTATGACAGAAAAATCTTCTTTTACACATTTTATGGCCCTTTTCATGAGCTATTGCCCACAATTTTGCGGTTCCAGAGCGATTTACAACGATAGTCAGAATCGATACACGTTTGAGGGCATGATCAAAACCTTGTTGTTTTCACGTTTTATGGTGGTTTTCATGAGTTATAGCCCACATTTTTGGGGTTCCATGGTGATTTGCATGGCCCAAAAGAACTAATACATGTTTGAGAGTTCTGACCAAAAACTCGTCATTTTCACGTTTTATGGACGTTTTCATGAGTTACCCACAGTTTTGGGGTTCTAGGGCGATTTACTACCACCTTAATAACCAAAAAATGTTTGAGAGTTATGACCAAAAACTTGTTGTTTTCGGGTATTATGGCCTTTTTCATGAGCTATTGCCTATAGTTTTGGGGTTCTAGGACGATCTACGAGCACCGTAAGACCCAATACATGTTTGAGAGTTATGACTAAAAACTCGTCGTTTTCGCATTTTATGGCCATTTTCATAAGCTATTGGCCATAGTTTTGGGGTTCTTGGCGGTTTGCATGGCCCATAAGCCCAATACATGTTTGAGGGCATGAAGAAAAACTCATCGTTTTGTGTTTTATGGCTGTTTTCATTAGCTATTATCCACTTTTTGGGGGTTCCAAGGCGATTTACGACCACCGTAATACCCGATAAATGTTTGAGAGTTATGACCAAAAAATTGTAGTTTTCGTGTTTTATGGCCGTTTTCATGAGCTATTGCCCACAGTTTTGGCATTCCAGATGGATTTACAATAACCATGAGACCCGATACATGTTTCAGAGTTATGGCTAAAAAGTCGTCGTTTTCTTGTTTTATGGCTGTTTTCATGAGCTATTGCCCATAGTTTTTTGGTACCAGGGCGATTTACAATTATATTTAGAATCAATACATGTTTGAGGGATGATGAAATACTTGTTTTTCATGTTTTATGACCGTTTCCATGAGCTATGCCAACAATTTGGTGTTCTAGGGAGATTTACCATGATCGTAAGAACAGATACATGTTTCAGAGCTATGACCAAAAACTCGTCGTTTTCGCCTTTTATGGTAGTTTTCATGAGTTATACCCCACAGTTTTGGGGTTCCATGGTGATTTGCATGTCTTGTAAGAACTAATACATATTTGAGAGTTTTGACCAAAAACTCGTCATTTTCACGTTTTACGAATGTTTTCATGAGCTATTACCCACGGTTTTGGGGTTCTAGGACGATTTACAACCACCGTAATACCTGATAAATGTTTGAGAGTTATGACCAAAAAATTTTGTTCTTTGGTTTTATCGCCATTTTCAAGAGCTATTGCCAATAGTTTTGGGGTTCTAGGACGATTTACGAGCACAGTAAGACCTGATACATGTTTGAGAGTTATGAGTAAAAACTCATTGTTTTCGCATTTTATGGCCATTTTCATGAGCGGTTTAGGGTTTAGGGTTTAGGGTTTAGGGTTTAGGATAATAGCCCACGGTATTGGGGTTCTTGGGCGGTTTGCATGGCCCATAAGACCTGATACATGTTTGAGGTCATGCAGAAAAACTTATCGTTTTTGTGTTTTATGGTTGTTTTCATGGGCTATTGTCCATAGTTTTGGGGTTCTAGTGCAATTTACGACCACCGTAATACCCGATACATGTTTGAGAGTTATCACCAAAAACTCGTCGTTTTTGCGTTTTATGGCCGTTTTCATGAGTTATTGCCCACAATTCCAGGGAGATTTACAACGACCATAAGACTAGATACATGTTTGAGCACATGACCAAAAATTCGTCATTTTCCTGTTTTATGGTTGTTTTCATGAACTATTGCCCATAGTTTTGGGACTCCAAGGCGATCTACATGTTTGAGAGTTATGGGCAAGAACTCGTCATATTTGCATATTATGGCCATCTTCATGAGTTATTGCCCATAGGTTTCATGACTTATTGCCCACAGTTTTTGGGTTCGAGGGTGATTTACAACGACCATAAGATCCGATACATGTTTGAGCACATGACCAGAAACTCGTCATTTTCGTGTTTGATAGCCGTTTTCATGAGCTATTGCCCACAGTTTTGGGGCTCCAAGGCGATTTACATGTTTGAGAGTTATGACCAAGAACTCGACATTCTTGCATATTATGGCCATTTCATGAGTTATTGCCCATAGTTTTGTGGGATTCATGGAGATTAAAAATGACCGTAAAACCTGATACATGTATGAGGGCATGACCAAAAACTCGTCATTTTCGTGTTTTATGGATGTTTTCATGAGCTGTTGCCCACAGTTTTGGGGTTCCAAGGCGATTTACATGTTTGAGAATTATGACCAAGAACTCGTTGTTTTGCGTTTTGTGGCCATTTTCATGAGTTATTGGCCATAGTTTTGAGATTCCAAGGCAATTTAAAATGACCGTAAGACCCGATGCATGTTTGAGGGCATGACCAAAAACTCATCGTTTTCTTGTTTTATGGTTGTTTTCACTAATTGTTCTCCGTCGTTTTGGTTTCAAGGTGGATTCGCATGGCACATAAGACCCGATATTTGTTTGAGAGTTATGAACAAATAATTCGTCATTTTCGTGTTTTATGCCCATTTTCATGAGCTATTGCCCATAGTTTTGGGGTTCCAAGGTGATTTACATGTGTGATTCATAACCAAGAAATCATCATTTTTGCATTTTATGGCAGTTTTCATGAGTTATTTCCCAATGTTGTGGGGTTACAGGGTGATTTAGAACGACCGTAGGACCCGATACATGTTTGAGGGTATGACCAAAAACTCGTCATTTTCATTGTTTATGGTTGTTTTCATGAGCTATTGCCCATAGTTTTGGGGCTCCAAGGTGATTTGCATGTTTGAGCGTTATGACCAAAAACTCATGATTTTTTCCCCTAGTTTTGGGGTTCCATGGAGACTAAAAATTATCGTCAGACCCAATACATGTTTAAGGGCATGACCAAAAACTCGTCGTTTTCATGTTTTATGGCCGTTTTCATGAGCTATTGCCCACAGTTTTGGGTCCCGGGGGGATCACATGGCCCGTAAGACCCGATAAATGTTTGAGAACATGACCAAAAACTCGTCATTTTCACATCTTATGACCATTTTCATGAGTTATTTCCCATATTTTTGGGGTTTCAAGGCAATTTAAAATTACCGTAAGACCCGATACATGTTTGGGGATATGACTTAAAACTCGTCATTTTCGTGTTTTATGGTCGTTTTCATGAACTATTACGCATAGTTTTGGGGTTACAAGGCGATTTACATGTTCGAGACTTATCACCAAGAACTCGACCTTTTTGCGTTTTGTGGACATTTTGATGAGTTATTGGCCATAGTTTTTGGGTTCCAAGGGGAATTACAATGATAGTAAGACCCAATATATGTTTGAGGGGATGACCAAAAACTCATCGTTTCCGTGTTTTATGGTTGTGTTTTGATGAGCATTTGCCCACAGTTTTGGGTTCCAGGGGGATTCGCATGGCCTCTAATACCTGATACATGTTTGAGGGTTATCTCAAAAAACTCGTCGTTTTTGCGTTTTATGACCGTTTTGATTAGTTATTGCCCACAGTTTTGGGGCCCTAGGGAAATTTACAACGACCATAAGAATCGATACATCTTTGAGGACATGACCAAAAACTCGTCATTTTCGTGTTTTATGGCCACGGGTTTGGGGTTCCAAGGCAATTTACATGTGTGAGAGTTATGGCCAAGAACTCGTTGTTTTGCGTTTTTTGGACATTTTCATGAGTTATTGCCCATAAATTGGGGGTTCCAGGGCGATTTAAAATAACTGTACGACCCGGTACATGTTTGAGGGCATGACGAAAAACTCATCGTTTTCGTGTTTTATGGCTGCGTTTTCATGAGCTATTGCCCACAGTTTGGGTGCTCTATGGGGATTCGCATGGCCCATAAGACCTGATAAATGTTTGAGAGTTATGACGAAAAACTCGTTGTTTTCGCTCTTTATGGTGGTTTTCATGAGTTATAGCCCACCGTTTTTGGGTTCCATGGTGATTTGTGTGGCCCGTAATAACTAATACATGTTTGAGAGCTTTGACCAAAAACTCGTCATTTTCACGTTTTACAGACATTTTCATGACCTATTACCCACAGTTTTGGGGTTCTAGGGCAATTACAACCACCATAATACCTGATAAATGTTTGAGAGTTATGACCAAAAACTTATTATTTTCAGGTTTATGGCCATTTTCATGAGCTATTGCCTATAGTTTTCGGGTTCTAGGATGATTTACGATCATCGTAAGACCCTATACATGTTTGAGAGTTATGACTAAAACTCGTCGTTTTCGCATTTTATGGCCATTCTCATGAGCTATTGCCCATAGTTTTGGAGTTGTTGGCGGTTTGCATGGCCCATAATCCCCGATACATGTTTGAGGGCATGAAGAAAAACTCGTCGTTTTCGTGTGTTATGGCTGTTTTCTTGAGCTAGTATCCACTTGTTGACGGTTCTAGGGCGTTTTACGACCACCATAATACCCGATAAATGTTTGAGACTTATGAGCAAAAACTCGTTGTTTTCGCGTTTTATGGTCATTTTCGTGAGTTATTTCCCACAATTTTTGCATTCCAGATAGATTTACAATAAGCATGAGACCCGATATATGTTTGCGAGTTATGGCTAAAAATTCATTGTTTTTTTGTTTTATGGCTGTTTTCATGAGCTATTGCCCACAGTTTTGTGGTACCGGGGAGATTTACAACGATAGTTAGAATCAATACATGTTTGAGGGATTATCGGAAAGTTGTTTTTTCATGTTTTATGACTGTTTTGATGAGCTATTGCCAACAATTTTGGTCTTCTAGTGCGATTTACAATGACCGTAAGACCAGATACATGTTTTAGAGCTATGACAAAAAACTCGTCGTTTTCGCGTTTTATGGTGGTTTTCATGAGTTAAAGCCCACAGTTTGGGGGTTCCATCATGATTTTCATGGCCCATAAGAACTAATACATGTTTGAGAGCTTTGACCAAAAACTTGTCATTTTCACGTTTTACGGGCGTTTTCATGAGCTATATTACCCACAGTTTTGGGGTTCTAGGGCGATTTAAAACCACCATAATACCCAATAAATGTTTAGGAGTTATGACCAAAAACTTGTTGTTTTGAGGTTTTATGGCCATTTTCACGACCTATTGCCTATAGTATTGAGGTTCTATGACGATTTACGAGCATCATAAGACCCAATACATGTTTGAGAGTTATGACTAAAAACTCGTCGTTTTCGCATTTTATGGACATTTTAATGAATTATTGCCCATAGTATTGGAGTTCTTGGGCGTTTTGCATAGCCCATAAGCCTAGATACATGTTTGAGGGCATGAAGGAAAACTCATCGTTTTCGTGTTTTATGGCTGTTTTCATGAGCTATTATCCACAGTTTTGGGGTCTAGGGCGATTTACGACCACCGTAATACCAGATAAATGTTTGAGAGTTATGACCAAAAACTCGTTGTTTTCACGTTTTATGGCCGTTTTCATGAGTTATTTCCAACAGTTTTGGCATTCTAGATGCATTTACAATAACCATGAGACCCGATACATGTTTGAGAGTTATGGCTAAAAACTCGTCGTTTTCTTGTTTTATGGTTGTTTTCATGAGCTATTGCCCACAATTTTGTGGTATCAGGGCGATTTACAATGATAGTTAGAATCAATACATTTTGGGGGATGACCAACAACTTTTTGTTTTCACGTCTTATAACCGTTTTGATGAGCTATTGCCCACAATTTTGGTGTTCTAGGGAGATTTACCATGATCGTAAGACCAGATACATGTTTCAGAGCTATGACCAAAAACTCGTCGTTTTTGCCTTTTATGGTGGTTTTCATGAGTTATACCCCACAGTTTTGGGGTTCCATGGTGATTTGCATGTCTCGTAAGAACTAATACATATTTGAGAGTTTTGACCAAAAACTCGTCATTTTCATGTTTTACGGATGTTTTCATGAGCTATTACCCACGGTTTTGGGGTTCGAGGGCGATTTACAACCACCGTACACTACAAGGAATATGGCTATATATGACCCTCAATTTTCGTCACAGAATCGTCACAATAATCCGTTTATGACGATTCTATGACGATTTTGAGATCGTCGAAAGCTGGGCGTCGCTAATGAACTATAACGACGATTTTAGCGAAATCGTCATAACCTTCTATGACAATATTGGATCGTCATAACCTCTATGACGATTCAATATCGTCACGGGCAATGAGACCTAGCCACGTCAGATCATACGTGTCCAGTCCGACGTGGCACACAATCAGCCCGGTCCATTTCAGCCATTTATATGGGCCAAAGCCCAACAATTCAACCCGTTTATGTTTTGTTTTTTTGCTAGTTCTATTAGCTACACATGCCATACCAAACATTCCAGCCGTTTTATTTCTGGGCCGTATCCTACTTAAAATCCATTTTAATTCAAATTCAGCCTTTTTAGGACCTAGTTCCACTTTTCAAATAGGTGCCACTTGTCATGCTCAGCTCAAAAATTGGCCCCACACGTAAGAAGGGTCCAAAATGACATATTAGTTTCTTCATAGGTTTCTATTCACAAGTTTGATATCGCATACAAAATCAGTATCTGAGACAAATCAAAGAGAACACATGCAACTATTTAAAACAACTGCTGAAATTAAGCTATTACAATTTTACAGTCTAGTACAACCCAGATATGCCTAACTATTACAAAAGATTAGGCTACTCTTTGATCTGTAGTACAACTGCTGAAATTAGGCTACTCTTTGATGGATTCTCTTCACAACTTCACTGACTTCAGGTGTTTTAGGGCTAGAGCTCCTGTAAATGAGAAACAGCTACACTTTCAGTGTCAATGAAAGACATAATTTAAATACATCAAAACAATCTGGCAACCAATTGCAAACAAGTATATTTCAGTATTTTCGTATAAAAAATACCACAATAGCTAGCAACAGAAGAATTAACAAATCATGAAGCAGCTAGAAGTAGATCCTGAAGAATGAGGGTAGGGTAACAAAAATAGCCATAATAGAAAGTATTAAATTGGTTGAAAAAACCAGCAGCTGTATGATACTATAGCCTACAATGATCCTATAACCTACAAATAAGGGAAAGCTCATCACAACTTGCACAAACAGCAACAAATGTATGTTACATCAGAATGAATGATTGCATAAGATAAAAAGGAATATAGAAATGCCAAGTTACAGAAACTGCATCACAAATATGATTTGCCTCCAGGGTTTGCAATACATCAACAGTAGTATAAAGTATGAGGGTACAAAAAATATATATAACTGGTATAGAGCTAAGGGTATGAAAATAATATGGAGTAGATAAGAACTAATACGCTTCAAGTTTGGTTTGCAAAGACAAGAAACAAGTATATTTGTGGATTCCGTGATAACATGAGATAGTTTCCCAGTACCTTAGAAGGACGCAGAAAGACGGCCGTAGCGTGAAGCAGTTCTAGGTGGGGGCTTCCTCCTGCACTCATTGTGACCGGCGAGGCATCCACAGCAACTTCATTTTCCTTTCTCAGTTCAGAACCAGATCTGAACTAAAAATATGGGAACTCCACGACATCATGTTGTTTCTCACTAATTATTAAAAAATTCATGGACATGAAAATATGGGAAATGCTAACACTGCAATCAAGAACCAGATCTGTCTTAGTATCTTAATACTACCAACCATGCATCAAGTGAATAAATAAAATAGAAAATCGAATGCCATGTGAAAAGTTGCATCAGTGCAAGCAGACCATTTGTTATAAACCTGAGTTACTTCAGTAATCAAATAAATGTCTATCATGATTTGAACGACACATGACGACCAAGGGGGAAAATGATACACGCATCATGACTAGGGAAAAGAAGGCACATGTCAATAAAACACATGTAATCATTCCTATATAGTGGAAGTGTGCAAAGGCTTGGGGTACATCAGTAGTCATAAGTGATGTTTATCTTTCAAGCAACGGGGCAAGAACCTTCGCTTTTTAGACAACTCATAAGGCCACAGTACGTGGCATCACAGGAAAAAAAGTTATTCGTAAGATTCGAGACATCACAGCAAAGCCACAGTCCAATAATACCATTAGGCATCGACAGAAATAAAACCATAGACATCATAACAAAGCCACTCTCCAATAAGATTCAAGAAAGGAATCAGGCGGTATCATCAGTAGGTAGGAAAAGAGGGGGAAATGGCTACCTCGAGAAGTCCTCGATAGTGGAGAAAGTGTGGATGGGGTGGATGGTGCTCCACGAGTCTTGCAACCTGTACTTGCCAATAGTGCAGGATAACATAACAAGCAATACATGAGTCACACTAATAAGATAGGTGAGGAAACTACCATTAGAGATAAGAAGCTGTCCATGAAAATATATATATTGTTAATGAGGCATTTATACTACTACTATTTAGTAACAGAAAAATCTAATTCAAGACAAAACAGCAGCAACTTCTAAAGTGATGATGAATCATCAATTCCACTACTCTCCTATTAAGCCGAATAAATGCTTATCCGAGATCTAGTAAATGTACTTAAGAACTCAAGTGTACTAGCCTGATGTGCCCAGATCTAGTAAATGTACTTAAGAGCTCAAGTGTACTAGCCTGATGTGCTATATTCTACTCACTTAAGACCAGATGACCTGTACTTAAGCATAACCAAAAAAACACGTGACTATCAAACTGAAAAGAATAAATAATATGTCTGCACTCTTGCTGACAAATGTATAAACGACTTCAAACCTATGTCAAAACTGATTGCTCAACAAATCTGATGGTGCACTACCTTATAGGGATTTTTCTTGTATGTATCAAGAATGCGTATAAGATCGATAGCTAACCGTAGAAACATGTGAAAAAATTAACCTCATGCAATATTGCAGTGCCATTATTAAATTTGTAGACAAAAAAAGGAGCAGGCAACAGATGAAAATCAATAATAGTAGAACCAAATTTAGTATAGACTTGTACTTGATTCAGGCATGCCTAAGTGTACACATCATCCATTAGGTGAGAAACAATAGTCAGTATTGGTACAGCTGGGCATGCATTCAGCAGCATGTATCATGTACCAGGGCAGTTTCGATATGGAAACAATAGTCTCAAAAAATATTGAAACAACACTGCAAGTATACAATTCTGAAACTAAAAACAGACAACATCTTGATCAGTAACGCAGCAACTCTGATTGTAGTAATTTCACAAGTAGTACATCATTTTGATACTTACTGTTATTACTAAATTCATTACTACCAAATAGGCAAGAACTAGATATCAGAACTTGCAGAATAACCCTACACAAACTCACATAGACCAAAAGCATTACAGACCCAACCAATAGAGACATATATGAGAGTGTACTAGTGCCTTTCCTGCATATATGTGGAGTTATTTTTGTTTATTTAGGACCATAAGGCTAAACTTGTGCATACATCCCTGGTGACTGGTGCCTTTCTTCATAACTACATAATCAATTATGATGCCTAGAAATTATATGCCCAATCAAAACTAATTAGGAGCTCACTAGCAGAACAATTACATGTCCAACTAACTAGGAAATTTCTACTACTGCTTTGCTACTAATTAGTCAACTAATACAAGTAAATGTATATCCAGTAGTTCAATCGCATGCTACTGATCGACTATTTTGAATCTGGGAAAGTGGAGGGATCAGAGAGAGGGGAGGAGGCACTTACTCGCTGGTGATGAAGCTGATGAACTCGGAGACGCACTCCTGGATGGACTCACGCAGACTCCCCGACGGCATGTCCTCACCTCACGCAGTCGCCCCGACAGCGAGATCCAGGCCACTGGTGCGCGCCGACCGCCTCCATCCCAGCGCCACGCACGAGCGGATCCTAGAAACCTGCAAACACGGGCCAGATGCGTAAGCCGTTAGGACACAGAGGTGGGGAAAGAGCTTGACCGCCGCCAGACCGCGTCGCCGACCACCGCCAGACTTGAAGAGAGGTTGTGGTGCTGGGGGAGTGAGGGGGCGAGCCGAGATCAGCCAGATGGGATCGGGAGTGATGGGGGTGGGGGTGGGGTGGCGGCGGAGATAGGAGGGAGTGGCCTGTGCGGCGGTCTCAGGGAGACGACACTGTGGTGTCGGGGATCGGGAAGGTTTCCGGGAGGCCGCGAGATGAGTCCGTCGTCGTCCACCTCGTCCATCATTCGACTCGTCGTCGGTGGATCTCGCTGGAGGGGGTGTGGATCTCGCTGGAGAATGAGGGAAGCAGCTAGAGTGAGCGGGGAAGAGGATCTCGAACAGAGGGCGGCGGCGGCGCACGCAGATCTTGCTGGAGAAGGGAGAGGTGTTCGCTGGAGAAGGAAGGGAGAGGGCGGTGGCGGCGGGCGGTAGGATTAGGGTTGGCGGAGGGGAGATGCGTTCACTGGGAGGGGGACGTGGCGGTTTTGGCTGGCACGCGCGCGATGGTGAAATATCTGGTGTGTGCGCGCGTGAATAGGATGGGTACCTTGCCATGTCATCTATCTATGTCAAGTTCCCACAGATCAACATCCTGTCCGTCCATCCTATACACATCCAATGGCCCATCTTGCTATCCTCCGCATTTAGACCTTTCTAGCTATTATGACGATTTCACCGAAAGAAATTACGACGTTTTGAGCAAAATCGTCACAGTTTATTGAGGTTTTGGCCCTCCCAAGCATCTTGAGACCATCCGGTGTGGAATTTTAAGACGATTTTGTAGATGGTCACTACTAAAACGTCACAAGTTAACACATTTATTGTAGTGGTAATACCTGATAAATGTTTGAGATTTATGACCAAAAATTGTTGTTCTTGGGTTTTATGACCATTTTCAAGAGCTATTGCCTATAGTTTTGGGGTTCTAGGACGATTTACGAGCACAGTAAGACCTGATACATGTTTGAGAGTTATGAGTAAAAACTCATCGTTTTCGCATTTTATGGCCATTTTCATGAGCGGTTTAGGGTTTAGGATAATAGCCCACAGTATTGGGGTTCTTGGGCGGTTTGCATCGCCCATAAGCCCTGATACATGTTTGAGGTCATGCAGAAAAACTTATCGTTTTTGTGTTTTATGGTTGTTTTCATGGGCTATTGTCCATAGTTTTGGGGTTCTAGTGCAATTTACGACCACCGTAATACCCGATACATGTTTGAGAGTTATCACCAAAAACTCGTCATTTTTGCGTTTTATGGCCGTTTTCATGAGTTATTGCCCACAATTCCAGGGAAATTTACAACGACCATAAGACTAGATACATGTTTGAGCACATGACCAAAAATTCGTCATTTTCCTGTTTTATGGCTGTTTTCATGAACTATTTCCCATAGTTTTGAGACTCCAAGGAGATCTACGTGTTTGAGAGTTATGGGAAAGAACTCGTCATATTTGCATATTATGGCCATCTTCATGAGTTATTGCCCATAGGTTTCATGACTTATTGCCCATAGTTTTTGGGTTCGAGGGTGATTTACAACGACCATAAGATCTGATACATGTTTGAGCACATGACCAGAAACTCGTCATTTTCGTGTTTGATAGCCGTTTTCATGAGCTATTGCCCACAGTTTTGGGGCTCCAAGGCAATTTACATGTTTGAGAGTTATGACCAAGAACTCGACATTCTTGCATATTATGGCCATTTCATGAGTTATTGCCCATAGTTTTGTGGGATTCATGGCGATTAAAAATGACCGTAAGACCTGATACATGTATGAGGGCATGACCAAAAACTCGTCATTTTCGTGTTTTATGGTTGTTTTCATGAGCTGTTGCCCATAGTTTTGGGGTTCCAAGGCGATTTACATGTTTGAGACTTATGACCAAGAACTCGTCGTTTTTGCGTTTTGTGGCCATTTTCATGAGTTATTGGCCATAGTTTTGGGATTCCAAGGCGATTTAAAATGACCGTAAGACCTGATGCATTTTTGAGGGCATGACCAAAAACTCATCGTTTTCTTGTTTTATGGTTGTTTTCACTAATTGTTCTCCGCGGTTTTGGGTTCAAGGTGGATTCGCATGGCACGTAAGACCCGATATTTGTTTGAGAGTTATGAACAAATAATTCGTCATTTTCGTGTTTTATGCCCATTTTCATGAGCTATTGCCCATAGTTTTGGGGTTCCAAGGTGATTTACATGTGTGAGTTATAACCAAGAAATCATCATTTTTGCATTTTATGGCAGTTTTCATGAGTTATTGCCCAATGTTGTGGGGTTGAAGGGGATTTCGAACGACCGTAGGACCCGATACATGTTTGAGGGTATGACCAAAAACTCGTCATTTTCATTGTTTATGGTTGTTTTCATGAGCTATTGCCCATAGTTTTGGGGCTCCAAGGTGATTTGCATGTTTGAGCGTTATGACCAAAACCTCATGATTTTTGCCCCTAGTTTTGGGGTTCCATGGAGACTAAAAATTACTGGCAGACCCAATACATGTTTAAGGGCTTGACCAAAAACTCGTCGTTTTCATGTTTTATGGCCGTTTTCATGAGCTATTGCCCACAGTTTTGGGTCCCGGGGGGATCACATGGCCCGTAAGACCCGATAAATGTTTGAGAACATGACCAAAAACTCGTCATTTTCATGTTTTATGACCATTTTCATGAGTTATTTCCCATAGTTTTGGGGTTTCAAGGCGATTTAAAATGACCGTAAGACCCGATACATGTTTGGGGATATGACTTAAAACTCGTCATTTTCTTATGGTCGTTTTCATGAACTATTACGCATAGTTTTGGGGTTACAAGGAGATTTACATGTTTGAGACTTATCACTAAGAACTCGACCTTTTTGCGTTTTGTGGACATTTTGATGAGTTACTGCCCATAGTTTTTGGGTTCCAGGGGGAATTACAATGACAGTAAGACCCAATATATGTTTGAGGGGATGACCAAAAACTCATCGTTTCCGTGTTTTATGGTCGCGTTTTGATGAGCATTTGCCCACAGTTTTGGGTTCCAGGGGGATTCGCATGGCCTCTAAAACCTGATACATGTTTGAGAGTTATCTCAAAAAACTCGTCGTTTTTGCGTTTTATGACCGTTTTGATTAGTTATTGCCCACAGTTTTGGGGCCCTAGGGAAATTTACAACGACCATAAGACTCGATACATCTTTGAGGACATGACCAAAAACTCGTCATTTCGTGTTTTATGGCCACGGGTTTGGGGTTCCAAGGCAATTTACATGTGTGAGAGTTATGGCCAAGAACTCGTTGTTTTGCGTTTTTTGGACATTTTCATGAGTTATTGCCCATAATTTGGGGGTTCCAGGGCGATTTAAAATAACTGTACGACCCGGTACATGTTTGAGGGCATGAAGAAAAACTCATCGTTTTCGTGTTTTATGGCCGCGTTTTCATGAGCTATTGCCCACGGTTTGGGTGCTCTATGCGGATTCGCATGGCCCATAAGACCTGATACATGTTTGATAGTTATGACCAAAAACTCGTTGTTTTTGTGTTTTATGACCGTTTCCATGAGCTTTTAATCGTATTTTTGGGGTTCCAAGATGATTTACATGTTTAAGAGTTATGACCAATAACTCATCGTTTTTATGTTGTATGGCCGTTTTCATGAGTTATAGCCCACAGATTTGGGGTTCCAGGGCTTTTTACAACGACCATAAGACCCGATGAATGTTTAGGGCATGAACAAAAACTCGTCATTAACGTGTTTTATGTCCGTTTTCATGATTTATTGCCCACAGTTTTGAGACTCCAAGGCGATCTACGTGTTTGAGATTTATGGCCAAGAACTCGTCATATTTGCGTATTATGGCCATCTTCATGAGATATTGCCCATAGTTTTTCCCATAGGTTTCATGACTTATTACCCACAGTTTTAGGGTTCGAGGGCGATTTACAACGACCGTAAGATCCGATACATGTTCGAGCACTTGACCAAAAACTCGTCATTTTCGTGTTTTATGGCCGTTTTCATGAGCTATTGCCCAAAGTTTTGGGGCTCCAAGGCAATTTACATGTTTGAGAGGTATGACCAAGAACTCGACATTCTTGCATAGTATGGCCATTTCATGAGTTATTGCCCATAGTTTTGCTGGATACATGTTTGAGGGCATGACCAAAAACTCGTCATTTTCGTGTTTTATGGTTGTTTTCATGAGCTGTTGCCCATAGTTTTGGGGTTCCAAGGCGATTTACATGTTTGAGACTTATGACCAAGAACTCGTCGTTTTTGCGTTTTGTGGCCATTTTCATGAGTTATTGGCCATACTTTTTGGATTCCAGGGCGATTTAAAATGACCGTAAGACCTGATGCATTTTTGAGGGCATGACCAAAAACTCATCGTTTTCTTGTTTTATGGTTGTTTTCACTAATTGTTCTCTGCGGTTTTGGGTTCAAGGTGGATTCGCATGGCACGTAAGACCCGATATTTGTTTGAGACTTATGAACAAATAACTCGTCGTTTTCGTGTTTTATGCCCGCTTTCATGAGCTATTGCCCATAGTATTGGGGTTCCAAGGCGATTTACATGTGTGAGTTATAACCAAGAAAGCATCATTTTTGCATTTTATGGCAGTTTTCATGAGTTATTGCCCAAAGTTGTGGGGTTGCAGGGTAATTTACAACGACCGTAGGACCCGATACATGTTTGAGGGCAGGACCAAAAACTCGTCATTTTCGTTGTTTATGGCCGTTTTCATGAGCTATTGCCCACAGTTTTTGGGCTCCAAGGCGATTTAAATGTTTGAGTGTTATGACCAAAAACTCATCATTTTTTCCCCTAGTTTGGGGTTCCATGGAGACTAAAAATGACCGTCAGACCCAATACATGTTTAAGGGCATGACCAAAAACTCGTCGTTTTCATGAGCTATTGCCCATAGTTTTGGTTCCCAGGGGGATTCGCATGGCTCGTAAGACCCGATACATGTTTGAGAACATGACCAAAAACTCGTCATTTTCACGTTTTATGGCCATTTTCATGAGTTATTTCCCGTAGTTTTGGGGTTTCAAGGCAATTTAAAATGACCT
Source organism: Avena atlantica (assembly GCA_910589765.1). Lineage (NCBI taxonomy): Eukaryota > Viridiplantae > Streptophyta > Magnoliopsida > Poales > Poaceae > Avena > Avena atlantica. Next base: position 1,083,094 of record OU342733.1, read on the forward strand.
GAAGACCCGATACATGTTTGAGGATAAGACTAAAAACTCGTCATTTTCGTGTTTTATGGTCGTTTTCATGAACTATTACGCATAGTTTTGGGGTTCCAAGGCGATTTACATGTTTGAGACTTATCACCAAGAACTCGACCTTTTTGCGTTTTGTGGACATTTTGATGAGTTATTGGCCATAGTTTTGGGGTTCCAAGGCGAATTAAAATGACAGTAAGACCCGATTCATGTTTGAGGGGATGACCAAAAACTCGTTGTTTTCGTGTTTTATGGCCGTTTTCATGAGCATTTGCCCACAGTTTTGGGTTTCAGGGGGATTCGCATGGCCTCTAAGACCCGATACATGTTTGAGAGTTATCTCCAAAAACTCGTCATTTTTGCATTTTATGACAGTTATGCTTAGTTATTGCCCATAGTTTTGGGGTTCTAGGGAAATTTACAACGACCGTAAGATGCGATACATGTTTGAGAACATGACCAAAAACTTGTCATTTTCGTGTTTTATGTCAGTTTTCATGAGCTATTTCCCATAGGTTTGGGGTTCCAAGGCAATTTACATGTGTGAGAGTTATGACCAAGAATCGTTTTTTTGCGTTTTTTGGAGATTTTCATGAGTTATTGCCCATAATTTGGGGGTTCCAGGGCGATTTAAAATAACTGTAAGACACGGTACATGTTAGAGGGCATGACCAAAAACACATCGTTTTCGTGTTTTATGGCCGCGTTTTCATGAGCTAGTGCCCACGGTTTGGGGGCTCTACGGGGGTTCGCATGGCCCGTAAGACCTGATACATGTTTGAGAGTTATGACCAAAAACTCGTCGTTTTTGCGTTTTATGACCGTTTTCATGAGCTTTTACCCATATTTTTGGGGTTCCAAGATGATTTACATGTTTAAGAGTTATGACCAAGAACTCATTTTTTTACGTTTATGGCCGTTTTCATGAGTTATTGCCCACAGATTTAGGGTTCCCGGGCGATTTACAATGACCATAAGACCCGATGAATGTTTAGGTCATGACCAAAAACATGTCATTTCCATGTCTTATGGCCGTTTTCATGAGCTATTGCCCATAGTTTTGAGACTCCAAGGCGATCTACGTGTTTGACAGTTATGGCCAAGAACTCGTCATATTTGCGTATTATGGCCATCTTCATGAGTTATTGCCCATCGTTTTTGAAATGGATCGTATAGGCACCTAGAGGGGGGGTGAATAGGTGCTAACCAATTTTTAATACTTTTTCAATTTAAGGCTTGACACAAAGTAAATTCTCTAGATATGCAACTACGAGAATTTCCCTATATGTAACCCTAACTACTAAGCACGTAAAAGAGGAGCGAGGAAACCGTAGTGGAGCACGCGGAGACACAGGGATTTGTTTTACCACAGTTCCTTCCTTGTTTTGGGAAGTACATCTGCGTTGGAGGGGTGGGCGGTTCTAAGACCACCACGCCACAATAGGCCTCACCCTATTCTCCGATGGATCTCACCACGAGAGGCCTGATCCACCTTCTCCACTATTGGATCCCTTCGAGGCGGGAACCGGTGCCTTTTACAACACTATCAGGGCACACACCCACAACCGAATTGGGGGCTCCCGAGATGACAACAAGCTGCCACAAGAACAAGGTTTATCAATATAAACAAAAACAAGGATCTAGGTATTTGCAAGATATACTAGATCAGAGGTTCTCCAAATGAATGGAGAGGAGATGAAGCGCTTGATTGCTGATGATGAAGATCGAGTTCTCCTCCTTCGATTCCCCAAGGGATGGGGCCTTTGGGTGGATCTAGGTGGAGCTCTCTTGGATGAAGCTTTCAAATCTGATCTGGTCTTTTCGAGATGAATCAAGAGTTCTGGCAGGAGGGAGAAGGCTGGCTTAAATATCCCCTCCCCAGGTCTGTCCGTTGCACAACTTTGGGGGCGGATTATCCGCCCCCCACTTGGGGCGGATTATCCGCCCCTGGGAAAACTCCGCCCCAAAGGCGGATTATCCGGGGAAAACTCCGCCCCCTCTCTGGGGCTGGCGCCTGCGAAGCTTGGTGAAGATCTTGGGGGCGGATAATCCAGCCAACACTCCGCCCCCTCTCTGGGGCTTGCGCCTTGGCAATGAGCAGGGGCCGGACTATCCGGCCCCCCTTAGGGGCGGATTATCCGGTGGGGCCGGAAAATCCGGCCAAAACTCCGCCCCCCTTCTGGGGCTTGCGCCTACTTCGGAAGAGGGAGGGGCGGATTATCCGCCCCTGGTGCGGGCGGATTATCCGCCCCCCTAAAGCAGTATCCTTTTCCCTTTTTCTCATAGAAGCTGCAACACTTTAACACACATTAAATAATCCTTGATATTGTTTTCTAACACACAAAACACTAGGGATTATAAAATGTTCTTTCAATCTCCCCATTTTTGGTGTTAGATGACAATATTAGGATTTGCAAAGAAACCGGCTAATGCCACCTTAAAAAATGGAAGACACTCCCCCTAGATGTGTGCATGTTTAAAATTTGTATTTGAATACAAATACACACACTAGAGAGAACACAACTTCTATAACAAAGATAATTGAAACAAGGTGGTTTGGGAAACAAGGTCATACCACCGGGATGAGAATATAGTCAAAGAATATAGTTTGTTTTATAGCCTCCAAACACATCCCAATCATTCCAGCAATATTGAGGCATACATTAGATAGGCCCATGATTCCATATGCCATCAAATATGCCTCCATAGATAAATCCAGAATTCCATGAGATCCACAATAGATAAATAAATCCAGAAATCCATGAATATCACTCAACGTACCAAACTTAGTGAAACACGACAAATTCTTACATAATCAAACGCAAATAGCAAATTTCACGCTAAAAAGGCACAAGCAAGCAAATAAAATGACTGAAAGAAGGATGCTTGCGCCCGACCCTTGCAAATCCACGAGACCTAATAGAACTACTTCTCCCCCTTTGGCATCGAAACGCCAAAAAGGAAGAAGAGCGATGCTAACCCCCTGGAGATCACTCCTCCTCAACTTTGAGTGTGTTTTCCATAAGAACATGAGATATGCAAGAAAATCCAACGAGACCCATGAGAAACCAACTCTTCTCGAGGAAGAGGGCGGTGACCGAAGCCACCATGTTGGAGCGCCTGGCATGACACCGCGAAGATGTATCTTGAGTTCAAAACCAATGCTCATCGATGACCCACATATCACAAAATGATATTAAGGGAAATGATTTGACTTGCTTTCGGCATTATGGGGGGAGGATTGGCCCAATCAATTAGGACCACACTCCCCCTATGTCTCTGCCCGCATCTAAACCAAATACATGAAAAAGAGCAAGTGAGTGTGCAAGGGTAGTCAAGCCAAGCTCCTTGAATCTATGATATTTAGCTCATTCCTCAAATAACAAAATCTTTCTTCATCAAGAGGCTTCGTGAAAAATATCAGCAAGTTGGTTCTTCGTGCTCACAAAGGATAGGGCAATATCACCACGAGCAACATGATCCCGAATAAAGTGGTTGCGGATCTCTATATGTTTTGTTCTTGTATGCTGCACGGGATTGTAAGCAATTTTGATAGCACTTTCATTGTCGCATAATAGAGGCACTTTGTCACAATTGGCACCATATTCCTTTAAAGTTTGCCTCAACCATAACAATGTGTACAAGCACTTGCAGCAGCAACATATTCAGCTTCGGCGGTTGAGAGTGAAATACAATTTTGTTTCTTTGATGACCAACACACTAGAGACCTTCCCAAGAATTGACATGCACCAGAGGTTGATTTCCTATCATCTTTGTCACCAGCCCAATCTGAATCAGTGTAACCACATAGAGAGAAACTTGAACCCTTGGGATACCATAACCCAAAATTTGGGGAATGAACCAAATATCGGAAGATTCGCTTGACCGCCACTAAGTGGCTATCTTTAGGAGCGGCTTGGTACCTTGCACACACTCCTACACTTAACACGATATCGGGCCTAGATGCGCAGAGGTAAAGGAGAGAGCCGATCATGGATCGGTATACCTTTTGATCCACGTCTTTACCCTTGGATTGAGCTCAAGATGACACTTTGTTTACATTGGGGTAGCAACGCCATTGAGATCCGTCATATTGAACCTTTTGAGCATGTCTTGGATGTACTTAGCTTCATTAATAAAGGTTCCCTCTCTAAGTTGTTTGATCTCAAATCCAAGAAAGAACCTCAGCTCACCCATCATGGACATCTAAAACCTGTCAGTCATAAGCTTTGAAAATTCATCGTTAAAAGCTTGGTTAGTAGAGCCAAAAATAATGTCATCTACATAAAGTTGGCATACAAAAAGCTCCCCATTAACCTTCTTAGTAAAAAGAGTGGGATCGATTTGCCCAACTTCGAATCCACAGTCTAGCAAAAGCTCTTTAAGGTGCTCATACCACGCACGTGGGGCTTGTTTAAGGCCATAGAGCGCCTTATCGAGTTTGTAGACATGGTTCGGGAATTTGGGGTCCTCAAACCCCGGGGGATGCTTGACATATACTAACTCATGTAGAGGACCATTAAGGAAAGCGCTCTTAACATCCATTTGTGGTAATTTAAAATTATGATGTGCTGCATATGCAAGAAGGATACGGATGGACTCAAGACGAGCCACAGGAGAATAAGTCTCGCCAAAATCAATTCCTTCCACTTGAGAGAATCCTTGAGCCACGAGTCGTGCTTTATTCCTCACAACAATGCCATTTTCATCTTGTTTGTTCTTGAAGATCCACTTGGTGCCGATAACATTGCGGCAATCCTTTGGTTTTTCTACGATCTTCCAAACTTTGTTGCGTTCGAAGTTATTTAATTCTTCATGCATGGCAACAACCCAATCGGGGTCTTCAAGAGCATCAAAAACCTTCTTTGGTTCAACCATGGAAATGTGAGCTTGATGATCACAGAAGCTTGCAAGTTCTCTTCAAGTGGATACCCTTCGTCGTAGATCACCAACAACCTTGTCAAGAGTGTGACCTCTTAGTTCAAGGTTCCGATCAGCACGAGCCTTGCGACGAGCCTCAATGTCCTTATTGTTTCTAGAAGGAGTTGATTCAGTATTTGTATCCTTGTCTTGATTACTGCCCTGCCCTTGATCTTGGTCTGCGTTAACACTAGTAGATTGCTGCTGAACATTTTCTTCAGGGCCGGATAATCAGCCCTTTGGAGGGGCCGGACTATTCGGCCTGGGAGGTGAAGTACCAGAGTCTTCTTCCTGAGAGTGCCTGACAGGAGTTGGAGACCCAGGGCCGGATAATCCGCCCTCGGGGGCCAGAGTATCCGGCCTGGGAGCTTCAGAGTTGTTGACTTCACCTTCGGATCCTATGGAACGAGTTGGAGTGCCAGGGGCGGATTGTCCGCCCCTTGGAGGGGGCGGATAGTCCGGCCTAGGACTACCAACTTGTCCAAGAGACAGATGATCTTCAGCAGATTGCGGTGTTGGTGCAGGATTTTCTCCAACAGTAGGAGCTTGTTGATCTTGTGTACATGAGGGCTCCACATGTGTGGAGCATTGTCCTTCCCGATCCGCCACAAGGGGTTCCTCAATGGGGCGGAAAAATCCCACGCCCATTCTTCTTATGGCATCTTGGGGTATTTCAACATCTGCATCACAAACATCAACTTGCCCTACAAAGGAGCCGTTATTTTCATCGAACTCCACACTACAAGATTCTACAACAATCCCAGTGAGCTTGTTGTAGACTCTATAAGTGTGGGATTCGGCACCGTAACCAACAAAAATACCTTCTAAAGCCTTGGACTCAAATTTTGACAAACGGACACCTTTAATAAGAAAGAAACACTTACACCCGAATACCCTGAAGTATGAGATGTTGGGCTTGTTACCGGTAAGTATTTCATATGGAGTCTTGTCCAAAATCTTTCGAAGGTAGAGCCGGTTTGATGAGTGACAAGCAGTGGATATGGCTTCAGCCCAAAAATTATAAGGAGACTTGAATTCAGCCAGCATAGATCTTGCCATATCCATCAAAGTCCGGTTCTTCCTCTCGGCTACACCATTTTGTTGAGGGGTATACGCAGCGGAATATTGATGTCTAATCCCCTCTTCGCTAAGAAACTCATTTAAAGTGTAGTTCTTGAATTCGGAGCCGTTGTCACTTCTTATTGCCAAGATAGGAACATTGTGTTGACGTTGAACTTCATTGGCAAAGTCAATGACAGTTTGTTGAGTCTCACTTTTCAGCTTAAAGAAATAGACCCATGTATATCTTGAGTAATCATCGACAATGACCAAGCAATATTTCTTCCCACCAAGACTTGCATGAGAAGGAGGACCAAATAAATCCACATGAAGTAATTCCAAGATCCTCTTTGATGACACAATAGTCTTCCTCTTGTGGGAAGAGTCATGCATTTTTCCTTCTACACAAGCCCTGCAAACACGATCTTTGGCAAAAGAGACATTGCCTTTTAGTCCAAGGATGTGGCCACCCTTCTGGAGACTTTGCAAAGTTCTCATGTTGACATGGGCTAAACGGCGATGCCATAGGCAGCCCACATCGGCCTTTCCGAATAGACACATCGGACCCGAAGTGGTTTTCCCCGAGAAGTCCATCACATACAGGTCATTTTCGACGTATCCAACGAAAGCGACCTTTAGAGACTTGCTCCACAAGAGTACCACCAAATCATCATCGATAAAAATAGCAAAACCCATCTTGCCAAGGGCACGAACAGAAAGAAGGTTGTAACCGAGGGTCTCAACAAGCATGACGTCCACGAGAGAGATATCGTGGGCAACCACAACCTTGCCAAGACCCAATACCTGAGATTTAGACTTATCACCATAGGAGACTGTGATATTATCAGGATTTGGACGCATCTCCGTGATGATCTCCTTGCTTCCGGTCATATGACTAGTGCAGCCACTATCCAGCACCCATTTCGACCCAGCGGAAGAATAGCCCTGCAAGAAAATTACTTCTTGGTTTTAGGTACCCATTTTTCAATGGGTCCTTTCATGGTAGTAACAAGGGTCTTTGGGACCCAAATAGACCAAGCAATGTATTCATCAAAGGGACCGACATAATAAGCATAAACATCGCCATAATCATCACAAAAGAGTTCATAATTCGGATTGTGAGACCCTGCAAAACCAATATTATTAGTCTTGTCTTTTGTGACATTCTTCTCAGCGGTGCTTGTATTTAATTACACATTCTTGGTCTTGTTCTTCTTGGTTTTCTTCTTCTTGGACTTGGTGACATACCCAAGTCCCTCTTTACCATGATTTGACCTTTGCTTGCCAAGGACTTCATTAAGCACACCTTTGTCCTTGGTAGTGATGTCCTTGATCACTTCTTTTTCCACACTAGCATTTTTATTGTTACTATATGTTGTGTTGGCCGAGCTAGGAGTATCATATTTAGCCAATCGACTTTGAAGCTGATCATGTGACTCATTGAGAATAGAAAACTCGTTTTTCAACGCCTTGTGAGCATTGTCAAGTTTCTCCAATTCCTCGGAGAGTCTATCATGAGCAGCCCCAAAGTCAATCCTTTCCTTCTTTAACTTGTTTGCTTTGGTGACTGCATTGTCACGTTCCTTAACAAGTTTAGTCACAATTTATTCATGTGACTCTTCCATAGACTCAAGCCTCTCTTCAAGAGAGACCCGAGCTTCTTCTTCTTCTTCAAGAGCATTTTTTAGGGATGCAATTTCTATTGCATCCTCCCTTTCAATTCTGCCCTTTTCTTCGAGGAGTGCTTCGTTTTGGGCCAGCTGATCCATAAGAGCTTCAAAACGAACTTTGTGCTCACCTTGCAAGTTAGTGTATAAGTAATCCAAAGCAATAATCTCTTCTTTAACCTTAAGACTAGTAGGATCATCCATGTCAATCATAGCCTTAGGAAAAGAAGAGTTAGAAGAAGTTACCTCGGAGCTTCTTGCCATGAGGCAAGTAGCATTCTTATTGGTGATGTTTTCGTTCGGAGAGTCGAAGAGAGATGTTGATGTAGATGTGGTGGCTATAGCAGCCACCTCTTGAGAGTTATCGTCCTCATCCTCATCTTCATTTCCTGATGAATATTCTTCTTGAGCCACTAGAACAATCTTTGGTTGCTTCTTGAAGGGAGCATTCTTCTTTACAAACTATTTCTTGTGTGGAGTCTTTGACTTGTCCTTGAAAATAAGTCTTCCTCCATTATCTTCCCTACTTTGATATGGACATTCAGCTACAAAGTGCAGCCGGTCACCACAATTGAAACATGTTCTCGGCTTGGGACCATTTTCTTTTCTTCCATAGGCTCCACTCTTGCGATCTAGTTCAGCGTTAGCCTTGGCTGGATCTTTCCAAAAGTTTCTTGCATAAAGAGCCAAGTATTGTCCGTGGATTCTTTTTATATCCTCGGGAAAGTCCAGACCTTCTACCGCATATTCATCATGATCAATCACACTAGTCTTCAAGGCCATGTTGACCCCCTTTTGCATCCCCATAGCTCGAGCACGAGCATCTTCGGCATTCTTGGCAGCCACTTTGAAAGCGGCCATTTCTTGCATTAGCTCATTCGATGACATGAGGTGATAGTATGCCTACCTTGGAGACTTTTCAAATCTGTGGGCTCAAATGGCATAAGAGCACTGACATACTTCCGCTTGATCCAAGCATCATCAACATGAGCTGCACCGTGGTTTCTGAAGGTTGTGGCTATTGCCTTGAGCCTCCTATACATGTCCTCGTGGTCTTCTCCATCCAGCATATAGAATCCTTCAGCTTCATTGCTCAAAGCATCATATCTATTCCTTCTCATACTTTCATTTCCGATGAAGAGCTCGGTGAGGGCATCCCAAGCTTCTCTAGCTATGCTAAGATGCTGAATGTGTGGCATGTCTTTGTCACCCACACCAAGTTGTATCATGTGTAGAGTTGTAGCATTGAGTTGGCTATCGACCACTTCCCTTATTGTGAGATTGTTGGAGTTTCCAACATGAAGACCATTTTCGATGATCTTCCACAACTCTATGGAGGAACTGCACACATGAGATTTTATCAAAAATTGCCATTGAGAGAAAGTAGATGTAGAAAGTTTGGGTGGATCACCCCTATTATGTATATGTGGGTGAGGGATAGGTGGATCAGGGGAATACACATGAGAAACCTCATTGTATCCATCCTTACCGCTATCCTTTTTCGAGGAGGAGCTCTTGCTAGTATCATCACCAACCACTTCGTTATCTTTATGTAGCATCCCATTTGTCTAACAACTGTAATGCTACTTGGTTTAGTAATATAATGACTACTTCCTAGACATAATTGTTGCATCATCATTCAATCATGCTCATGTCATCATGCCACCTTGCTTTTGAGCATCATATAAAACCCCCTTTTGATTTGGTTCTTCTCTCATATGCATTGTAAATTGTATTTGCCTCTTGATATTGTATTTGGTTCTTGATATATTGTCTAAATGCCCAAGTTGAGTTGGGGGCATATCTTTTATTCCATTACACCACCTTTCTTTGTCACCACCTTATTCTTCCACCATTCCAATAACCCATGAGCTTGTAATTCTTTTCTTTGGGTTTTTATTCTAGCTCATGTGGGTTGGGTGGACCCAACTCTAATTTCTTTTGCTTGGTCTTATTCCAACCTTTGGAAATGCAGGGAATCATGCCATGTGATTTTATTTTGTTTTCACAAGATTAACACATGGCATTAATTACTTGCATGGGCCATGCAACCATCACCATCTTTTGTCCTCCTTTGTTTTTATTTGATCCTTTGAGTGAATCTCCCATCTATCTCTCTACCTCATCTTATGCTTGATCTTGCTTGATGCATGCTAGCATCTAAAACCTTGCTCTCATCTCCATCTTTTCCATTCCCCATCATCTCACCCTTATCTTTCTTTTAATAAAACACTTATGCTTGATCATATGAGGCTATTCTTTCTTCTCTTTTTCTCTCCTAGCCTAGTATCTAAACCCTAGTCCCTCTCTTCTCTCTTTTGCCACCTCTTGTTTTGGTCTTGTTTTAAACCCTAGTTACCACCACATCTCTCTAATCCCTCCACTCTCTCCAAACCTTGACCCTAACCAACTACACCTCTACCACCATCTTACACATAAACTAAAACCCTAAGCCTCACCTCTCCTCTCACCAACCCGAGCTACCCTACCCCACCCCTAGGTAAAACCCTAACCCGAGGCTACCCTCTCTCTCTCGGCCTCCCTCCTCTCTCTAGCTCTCTCCCTGCCACAAGGCCCACCAACCCCACCTGACCACCTCCCATGTGCCACCCCCTGGTCCCCCTCTCTCCCAAACCCTAGCTCTAACCCGAGCCGCCCCTCCTCCCTTTTGCATAAAGGTGACCACCTCCCTTGGGTGTCTTCCCTCTCCCCCTTATCATCTCAACCACCCCAGCTCCCCACCACCTCAGATCAAGATCTGGAGGCTCCCAGGTCCTCCCCATCCTCCCTTCTTGTTCCCCCTCCCCACCATGATCACACCACGCCCCAAAAACCCTAGCCTCGGCCATCTCTTCCTCTAGCCGTTCTGGAGCGCGCCGAGCTGAGCCAGGAGCACCAGGGCCTCCCTCTGCTTCCTCTTCGACGCCCAGGATGCGGGGCAGCCGCTGGACCTCGCCGGAGAAGCCTCGCCGCCGCCGTGCCCGTGAGCACCAGGAGCTCCGGCCAGCCAGCTACGCGCCGGATCGCGGCCACCACGGGCTCCTCCGACCACACCGTCGAGTTCATGGTGAGCTCCTCGATCCCCTAGACATGGTTCCCTCCCCTCTCGTGCACCGTAGCGTCGCCGTCCGGCGTCGAGCACCCTGCATGCACGCGTGCCGCTGCAGTCGCCGCCAGCGTGCGCGTCAACAGCAGCTGCAGCAGTCGTCCTGCCCCTGTTCCTCGCCCTTCCCCGCACGCTGCAGCCCTCCTCCGCGCTAGCTCTCTGAACGAGAGTTATAGCCAGATGACCCCTCTTCAGTTTTCGTTTTTGCGGCTTGGCGAGTTTCGCCGTCGTTTGCTCGCCATCGTCACCGGAAGTCGCCAGTTTCTCGCCGCCGGCAGCACCGCGACTGTCAGCGCGCAGCAGCAGCCGCTGCTCGTTTTGCGCATAACCCCCTACAGTATTTCCCGCCTGAACCCGCCGTCCCCGGAGCCCCACCTGGCAGCCGTGGTGACGTTTTGCAGTAAGGCCCCCGCAGATCTAAACCTCGCAGCCCGCAGCCCCCTGGATTACCCACATGTCGCCCACCGGCTGGCCGCGCGCGTGTGTGGCCCTGCTCTGCCCCTGGGCCCGCTTGTCATCCACGCGGGCTAGGCAGAGCCCCGGTGTGAAAAGCCTTTTGTGCGAGCGTGTTGTCCCAGTCAGCATCGACCCCACCTGTCATTGGCTGTGGGTAGAACCTGACTGAGTAGCAAAAGTCCAGGAACCTTTCTGTTTCAAATTCAAATCTTTCAAATTATTTGAAATTCAATTCAGATTTCAAATCTGTTTAAATACAAACTAATTCATAACTTTCAAATGATTAGGAATTTGAATTCAAACTTTATATGAAATATGTTTTGTTTTTGAATGTTAATTCAAATCTTTAATCAAATATTTTCAGAATAGATTTAAATAGTCAACCTTTGACTTTGACCCTATTTAATAATTTTGACTTTAAAATAAATTTAAATTCATAATTCCAAATAATACAAATAATATATGTTTTCAAATCAGAAAAATGTGAGGATTTCAAATATGCCCTCCAAAATATATTTTGAACACTTTATTTTCCAAGTTGGTTAAAATTACGATAAAATGCCCTTTTCTTAATTAATTAATAACTTTTGTTTTATAACTCCAAATTTAACAAATGATATGTCTAAAATGATCAGCTCGACGAGACCTTTCTGTTTATGCAGTACATGTTCTGTTTTGTAGCATGCATCATATAAATATAATGTATACAGCAACTAATATGAGGATAAAATGTGGCCAAAACTCAATAAAATGATTTATTCTTGTATTCCACACCTCACCCATGCCATGCTACTTTATTGCCATGCAAATTGTGCATCATTCATCATGGCATGATTGTTTGCTTGTCGCATTTTATTCATATGCTTGTGCACTTTATTTATATTGGCCCTTGTTTGTTTGGTTCTTCTTCGAATAGACGCTGAGCAGGGGATATATCAAGAGAACCAGGAGCACTACCCAGATCCTTCTCTCGCTTCAACTGAGCTGCCAGGCAAGCACTACCACATGCTTGCATACATACAGTACCTATTGCCTCTATCTTATTCTTGCATCATTGAGTCGCAACTGCATTAAACTGAATCCCAAGTATTGCATAGCCTTTACTTTTAAACCCCACCGAAGCTTGTTCCTCCATCCCATGAGCCACTACTACAGGAGTTGTTTGAGCCATGCGAGTCGTAGAACAGCATGTGTAGGGTATGTGAGAGTCTGATGGATAACGAGGTACCTAAACAACTTAACCTGAGTAGTAATGGGATAACTAATGAAAGTGGCACCGGTGAGCAATATCTGCTATTTGGTTTTTCATGCTCACTTGTGTCCCGTAGGACCCCGAGTACTTGATTCATGTTCCTTGAATATTCGCGCTATCCACATCCGGGAGGCTTATGGGACCCCCCTAAGCCAGAGCTTGATTCATTCTTATTTCTTGGGGCCACAAACTAGTTTGAGGTTTTATTTACTATCCTGTATTTATGCCATGCTTTACTGCTTTATTTAAATTGTGCGATGTACTGCACCTGTACTGTTTAGGTAAGCGGAGTGTTTTCGCGGTATCGACAAGCCCAGTCATATTTCCGGGTTCCCAGTCATTTACAGCCATTGGCGCAAACCTTGAGTCCGTTTCGGAGTCAGCTAACTTCGTTGCGGGTAGCTTAATGGGGTGGCCCCCTGAAATATTTCTGAATCCTGTGATTGCTTTGTCGTGAAGGCCACGTTGGGTTTTGATTTGGTTTTTCCGAGGTTGATCGAGTGTGTGTTGCTATTTGTGCACCCCTGCAGGGTAAAACTTTCTGAAAGCCGTGTCCGCGGTTATGGACGACTTGGAGCACAGTTTCTCGATCATAGACAAGTATAACTAAAGTACCGCTTCTAATTTGACTAAGTAACTGACTAGTAAATAGTGCAACTCTCATGGAATGGTTAATAAAACTGCCAACGGATGGGGGTTGTTCGTCCGCTTCCTCGTTGGTAAGCGAGGAGGAGGATGGATCTGTTGATATTACTGTTATAACTGTTGTCATTAATTCATGGACACCCGTCTATCTTTGGTTAGGCGGATGGTTAGCGAGTATCTATAGAACTGTTAGGGTTTATCTTTTGCTGCAATTGCGTCACCCCAGGTTGTGTCCCCTTAGAGGCATAAAGACTTTCTGAGTACCCCTAGGGTCTCACACGATAAATTATTTGATTCAGATGAACAGGTACACTCACGAGATGGATACTGGGTGGAGGAGACGGACGATGTGGGCAACGATCATTCGGCGTAGAGATTCCGGGAACGGGGATCCGTGAGATCTGTGGGCGGGATGTGTTTATTTTAAGGGGCATCTTATGCCGATTTGCTTCTTATCCGTACTCGGATCTTGTTTGCCGCTTCCGCCTGATACTCTGATGTTTGATGTATGAGGAGATATCCTAAGCTATTATATCTATCTAGGACATTTGAATCTTGCCGTATGGCGTTGCTATATTTCCTTTCTTTTTAGATGGAATGGCTCTGATGTACTGTTGTATGGTGGCTTGCATACATACTCATTTGTGTATGTAGTTGATCCCTTCGCCTGCCGATTACGCCGCCCGTTCTTGTCCCGATGTTTGGAAATGGTCGGGACGGCCGAAAGGTCTACCTGTGAGTGGCATTTGGGCCCCACCATACTATTTCGACCATTTCCGCTCATCCAGGCTTGTAACTAGGAGCGTAATTCACCGAGGTAGTTACACTTTAGAAACAGTTTTACCCGTTTCCTTGGATTGCGGAGTGGTATCCTCAGAGTTAGATGGAGGTGATGCGGCGGATGTGGAGAGACGCATTATCAATTGACGCATCTCCTCCATCTTAGCCTCCATTAAACTCACCAAGGTTGTTTCCAACGTCTTGAGATCGTTCATGGTGACTACCTCCAGAGCATCACTCCCATCTACGTTGGAACCCATACTTCTCTTAGGCGGTTAAGCCCAAAATAAGAGCCTAGGATCTAATAGCAATTGAAATGGATTGTATGGGCACCTAGAGGGGGGTGAATAGGTGCTAACCAATTTTTAATACTTTTTCAATTTAAGTCTTGACACAAAGTAAATTCTCTAGATATGCAACTACGAGAATTTCCCTATATGTAACCCTAACTACTAAGCACGTAAAAGAGGAGCGAGGAAACCGTAGTGGAGCACGCGGACACACAGGGATTTGTTTTACCGCAGTTCCTTCCTTGTTAAGGGAAGTACATCTGTGTTGGAGGGGTGGGCGGTTCTAAGACCACCACGCCACAATAGGCCTCACCCTATTCTCCGATGGATCTCACCACGAGAGGCCTGATCCACCTTCTCCACTATTGGATCCCTTCGAGGCGGGAACCGGTGCCTTTGACAACACTATCGGGGCACACACCCACAACCGAATTGGGGGCTCCCGAGATGATAACAAGCTTCCACAAGAACAAGGTTTATCAATATAAACAAAAACAAGGATCTAGGTATTTGCAAGAAATACTAGATCGGAGGTTCTCCAAATGAATGGAGAGGAGATGAAGCGCTTGATTGCTGATGATGAAGATCGAGTTCTCCTCCTTCGATTCCCCAAGGGATGGGGCCTTTGGGTGGATCTAGGTGGAGCTCTCTTGGATGAAGCTTTCAGATCTGATCTGGTCTTTTTCGAGATGAATCAAGAGTTCTGGCAGGAGGGGGAAGGCTGGCTTAAATACCCTCTCCCAGATCTGGCCGTTGCACAACTTTGGGGGCGGATTATCCGCCCCCCATTTGGGGCGGATTATCCACCCCTGGGAAAACTCCGCCCCAAAGGCGGATTATCCGGGGAAAACTCCGCCCCCTCTCTGGGGCTGGTGCCTGCGAAGCTTGGTGAAGATCTTGGGGGGCGGATAATCCGGCCCCCCTGAGGGGCGGATTATCCGGCCAGACCGGAAAGTCCGGCCAACACTCCGCCCCTCTCTGGGGCTTGCGCCTTGGCGATGAGAAGGGGATGGACTATCCGGCCCCCCTTAGGGGCGGATTATCCGGCGGGGCTGGAAAATCCGGCCAAAACTCCGCCCCCCCCTTATGGGGCTTGCGCCTACTTGGGAAGAGGGGGGTGGATTATCCGCCCCTGGTGGGGGCGGATTATCCGCCCCCCAAAAGCAGAATCCTTTTCCCTTTTTCTCATAGAAGCTGCAACACTTCAACACACATTAAATAATCCTTGATATTGTTGTCTAACACACAAAACACTAGGGATTATAAAATGTTCTTTCAGTTTTTCCCATAGGTTTCATGACTTATTGCCCATAGTTTTTGGGTTCGAGGGTGATTTACAAGGACCATAAGATCCGATACATGTTTGAGCACATGACCAAAAACTCGTCATTTTCGTGTTTTATAGCCGTTTTCATGAGCTATTGCCCACAGTTTTGGGGCTCCAAGGCGATTTACATGTTTGAGAGTTATGACCAAGAACTCGATATTCTTGCATATTATGGCCATTTCATGAGTTATTGCCCATAGTTTTGCGAGATTCATGGCGATTTAAAATGACCGTAAGACCTGATACATGTATGAGGGCATGACCAAAAACTCGTCATTTTCGTGTTTT
Source organism: Avena atlantica (assembly GCA_910589765.1). Classification (NCBI taxonomy): domain Eukaryota; kingdom Viridiplantae; phylum Streptophyta; class Magnoliopsida; order Poales; family Poaceae; genus Avena; species Avena atlantica. Next base: position 1,098,902 of record OU342733.1, read on the forward strand.
ATGGCTGTTTTCATGAGTTGTTGCCCACAGTTTTGGGGTTCCAAGGCGATTTACATGTTTGAGACTTATGACCAAGAACTCGTTGTTTTGCGTTTTGTGGCCATTTTCATGAGTTATTGGCCATAGTTTTGGAATTCCAGGGCGATTTAAAATGACCGTAAGACCCGATGCATGTTTGAGGGCATGACCAAAAAATCATCGTTTTCTTGTTTTATGGTTGTTTTCACTAATTGTTCTCCGCGGTTTTGGTTTCAAGGTGGATTCACATGGCACATAAGACCCGATATTTGTTTGAGAGTTATGAACAAATAATTCATCATTTTCGTGTTTTATGCCCATTTTCATGAGCTATTGCCCATAGTTTTGGGGTTCCAAGGCGATTTACATGTGTGAATTATAACCAAGAAATCATCATTTTTGCATTTTATGGCAGTTTTCATGAGTTATTGCCCAAAGTTGTGGGGTTGCAGGGTGATTTACAACAACCGTAGGACCTGATACATGTTTGAGGGTATGACCAAAAACTCGTCATTTTCATTGTTTATGGCCGTTTTCAAGAGCTATTGCCCACAGTTTTGGGGCTCCAAGTTGATTTGCATGTTTGAGAGTTAGGACCAAAAACTCATCATTTTTGCCCCTAGTTTTGGGGTTCCATGGAGACTAAAAATGACCGTCAGACCCAATACATGTTTAAGGGCATGACCAAAAACTCGTCGTTTTCATGTTTTGTGGCCATTTTCATGAGCTATTTCCCACATTTTTGGGTCCCGGGGGATCACATGGCCCGTAGGACCCGATAAATGTTTGAGAACATGACCAAAAATTCGTCATTTTCACGTTTTATGACCATTTTCATGAGTTATTTCCCATAGTTTTGGGGTTTCAAGGAAATTTAAAATGACTGTAAGACCCGATACATGTTTAGGGATATGACTTAAAACTCGTCATTTTCGTGTTTTATGGTCGTTTTCATGAACTATTACGCATATTTTTGGGGTTACAAGGCGATTTACATGTTTGAGACTTATCACCAAGAACTCGACCTTTTTGCGTTTTGTGGACATTTTGATGAGTTATTGCCCATAGTTTTTGGGTTCCAAGGGGAATTAAAATGATAGTAAGACCCGATATATGTTTGAGGGGATGACCAAAAACTCATCGTTTCCTTGTTTTATGGTCACGTTTTGATGAGCATTTGCCCACAGTTTTGGGTTCCAGGGGGATTCGCATGGCCTCTAAGACCCGATACATGTTTGAGAGTTTTCTCCAAAAACTCATCGTTTTTGCGTTTTATGACCGTTTTGATTAGTTATTTCCCACAGTTTTGGGACTCTAGGGAAATTTACAACGACCGTAAGACTCGATACATCTTTGAGGACATGACCAAAACTCATCATTTTCGTGTTTTATGGCCACGGGTTTCGGGTTCCAAGGCAATTTACATGTGTAAGAGTTATGGCCAAAAACTCGTTGTTTTTGCATTTTTTGGACATTTTCATGAGTTATTGCCCATAATTTGGGGGTTCCAGGGCGATTTAAAATAACGGTACGACCCGGTACATGTTTGAGGGCATGATGAAAAACTCATTGTTTTCGTGTTTTATGGTCGCGTTTTCATGAGCTATTGCCCACGGTTTGGGGGCTCTATGGGGATTCGCATTGACCATAAGACCTGATATATGTTTGAGAGTTATGACCAAAAACTTGTTATTTTTGCGTTTTATGACCGTTTTCATAAGATTTTACCCGTATTTTTGGGGTTCCAAGATGATTTACATGTTTAAGAGTTATGACCAATAACTCATCGTTTTTACGTTTTATGGCCGTTTTCATGAGTTATAGCCCACAGATTTGGGGATCCAGGGCGATTTACGACGACCGTAAGACTAGATACATGTTTGAGCACATGACAAAAACTCGTCATTTCCGTGTTTTATGGCCGTTTTCATGAGCTATTGCCCACAGTTTTGAGACTCCAAGGAGATCTATGTGTTTGAGAGTTATGGCCAAGATCTCGTCATATTTGCGTATTATGGCCATCTTCATGAGTTATTGCCCATAGTTTTTCCCATCACTTTCATGACTTATTGCCCACAGTTTTGGGGTTCGAGGGCGATTTACGACGACCATACGATCCGATACATGTTTGAGCACGTGACCAAAAACTCGTCATTTTCTTGTTTTATGGCCGTTTTCATGAGCTATTGCCCATAGTTTTGGGGCTCCAAGGCGATTTACATGTTTGAGAGTTATGACCAAGAACTCGACATTCTTGCATATTATGGACATTTCATGAGTTATTGCCTATAGTTTTGCGGGATTCAAGGCGATTTAAAATGACCGTAAGACCTGATACATGTTTGAGGGCATGACCAAAACTCGTCATTTTCGTGTTTTATGGCTGTTTTCATGAGCTGTTGCCCACAGTTTTGGGGTTCCAAGGCGATTTACATGTTTGAGACGTATGACCAAGAACTCGTCGTTTTTGCGTTCTGTGGCCATTTTCATGAGTTATTGGCCATAGTTTTGGGATTCCAGGGTGATTTAAAATGACCGTAAGACCCGATGCATGTTTGAGGTCATGACCAAAAAATCATCATTTTCTTGTTTTATGGTTGTTTTCACTAATTGTTCTCCGCGGTTTGGGGTTCAAGGCTGATTCGCATGGCACGTAAGACCCGATATTTGTTTGAGAGTTATGAACAAATAACTCGCCGTTTTCGTGTTTTATACCCATTTTCATGAGCTATTGCCCATAGTTTTGGGGTTCCAAGGCGATTTACATGTGTGAGTTATAACCAATAAATCATCATTTTTGCATTTTATGGCAGTTTTCATGAGTTATTGCCCAAAGTTGTGGGGTTGCAGGGTGATTTAAAACGACCGTAGGACCCGATACATGTTTGAGGGTAGGACCAAAAACTCGACATTTTCGTTGTTTATGGCCGTTTTCATGAGCTATTGCCCACAGTTTTTGGGCTCCAAGGCGATTTACATGTTTCAGCGTTATGACAAAAAACTCATCATTTTTGCCCCTAGTTATGGGGTTCCATGGAGACTAAAAATGATCGTCAGACCCAATACATGTTTAAGGGCATGACCAAAAACTCATCGTTTTCAGGTTTTATGGCCGTTTTCATGAGCTATTGCCCATAGTTTTGGGTCCCGGGGGGATTCGCATGGCCCGTAAGACCCGATACATGTTTGAGAACATGACCAAAAACTCGTCATTTTCACGTTTTATGGCCATTTTCATGAGTTATTTCCCGTAGTTTTGGGCTTTCAAGGCGATTTAAAATGACCGTAAGACCCGATACATGTTTGAGGATATTACTAAAGACTCGTCATTTTCGTGTTTTATGGTCGTTTTCATGAACTATTACGCATAGTTTTGGGGTTCCAAGGCGATTTACATGTTTGAGACTTATCACCAAGAACTCGACCTTTTTGTGTTTTGTGGACATTTTTATGAGTTATTGGCCATAGTTTTTGGGTTCCAAGGCGAATTTAAATGATAGTAATACCCGATACATGTTTGAGGGGATGACCAAAAACTCGTCGTTTTCGTGTTTTATGGCCGTTTTCATGAGCATTTTGCCCACAGTTTTGGGTTTCAGGGGGATTCGCATGGCCTCTAAGACCCGATACATGTTTGAGAGTTATCTCCAAAAACTCGTCATATTCGCACTTTATGACCGTTTTGATTAGTTATTGCCCACAGTTTTGGGGTTCTAGGGCAATTTACAACGACCGTAAGACTCGATACATGTTTCAGGACATGACCAAAAACTCGTCATTTTCGTGTTTTATGGCCATTTTCATGAGCTATTGCCGACAGGTTTGCGGTTCCAAGGCGATTTACATGTGTGAGATTTATGACCAAGAACTCGTAGTTTTTGCGTTTTTTGGATATTTTCATGAGTTATTGCCCATAATTTGGGGGTTCCAGGGCGTTTTAAAATAACTGTAAGACACGGTACATGTTAGAGGGCATGACCAAAAACTCATCGTTTTTGTGTTTTATGGTCGTCTTTTCATGAGCTATTGCCCACGGTTTGGGGGCTTTTGGGGGATTCGCATGGCCCGTAAGACCTGATACATGTTTGAGAGTTATGACCAAAAACTCGTCGTTTTTGTGTTTTATGACCGTTTTCATGAGCTTTTACCCATATTTTGGGGGTTCCAAGATGATTTACATATTTAAGAGTTCTGACCAAGAACTCATCGTTTTTACATTTTATGGCCGTTTTCATGAGTTATTGCCCACATATTTGGGGTTCCAGGGCGATTTAGAATGACCATAAGACCCGATGAATGTTTAGGGCATGACCAAAAACTCATCATTTTCGTGTTTTATGGCCGTTTTCATGAGCTATTGCGCACAGTTTTGGGGCTCCAAGGCGATCTACGTGTTTGAGAGTTATGGCCAAGAACTCGTCATTTTTGCGATTTGTGGCCATTTTCGTGAGTTATTGACCCTAGTTTGGGGGTTCCAAGGCGCTTTAAAATGACCGTAAGACCCGATACATGTTTAAGGGCATGACCAAAAACTCATCGTTTTCATGTTTTATGGTCATTTTCATGAGCTATTGCCCATAGATTTGGGGTTCTAGGGGATTCACATATGGCCCATAAGACACGATACATGTTTGAGATCTATGAACAAAAACTAGGCGTTTTCGCGTTTTATGGCCGTTTTCATGAGCTATTGCCCACGGTTTTGGGGCTCCAAGGAGATTTACATGTTTGAGAATTATGACCAAAAACTCGTCATTTTTGCGATTTATGGCCATTTTCATGAGCTATTGCCCCTAGTTTTGGGGTTCCAAGCCGACTAAACATGACCGTAAGACCCAATAAATGTTTAAGGGCATGACCAAAATCTCCTTGTTTTCATGTTTTATGGCCGTTTTCATGAGCTACTGCCCACAGTTTTGGGTCCCAGGGGATTTGCATGGCCCGTAAAATCCGATACATGTTTGAGAACAAGACCAAAAACTCGTCATTTTCACGTTTTATGGCCATTTTCATGAGTCATTTCCCATAGTTATGGGGTTCTAAGGCGATTTAAAATAATCGTAAGATCTGATACATTTTTTAGGGCTTGACCAAAAACTCGTCGTTTTCCTGTTTTATGGCCATTATCATGATCTATTGCCCACAGTTTTGGGTTCTAGAGAGATTCTCATGGCCTGTAAGACTCGATACATATTTGAGAGCAATGTTAAGGATATTGATTATCGGTAATTTATCGGCCGACTGAAAATTGGCGATTTTTCAGCGTATCGGCCGATTTATCGGGCTATAAATCAGAAAATCGGCATATCAGACACCCTCGAGTAGCGATAAATCGGACGATTAATCGGCATACGGCCGATTTTTTGAACAGTGTTTGAGAGTTATCACCAAAAACTCGTCGTTTTTGCGTTTTATGACAATTTTCATGAGCTATTGACCATGGTTTTGGGATTCCAAGACGATTTACATGTTTGAGAGTTATGACCAAAAACTCGTTGTTTTTGTGTTTTATGGCCGTTTTCATGAGTTATTGCCCACAATTCCAGGGCAATTTACAACGACCGTAAGACTAGATACATGTTTGAGCACATGACCAAAAACTCGTCATTTTCGTGTTTTATGGCCGTTTTCATGAGCTATTGCCCACAGTTTTGACACTCCAAGGCGATCTATATGTTTGAGAGTTATGGCCAAGATCTCGTCATATTTGCGTATTATGGCCATCTTCATGAGTTATCGCCCATAGTTTTCATGACTTATTTCCCACAGTTTTTGGGTTCGAGGGCGATTTACAACTACTGTAAGATCCAATCTATGTTTGAGCACGTGACCAAAAACTCGTCATTTTCATGTTTTATGGCTGTTTTCATGAGCTATTGCCCACAGTTTTGGGGCTCCAAGGCGATTTACATGTTTGAGAGTTATGACCATGAACTCGACATTCTTGCATATTATGGCCATTTCATGAGTTATTTCCCATAGTTTTGCGGGATTCAAGGCGATTTAAAATGACCGTAAGACCTGATACATGTTTGAGGGCATGACCATAAACTCGTCATTTCCATGTGTTATGGCTGTTTTCATGAGCTGTTGCCCAAAGTTTTGCGGTTCCAAGGCGATTTACATGTTTGAGACTTATGACCAAACTCGTCGTTTTAGCGTTCTGTGGCCATTTTCATGAGTTATTGGCAATAGTTTTGGGATTCTAGGGCGATTTAAAATGACCGTAAGACCCGGTGCATGTTTGAGGGCATGACCAAAAACTCATCGTTTTCTTGTTTTATGGTTGTTTTCACTAATTGTTCTCCGCGGTTTTGGGTTCAAGGTGGATTCGCATGGCACGTAAGACCCGATATTTGTTTGAGAGTTATGAACAAATAACTCGTCGTTTTCGTGTTTTATGCCCGTTTTTCATGAGTTATTGCCCATAGTTTTGGGGTTCCAAGCCGATTTACATGTGTGATTTATGACCAAGAAATCATCATTTTTGCATTTTACGGCAGTTTTCATGAGTTATTGCCCAAAGTTGTGGGCTTGCTAGGTGAACAAATAACTCGTCATTTTCGTTGTTTATGGCCATTTTCATGATCTATTGCCCACAGTTTTGGGGCTCCAAGGCGATTTACATGTTTGAGCGTTATGACCAAAAACTCATCATTTTTGCCCCTAGTTTTGGGGTTTCATGGAGACTAAAAATGACCGTCAGACCCGATACATGTTTAAGGGCATGACCAAAAACTCGTCGTTTTCATGAGCTATTGCCCATAGTTTTGGTTCCCAGGGGGATTCGCATGGCTCGTAAGACCCGATACATGTTTGAGTCTATTGCCCATAGTTTTGGGTCTCGGGTGATTCGCATGGCCCGTTAGACCCGATACATGTTTGAGGACATGGCCAAAAACTCGTTATTTTCATGTTTTATGTCCATTTTCATGAGTTATTTCCCATAGTTTTGGGGTTCCAAGGCGATTTAAAATAATCGTAAGACCTGATACATTTTTTAGGGCATGACCAAAACTCGTCGTTTTCGTGTTTTATGACTGTTTTCATGTCTGAGGACATGACCAAAAACTTGTCATTTCCGTGCTTTCTGGCCGTTTTCATACGCGATTGCGCATAGTTTTGGGGTTCCAAGGCGATTTACATGTTTGAGACTTATGAATAAGAACTCGTCATTTTTACGTTTGTGGCCATTTTCATTAGTTATTGGACATAGTTTTGGGGTTCCAGCGCGATTTAAATTGACCGTAAGACCTGATACATGTTTGAGGGCATGACCAGAAACTCGTCATTTTTGTGTTTTATGACTGTTTTCATGAACTATTGCCCATATATTGGGTTTCAGGGGGATTGGCATGGCCTCTAAGACTTGATACATGGTTGAGATTTATCACCAAGAAATCATCGTTTTTGCATTTGATGACCGTTTTCATGAGCTATTGCCCATAGTTTTGAGGTTCCAAGACGATTTACATGTTTGTGAGTTATGACAAAAAAAACTCGTCTTTTTGTCGTTTTATGGCTATTTTCATGAGTTATTGCCAACACTTTTGGGGTTCCATGGAGATTTATAACGATCGTAAGACCATATACATGTTTGAGGACATGACCAAATATTCATCATTTTTGTATTTTATGACCGTTTTCATGACCTATTTCCCATAGTTTTGGGGTTCCAACTCGATTTACATGTTTGAGAGTTATGACCAACAACTCGTCGCTTTTGCGTTTTATGGCCATTTTCATGAGTTATTTCCCATAATTCGGTGTTCGAGGGTGATTTAAATTAACCATAAGACCCGGTACATGTTTGAGGGCATGACCAAAACCTCGTCATTTTTGTGTTTTAAGGTCGTGTTTTCATGAGCTATTACCCACAATTTGGGGCTCTAGGGGGATTCTCATGGCCCATAATACCTGATACATGTTTGAGAGTTATGACCAAAAACTTGTCGTTTTGCGTTTTATGACCGTTTTCATGAGATATTGCCCACAGTTTTGGGGTTCCAAGACGATTTATATGTTTGAGAGTTATGACCAAGAACTCATCATTTTTGCATTTTATGGACGTTTTCATGAGTTATTGCCCATAGTTTTGGAGTTTCAAGGCAATATAAAATGATCGTAAGACCCGATACATGTTAAAGGATTAGACTAAAAATTCGTCATTTTCTTGTTTATGGCCGTTTTCTTGAGCTATTGCCCACGGTTTTGGCGTTCTAGGGGGATTCGCATGGCCCATAAGAACCGATACATGTTTTAGAGCTATGAACACGTCGTTTTCTCGTTTTATGGCCGTTTTCATGATCTATTGCCCATAGGTTTGGGTTCCGAGGCAATTTACATGTTTGAGAGTAATGACCAAAAACTCGTGGTTTATGCATTTGATAGACGTTTTCATGACTTATTGCCCACTGTTTTTGGGTTCGAGGGCGATTTACAACGACCGTAAGACCCGATACATGTTTGAGCACATGAACAAAAACTCGCCATTTTCGTGTTCTATTGCTGTTTGCATGAGCTATTACCCACAGTTTTGGGGCTCTAAGGCGATTTACATGTTTGAGAGTTATGACCAAGAACTCGTCATTCTTGCATATTATGGCCATTTCATGAGTTATTGCCCATATTATTCTGGTTTCAAGGCGATTTAAAATGACCGTAAGACCCGATACATGATTGAGGGCATGACCGAAAACTCGTCATTTTTGTGTTTTATGGTTGTTTTCATGAGCTATTGCCCATAGTTTTGGGGTTTCAAGGCGATTTACATGTTTGAGACTTATGACCAAGAACTCGTCGTTTTTGTGTTTTGTGGCCATTTTCATGACTTATTGGCCATAGTTTTGGGATTTCAGGGCGATTTAAAATGACCGTAAGACCCGATACATGTTTGAGGGCATGACCAAAAACTCATCGTTTTCTTGTTTTATGGTTGTTTTCACTAGTTGTTCTCTGCGGTTTGGGGTTCAAGGTGGATTCGCATGGCACGTAAGACCAGATACTTGTTTGAGAGTTATAAACAAAGAACTCGTCGTTTTCATGTTTTATGCCCGTTTTTATGAGTTATTGCCCATAGTTTGGGGTTTCAAGGCGATTTACATGTGTGACAGTTATGACCAAGAAATCATTATTTTTGCATTTTATGGTCGTTTTCATGAGTTATTGCCCGCAGTTTTGGGGTTGCAGGGCAATTTACATTTTTGAGAGTTACGGCCAAGAACTCGTCATTTTTGCGTATTTTGCCTATTTTCATGAGTTACTGTCCATAGTTTTTGGGTTCCAGTGCGATTTAAAATGACCGTATGACCCAATACATGTTTAAGGGCACGACCAAAAACTCTTCGTTTTCGTGTTTTATGGTCGTTTTCATGAGCTATTGCCCATCGTTTTGGGGTTCCAAGGCGATTTACATGGTTGAGAGTTATGACCAAGAACTCGTAGTTTTTGTGTTTTGATGGCCATTTTCATAAGTTATTGCCCATAGTTTGGGGGTCTAGGACGATTTGAAATGACCGTAAGACCCGACACATGTTTGAGGGCATGACCAAGAACTAGTTGTTTTCGTGTTTTATGGCCGCATTTTTATGAGCTATTTGCCACGGTTTTGGGGTTCCATGGGGATTCTTATGGCCTGTAATACCTGATTAATGTTTGAGAGTTATGACCAAAAACTCGTTGTTTACGCGTTTTATGGCCATTTGGTGTTCCAAGGCGATTTACATATTTGAGAGTTAAGAACGAGAACTCATTGTTTTTGCGTTTTATGGCCGTTTTCATGAGTTATTTCCCACACTTTTGGGGTTCCAAGGCGACTTACAACGACTGTAAGACCTGATACTTGTTTGAGGACATGACCAAAAACTCATCGTTTTCGTGTTTTATGGCCGTCTTCATGAGCTGTTGCCCATAGTTTTGGGGTTCCAAGGCGATTTACATGTTTGAGAGTTATGACCCAGACACTCATCATGTTTGCATTTTATGGCCGCACAGTTTGGGTCTCTAGGGCGATTTAAAATGACCGTAAGACCCGATACATGTTTAAGGGCAATACCAAAAACTCGTCTTTTTCGTGTTTTATGACCGTTTTCATGAGCTATTGCCCACGATTTTAGGGTTCTATAGGGATTCGCATGGCCCATAAGATCCATTACGTATTTCAGAGTTATGACCCAAAACTCGTCGTTTTCGCGTTTTTGGCCGTTTTCATGAGCTATTGGCCATAGTTTTGGTGTTTCAAGGCGATTTACATGTTTGAGAGTTATCACCAAAAACTCGTTGTTTTCGCATTTTATAGCCGTTTTCATGAGCTATTGCCCACAATTTTGGGGTTCCAAGGACATGTTTGAGAGTTATGACCAAAAACTCATCGTTTTTGTATTTTATCGCCATTTCCATGAGTTATTACCCATATTTTAGCATTTCAGGGCGATTTACAACGACAGGTAAGACCCGATACATGTTTCTAGGACATTACCAAAAACTCGTTATTTTCGTATTTTATGGACGTTTTTATGAGCTATTGTCCACGGTTTTGGGGCTCCATGGTGATTTACATGTTTGAGAGTTATAACCAAAAACTCGTCATTTTTGCGTATTATGGCCATTTCCATAAGTTATTGCCCATAGTTTTAGGGTTCTAAGACGATTTAAAATGACCGTAAGAAGACTATAGTGCAATTTTCAAACGGTGGAGTGGGGGACGGAACAAGGACGCACCGTAGGGGCCGTAGACGTTGCTGGTAGGGCTCAAGGATGAACGGTAGCGAGGAATTTGACAACGATGTGCGCACGGTCGGACCCGAAGAAGATGACTGAGATGTCAATTCTTGGCTCCCGCGGACGAGCTCTTCGACAGGAGGTAGAGGGGAGTCGAGGCGGTCCTTACGGTAGCCTCAGCTTGTCATGGGGTTGTCGGAGATGGTGGCGTCGGGAGGTGACTACGTCAGCGGCGCTCGGTGGTGTAGAATGGAGGCGCAAGTTGGGGGCTAGGGTTCTCAGGGTGCCCCTAGCTACTTGTAATCAAGGGAAAGGAGGGAAGGACGTTTGATCGAGCTCAAGGAGATGGAGGGCGATGCCCTGGTTCATACTATAGGTGACGCCATCGAAGAAAAAGACAAACAGGAGAGTGGCCACTTCAGTCTGAGAAAAAGAAAAAGGTCGGTGGGCTTGGGGCAGTTAGAGAGGGTGGATTTATATGGCTAGCTAGGTTGATCACCTCGATGCTTCTTTTGTCCATGTGTGGCGTTTCTTAATTGTAGCCCGTGGTGGCATGTCGTTTTTGTAGCCCTTGGCTATGCTATGTGGAACCTTGTCTTTGAACCTCTTGTTTTATTATATAAAGCCAGGCAGAAATGTCTTTTATCTAAAAAGGAAGTGTGTCGCAAGCAGGTGCACCAACCATGCATCTTACTCCTGATTCCTCAGTTGGTCACTCCCATATAGCTCACTAAAAGATCTCAATTTTGACGGTGTGATGCAACAAAAGTGTCCTGAATTAGAGTATTTTCTTAGAAGAAATGTGTATCATGTGTATGCTTTCTGATTCGGATATTAATTAATTGTCTCTAATTATATAGTCGTAAATCAATATATCTGTTAACACAAGAGCAAAGATAAATATAGTTTTCTTGGAGATGTTGTAAGAAACGAAATTCATGTTTGTCCAAACATGTGGACCAAGATAGGAGATGACCCATATGTTTCTTTAATAAATGGTTGGCTAAGAGAATCCTTGGCCAACTAAGACCTAGGTCTAAACAAAGGCTGTAAATGGTAAACAAAAACTTAGACATGTGTCTAGCCCTAGACACCATGTCTAGAGAACAAAAAAATGATAGGGTCCACCCCCAGCCTCTATATAAATGATAGGTTATAGAAAAATATCTACTTTTTCATGAATTGTGGTCCTTTAGAGAGCCAAAACGTTGGAGGACATTTATTTTTTTTATATTCGTATCCAGTTATTTTTTGACACATGACATAGTGGACCCACATACCCAAAACGCTTCACTCTTCGGACTGTACTCATGATTTTTTTTCAAAAACAATGGGGGTATAATGAGTAGAGTCATGCTCAAGATGGCTCTCTGGATTATTGGGTTAGCTAGGTTCTTGTGCAACCGATTTGCTTCGCTGCCTACTCAAGTCGCTTGGCTGGGATCAATCGTTGCACACAGTCCTCTAGTCAAGGGGCACGATGCTTCATCCTTTGCACAGTTCAAATTTCACTTCGGTGATCTTCACCGGAAAGATCCAAACGGACAAACGCGGCTCATTTGTGTCTGAACGAACAAATAGGTGCTCTAGCGGGCCAACACAAACAGACAAACGGTCCATGTGTGACACATTTTGGAACAAAAATTGATCCAGCTTTGTGTAGACTGCCCACAAATTTTGTCCTCCTGTTTTCAGTTTCCAATTTCGACCCCACATAATAGTATCTTGGCACACCCTAGTTCTCTATTTTCCTTTTTTCACCGTCGGGATCCCATGGCCACGCTATGTGGCCCGGACCCAACCACACTGAGAAGAGCCTGCCACCAGCAGATAGGCCTGTAAGTGGAAGCCTATGGCTACTTTTGGACCAGCCGTTTGTTCCCGTTTGCTTAGTTATTGTTCCCGTTTGAATAATTAAGACTGTAATAATCGCTTGTGTGCCGTCGACTGATTAGATTTTACCAAAAAAGCAACCGCAACAGCTATTCACCTTTCACCTTGCACGCACTAACCAATAGGCACCGAGGTCCCGATAAATTAAACGGGAACAAACGGCAAGCCCACAAGCAGTCCATGCCCACTTACAGGTTTAGCGGCATGCCATGGACGGCCCACTTACAGGCCCCCCAACTTCGCAGCCGCGAGCTATGTTCAAGAGTGACCGTCGGCAAAAGCTCCCACCTCCGGCACAAACCCTGCCCGGTGGTCCTCGCCGCACTCACATGACTGCTGCTGCTGCTGCAGCTCGGTACATCCCCGGGCCAAATTAAAAACATGTCCGGCAGGCAACCTAAACAGACCAAAACCTGACACTTCTCGTGTCCAAAGTGGGTCTGCCTGCTACCTTACAACGAACTGCAAGACTAGACATATGATTTCCTTTTTTGCAAATCCATACTTCAATTTCCTACAACAATGTTAAACCGGGAACTGCAACACAAGCAAAACTCGCTTCAAGATCGTCAGCGACTAATTCTTGCTTCAACTAGGATGATGGAGCTTACGAGCAGTAAGAATTGAATCAACTTATATTCTACAAAGACACCGACTCCTCGCCTACAAACAAACAAACGCAGCCGCTAATTCCAGGCTTTGCTTCTAACAAATCATCAGTTAAGCATGACTAAAACTACTGCTATGGTGCCACTGCTGTGTCACAAACACTATTGCTTGCATGAATGCCTCTGCATTCAATTGGTTGCTACCCCTGCCCTAAGAGTCAGATTCTAGCTCTAGGAAAACTAAAACAAAAACAATTGCTACCATTCTCAAGATAAGCTGCAAATTCAGTAAACACGGCCTCGGCAATTGCGAGCTCCACAATGGCAGGGGCAGCCAGCGCCTGGTAGCAGCTTCCGTCGATAGTCGTAGGACAATTCCTCTCCAGCAGCAATCTGTAGGATAGCGTAGCAGCAATTAGGAAAAACAATCAGGTTGTCAACGTTTATGTATGTAACTGGAATACTACAGTTAAAAACATGCTTACATCTAGATTAGCAAACAAGCCAACATGAGCTAGCCGGCTCTCTACCACAACTAAACGGGTGCTCAGGTTAGGCCAACAACTGTCATCAAGAAACACACAAATAAACTTAGTCACAAAATCGATTTGCTCCTAAAGTACATTAAAACAGGCCTGTTACCTATGATTAATAAACCGGGACACATTCCCATATCTTGTGGCATCAATCATGTACGGGCAAGTCCCTGAAGTCTCAACTCTTCCCCGGTCAATATGTGAAGCCATGTCAAACAAGTAGCTGCACACACTTTTTGTATCACTGAAATGGAACAACTCTGATGTCAGTTTGGCGAGCACAGCTGATTCTTAAAGAATATCAGTATGGGAAACAACAACGACATGGTTCTGCAATGCAGGAAAAGAATTTCGGGGGATGAAAATTCAACAGTATGTGCCCCACCAGGACAACAGAATCACAACCATGCAAATCTCACATATGACACCACAACGAATAGCTCAAACTCGCCCAGCAATTAAGTGATAGAAACGTTAGATGAAAATACCAATTGGATGCAAGATTGGACAAAGGTTGGGCCTGTAAGTTGTGATGTCAAGCACTTTATGGGGCCTTCGTCATGGCAGCATGGTATATTTCGAAACATGGTTTTTCTTTACAATGTGAATCCTAGTCTAGCATCTTGGTCTTTTCTCTTTAAAAAGGATATAATTATTCTTTCATTCTAGGAAGGAAGAGCTTGCATCTCCTTGAAAGATAGGCCTGACCAGCTTGCTTAGTCAACGTGTGTACCCCTGTCCCCCCCCCCCCCCCCCCCCCCCCCCCCCCCCTTGTGCATGTCCTGTCTATATATTGCAAGTATTCCAACTTTTATAATATTTTACTGTTGGGGTCTCCTCAAAGTTTCTAATTCAAAAAATGGTCATCAAATTAAACATGAAAATTTCAATGATGCCTGTGTTCTGTACTTCTTAAAACTTCAGTAAGTTTTAGCTTAAACAGAAAGGCATGAAAAAGGATTAGCAAACCTTTCTACGTTTCTTGTGGCATCATCATCCTTCACAACCTCCCCAACATACTCACACACAAAAGTGCCCCGTGGGATAGGTTCTGCCGCTCTAACAGCCCAACCCTGCAGCACTAGAAAAACATTACAATCTGTGCAACAAGTTCTATCGTGCAATGGCCCGCAAGCAGGATTGATGGAAACCAAACTGCGGTTATGAGTATTTCACCTTATTCTCAGTTTTGAATATTTCCAACTTAACCAGCAGCCCTTGCTGCAATACTTTGTTTGGACAGGATGCTTCACAGGTACATAAAGAATTGCACTCATATATCGGATACCCTTCCTGCAAGTTTAACAAAATATAAGCACACAAGTACAACAACAGAGATGAAAATAATACTAGAGGATGGATATTATTATTTTAAGTAAAAGGAGAAGCCTGTCGGACAAAGTTTACAGACATGAAGAGACATTATTCAGGGCTCATGCCCTGCCCGGCCAAGCAACATCCATTTTTACATTTGCTGCCTTCTATTTAGAGTTTCTAGATTTTAAAGAGGGCATGAGCTGATATACTCTCATGGTTCAAAAATAGTCACCATGGATGTAAAAAACAGTAAATGCTGGTTAGAGGGCCTGTATATTATTGTTTGTGCAACTCACAATGTAGAATGGCGAAATTAGACTATTGGGTCCTGATACAGTTAACAACCATATGTAACAGAGGATACTGCTTTGACAATACAAAACAGTGGAAGTGTGCACAACCATAATTGTGGATGGGACCCTGTACAAGGTGCATGAGATGGACATGATAGTGGACAGTCAAAAACCTTTCTAGACTCATAAAGATAAAAAATTACTAGTAAATTACATAACCTGCTGGTTGCTTATCTTGATATCAACCACGCTATCAACAGCATACTAAGTGCAGAAGAAGAATTTTTACTCCCACAAACATTCAATAGTTAAGGACAGCTGTTCACTTGTTTGGTCCACATTTTTTTCATATCTTTCATTATTATAAATTCCATGAATGATGGCAGACTTGTAAAAACATCTAGAGGAAAGATGTGCAAATGGAAACAATTATTACCTGCAAAATTACTTTGCTATTTTCATCATATGCAAATCTCCCTTGCATGGGTGTACCATAGATATCCACTGGGTTCTCATGGAGAGTGTCAAAGAGGTTCACATGATCGCATTTCCCAGGAGAGCAATGGGCATGAGAACATGCACAGCCGACTACACAATTCTGCAGACACATAATAATTTATTAAAAAACTTTGATGAAGATAAAAAAAATTTACATAGACAAGAACCAAGAACAAGCCACTTTTATAGAACATATATGCTTTTATGTATTGATGATAATTTATTTCCAAGAGTACCTCTGAATCAACAAGGGATGAGTCCATCAAACGAGCTGTGACGTAGTGAAAACCTTGCCATGGCACGGAACTGCAATGCTGCAATAGTTCTTCAGGTTTCGTACGGAGAAATTCTTTTGCATCAACATCAACGGCACAGACAATTGGAAATTTCTCCCTACCAAAGCTTACATCTTCACAAAGAACAACCCTTTCATTTTTAAGCTTCCACCTGAAGTCCTCTGAATCAAGAACATAATGATATTCTTCCATACCCCCCGTTCCATCAATATCTGGAGGATTCGTCACAGAAGGAACTACGAGAAGATCAACTTGGGTAGGCTGCAAAGGTGGCAGGGTATTCGAATTATACCCAGATTTGCAACCGTTAGGGCAAATGAACTCCTCTTGATGCCAATCGATTTGGATGCCAATGTCGCTACAAAGCTTTGCAGCTTTCACATATATGTTCTCGGGCATGGTTCCATATTTAACTTCCAATGCAGCAAGAAGACTTGTCTTACAGCATACAGAACGGGCCACAGATAAAATATCAAGATTACTTGGATGGGATCTTGTCTTTTGTATCTTTGAAAACAGAGTCTGCGCTAGATCTGAGCATTGGAAATCCAGCAACTTACCAAGGTTTGCTGTTTCAGATTCCACCATTTGTGATGTTATCATAGATAAATCAGAGCTTGAAATCTTAAAATGTTTCTCAATTCCAGAACTAATCCTTTTCTTTAATGAACTTGATGGCCGTAAGGATTTCTTGAAGGCAGAATAGTAGTGTCGACCACGATTGAGTTGGTACTTCCCACGTCCTGGTGGCATGTGGCCAACGGAACCTTGGTCCATATGAGCAACTTGATGGTGGCGTCCAAGATCTGGCAGTATATCGAATTTCAATCCACATAGTCTACAAGTCAACTTCTGAGAGCCATCATCCTTCCCAAGGTTATGGTTATCATAAAGGGCTTTGATACTTGTCCCTTCTGTTCTTTTTACAGATTGACCTTTCGGTCGTTGAGGGGCATCGAGAAGCCTGAACTCGTGGGTATGATCTGAAACAATGTGTTGCCACAAAAGATCCATGTTCAAGAAGTTGCTGTTACATGACATGCACCGGAAGAGAATTGAATATTGGAGGAATTGAGCACCATGACTTTGCTGCACATGTTTTTCAAGAACTTTTCTGTTCGTAAATGGTTCCATGCAAACAGCACAGGAATACCCTCTGAATAGCCATCGAGTTTCCTTTCTGTGAACTTCTGTCCAATGTAACCCAAGGCATTGATCATCAGAGAAATCTCTGAAACATATTTTGCACTTCAGACCAGCGGAAGGATTAGTTATTTCTTCTTGTAGCACCATCATAGAACCCTCTTGGTTATCAGTTAATATTTGGTTAGATTCATTTGCACCAAAGCCCCAAAGATTTGCGAGTTTTTCTCTTTCACTAGGTATCAACTTTAACAACCAATCTACAACATCTGGATCTTTAGAAACTTCAGCTAGTATCTGAGGCATATAGTCCCTATCAAGACCAGACTGTTGACGAGAAATGTTGTTTCTCAAGAACCAATAAAGAAACTCACATGCTCGATGTAAACATAATTTTTCTTTTCTTGATGCACAACATTTCAACAGATTGATAAAGACATCTTTAGAGACGAGTCGACTCTTTCCATTCCTGGCACGTTTAAGGAACTTTGGAAGGTGCTTCTCACAGTAAAGTGTGTGACGCCTAGCATAATCCTGGCATTCAACAATGTTGTCATGAGAAAGAATTCCAATGCAAATGTGGACATCTAAATTAGCTGTTGCCATGGAAGTTGACATGGGGTAGAGCAAATCAGTGCTCTCCAATCCACGAGCTTTATCACCAGAAATCTCCTCAGCCATGGTCGGGATCAATTTAACTTGAACTGAAACTTGGGAACCACTGGCCATCCCTTTATTTGAAGACTCTTCCCTCTTATGAAGACCCTCAGCTGAACTGAATAAATTATCTGAGCTTATTGTATCCAGGTTTGTCTGAAAGCGGTGTTTTTTGCAGAAAGTAGAACCATTTTGGGCTCGATGCTTGCATTGTCTACCCTGATTAGTCATACCACTGCAAACTACAGTATCACTAGTTAGCGCCTTGTCCTCCCTAGATGAATGGTCAGCAAAATGCATACTTTGATGCACACAGCAGTAAATATCACCATCATTTGCCCACCTGCCACACTGTCTTCCCTTTGTTTCTATGTATGCAGAACACTGCCTAGAATTCTTGAAGGAATCAAACTCATGTCTGGCATTCTGTAAAGGCGGGTTGATGCTGCATGATTCTGCAATCTCACGGGGCTCAGAATTACTGAGGAAGGTGACAGTGTTATTCTGATCTGTTGACGCTGATGCTTCTATAGTTCCATCAGTGATAGGTCTACTAGGGAGGTTATTACAGTTTGGGTCCTCGCTTAGAGTGCTGCAGTTAGCATCATCTATGTGAGAAAAATGTGTTTCTCCTCGGCGAACTTCAAGTTTGGGACGCTTTCTGCGAGTTTGTTGATCCATACCTGGATCATCATAGCTATTGCTTTGTTCAAAGTTGCCCGTGTTACCTACAGCATGTGATGAAAAGAACTGTTTCATGACTTCTTGTTTCCATGTTTTCCACTCTGGTACTAATTCAGGCTGCATTGGTGCATTCCACAATTCATCAACCTTGTCCCAAAGAATAGATTGCCTAAGTTCCTGCGTTAAAAAGATAACATTAGAAAGGTAGCTGAAGTTTAACCAGCTTTAGAAATTGTATGATGAGTCAAAACTAATAAAGGGAATAATCTATATATGCCAAAAAGAAAAGATAGTGCATAAAAATCTTACATGTGCAATTATGCAATATGCATAATCATCAGTAAGGCAACATTGGCGACCTAGAGATAGGGCTACAGAGTTTGATTTGTAACACCAACGGCATCATTGACAAACTTCATGCCACACAAATTTCAAGTTACAAGTTGAAATTTTCAGGCTTCTATTCTTTTATTACGATCCACTCTTCAGGCCATATTGATCTACCTGATTTTAAAAAGAGTGGGCATTTCTCCATGTCGACACACACACGCACTCATCCATGCACGTGAACAAACCCCTGTTCCGCCACAAATGAGTGTAACTGATGCTTTTAAACAGGTCAAGTGGTTGTACATGTCGTTAGGGGTATTGTATGCCATTTCTCATAACCATATCTCAGATTCAGTGTTCATTGACTGTCCGTAGGCCAAGCTGATGACAATGTAGTGAAAAGAGAAGGTATGGAGTAAATTAAACAAAATTATCAAGCTCTACGCAATTACATGAAAGTGAATTAGTCTTTCAAAAAATATCTAAATGAGAAAACACTTCCCTACGGTGTGTATCCATCTTGCACCGTTTCATCCACTTTATCCAACAAGGTACATGTTGTCAGGATATCCTTGTGGTGAGCAACAAATACTAGCCAGTCATATCAGGACTAACTAGACAGCTAATCATACAGTGGCAAGTCAGCTGGATTTGCAACTTAAAAAAACTCGATTTTAAATAAATTGAAACCCATATAGCTGACCCATGGACACACTCATAAATGCGTTGGCCGAATAAAAGGCAGAAAGTTTAACTGTAAGCCACAGAAGCAGCCTGTATTGCAAGAGTAGAACTGGGCTAGGTAGCGCATACCTAAACAGGATTATTTATGATCTTCAATAATCTAGATATATGTAGCTTGTCCAAGGAACTCAAGAGCTTAGCCATATGTCTAATCTTAAAACAAAAATATGTTCTCCAAAAAAATCATAACCCAAGATCGAGGTTAGCACCGTATCCATATTGATATGTGTACAATCATATTAAGATATTCGATTTCATGGTGAAAAGAGAAATGGATATAAGGAAACATGTAACATCATATTTTGTGAGCATGCAACTTCACAAACTAAACAAAACAGCTTGGTAATTATTTCATACAAACTAAATCACCTATTCCAAAACAAAAGTGCTACCTAAAGGAGAACGGAATCCATATTACCTCGGCTAGGATTTCAATAGTCTCAGCATCATGAGCAACATTACACTTCTGGACCCACAAGTCAAAAGAATTTTGCAGCCAATGAGAGCTTGTGTAGTCTGGAAGAATCATCTGAAATTAAACAACTAAGGTGAAACAATGCCAAGAAATGCCAGGATGAGGCTGCTCCGATGTTAGTATTAAAGAATCAAAACGTTTTTCTTATTTTTGCAGCATCAGCAGTGTATGTTGGATGAAGCAGAGATGGTCATAATGAACATCTTACTGCTCAGCTGTGCTCTTAGAATTCTTCGCCGATAAACAGGAGGATGTATTGGCCTAATGCGGCCAAAAACTATTTTTGTATATCCTCTTTTATATGATCAGCTGGCCTTGGACCTTGAGCAATGTACCACATATATGTCTTCTACCAGTACTCTCAAACATGTCCTTACATCTTGAACAATCTCCAAATCAATTTCCGATAACGGAGATTTTAACATTTTGTGTTAAGGTTGTAAAGTAATAGCCTAATGCTGCTGCACAGAAAGCTATTTTCAAGACCTGACATAGTTGTGGCAATTACATTATAGCAACTATTCATGCCACTCCTAGATAGAACAGAGAAGGTATCAAGGTGCACACATGAGTGTTTCTTATCCAGGAACAGCAGACAAAGCTATTTACCGTACAAAAATGTCTATAGAAATACTGCCAAATCACTGTCAAAGATATCTGACACATAAGGCGATAAAGGAATATACACACATAAAAGTTATTAAGTTACTGATACCTTTCCATTATACAATACAAATGAGAGGAAAAATGCGTAAGATTTGGCTCAATAGAAGAGCATTAAACCTGCATACGAGCCAACATGATATACGAGTAAGGAAAAGGGTCATTACGTTTTGAAGTTTGACAAGCATTTTTCCAAGCACAGTATAATCTCTACAGCACGATGCTTCCTGAGCAAATTCTTTCCAAACAGTCGCCTTCCGGGCATTCACAGTTATGGCCTAATGAACATATAAACTGTGTCAAGAGCAACAATGATGCTATATGACTACAATAATACTTAAAGGAAATAGCATACCTCAGTGTGAAGTTCATCACTAAAATTTAACATTGAGATAGCAAGTTTCTGCATGATGAATTGCCGAGGAACACTCAAATCCTTCACCAGCTTTCGCCATTTGTGATGAGTTCCATTCACGAGTGGCACAGGATATTCATCGATTGGAAGAACAAGTAGCATGTCTACCCAAGAATAAGTTCTAGTTCGTGGGAAGAAAACAACAATATAGCTCTTTCTATCAATTGTTGGTTTTGCCTTGAGAGTGGACAAAGGATAGTCTACTCTACAGCATTGAATTCCTGTTTGCCATTTTCCTCTCCACTGTTTACAGACCAAAAAAAATGATAGTTCAGGGTTAAGCAATTGGAGATACCGGAAGCGATTCACATGCATAAAAGGTAGAACCCCATTATAGCTATAACTTCATATGCAGCCAACATAGTCATTTCAATCATAGGAAACCCCATTATGGACTTAAATGGTGCAGTAAATAAATAGAGTAAACAGAGCAAAAGTTAACTGTTTAGAAACTTTAATGTGAGTTATGCATTACAAAACATAGACAAAGCCATAAAAACTGTGATAGGAAACAAACGCCTTTGTGTAGTTTATACAGGTATCTAGTAGAAATAGTACTACATTTAAACTAAGAGAATTGAAGCACACACTACGCTTGTTTGATAAGATTTTGATGGTGTTTCTAATGTATCACTCATATAAATACAAGGTCGGAGGATAGGGATGTAAGGTCAAATAATTGTGGGGGCGGGGCTGTTGAAAAATATCAGTGACTTTTAGCGCCTACCTCTAGGGCTATTTTCTAAATTTATATGGTCAAGGTTTTAGGTCTGAGTTTGTCCATTGAGTGGACCAACTAAACAAGTAAACATGATTTTTTTCCATGCATGTTATACCATTGAAATTGAATTTAAATAATTTTTCTAATGGTACAATTTTATAACAAGCAACACATGTATTATTGGTTAAATCAGTGGTCAAAGTTTAAACACGCAAAACGAGGGCACCATATGCATTGGGACAGAGGGAGCACCTACAAACAACCTTGCAAAAACATTATTATACTTGTGCACAGACTAGGTTCTACAAGGCTGAAAATTCGCTAAATGTAAACAAAAAATTGGTAGTACTTAGAAATTAAGAGTTTCTTAATTTCAAGGTCTTCGCAGAAGACCCTCCATTGTAGCATTTAGTTACTAAGTATTAGCGATGAATAGAGATTCCTAAACAAACTGAAAACCTTGTGACATGGTGTACACATGCTGTACTAACTATTATACAGGAAATTAGGAAAAATAGGATGCACCAATACATCTTAAAAATACAGAATTTGGAAAGAATACAGAGTTGTGTATCATGCAGCTCAACATAAACAAACATACCTTTACCCAAACTGCAGCAGTATGATCTTCAATATTTTCTGTATCCATCTCTCCGCCAGTATCATTAGTATTACCATTACAACTGTTGTTATGAACAAGGAGATCCATGCAGTTTCTAGGTGAGACAGATGATTCATTCTCTTCCTGAGATTCTTTACGTACAAACCCAAAGCCGTTTTCTATTTCTGAAAGATCTTTAACTGTGTGATGTAATTCCTTTTGCACTGCGTGAGAACCTACCACATCAGTCCTGACTTCCTTACTTTCTGCATCAACATTGAAATTATGTTTGATTTGTTCTATCATTTTCTTGCCTAGGGAATCTCCGTTTGACTGGCATGACCTAAGTCCTGTCACTCTACCAGCAGGTGCATGCAGCTCTTCCTGAGAATGATGCAAATCCTCCTTACCAATGCAGTGTTTATTGCAGTTGATATCCTCGCCTGGGGAGCCATCATTGTCCGTATTTACGTTCAACTGAAATCTTACATCATTGAAGTAAGCATCCTGGCCATTCTTTTCTTTATGTGGTGCGAAAAAATTCACATGAGGTAAACCATCCAAAATGACAGAAGACTTTTCAGAGGAACCATCTAATTTCTCATTTGTGCCTGTTCGAGAAGAATTGTTAACTTCAACAGGGTTATGGGCATCATTTGTTAGATGAACATCAGGGCCTTGCCACCCATAATTATCATGTGATAAGGTATGTTTCTTATCATAAGCAATAGATGATATTTTCTCCACATCATTCTGTAACTGGCAATCAGCTTGCATAACAGGAGGATCCATCAGCATTTCTTTGGCAAGTGCTGATCTGCCAATACAATGTGTAACAAAGCAGGATTTCTAACAGCAGTGCAGGAAAAATCCTCCACTGGCTTGAAGTCCATAAACACTTGTGACTTACTCAACACCTAGAAACAAAGCTGTTGTTTAGGAGCATGAATAACATTTCAGATGAAAAAGAACATATGTATGGCAGAACAAACAACAGAGATCCAGTTTAACTACAAAAAATGGTACAATCATTACAATTTCACCATTATGGTAATGGTGTGTATTTACCGCTTCAATGACTATGGTCTATGGACAAAGAATGTGTAGTTCCTTTTGATTCACCGAGCTAATTTCTTGCCCATAAGATACCGTGTTGCACTCAACAAAACTTATATTCTACTTAATGTTTTGAATGAAGAAACATAGTAGAGTTATTACGCGACAACGTGGTACATGATAAATAACTTGTTGGTTGCACAGGACTACAGATATAACACTCGTACTGAGACCGATACCTAGACACGGCAGATGCCCCTGCGGGAGCAATCGAGTTTACATGAATCATATGAGTACATCCAGTCCCATAACTTTTACAAAAGAACTACACTACATCAAAAAAGCACGGGGGATGTACGGGGTTGGTTAAACATACAACACTGGTTTATGTAAATCGGTACCATTATTGATCTGCCATCAAAACCCTAATGGCCCGTTTCAATGCGTAGGAAAAAACTATCACGGTAGAACGAACTCAGCCTATAAATTGGTATTAGGAGCATACAAACATGAACTTGAACTGAGATTTGAGAATAAGCCAACATGAATCATCCAACTCATGCTAGAATAGACATACATGAATCTGACCATCACCATTTATTCAGAAAATCTCACAGGTACAATGTTGAAATCAGAACATCAAGATGGTGCGCATTGCTATACCTCAGCGGGTGGCGCCGGCAGTCGCGGAGGGTGGCGCCGGCAGTCGGGGAGGATGGCCAAGGTCGGGGGAGGAAACGCGTCGTGGTCGAGGTCCCGCGGCGTCTGGTCGTCGTGGTCGAGGTCCTGTGGATGGAGAGGGCGGCGGAGAAAGGTTCTAGGGAGGCGGGGAAGAGGAGGAGGCTGCCGGCAGCGACGCGAGAGGTCGCCGTCGACGAGGGCGGCGGGTGGGGCGCCCAACCCTAGTTTCGCGAGAGGGAGAGGCGGGGCCGGGAGAGGGATACGAGATGGGGGTCGGGGGAACAGGCACGGGAGCGTGCGATCTCAGGATATTTGACTAGATGGCAATGGTGGGTAAATTTGCATCAACTTCACGGTCACATCTGCGTGCTTTATTACACTCACCGGATATGGCCCAGTTTTTTCCAGCTTAAAAAATGGAAGTGCTAGGGATATTTCCCCGGATCCCGCCTCGCCTCGTCCCGACGATACATGCTTTGAGATTTTTTTTTACTTTTGATTTTTTTTATAAAAAATGTCCTCGGTTATAGCAAAAAACTGTTCATCCAAAGGACAAAAAAAGAATAAGACAGATCTTGCTGAAGACCTCGTGTAATTCTTGCGAGTCTTTGTAGCAAAAATTTTGTGCTAATATAGTAAATCTGACTTCGTCACAGACTCGCCGGAGACATTGTCAGGGACCTTGTTGCAAAAAAATTACATTATTGTAGCAATACCATAAAACGATGGTAGCAAAAAAATTATGCTAATATAGCACAAATAACGATCTCACCGGAGACATCGTCGGTGGCTTGGTAGAAAAAAAATTGGGTTACCGTAGCAAACCGACTTTGCTGAGGACTTTTATCGAAAATGTCGTAGCAAATACTTGTGCTATTATAGCAAAAACATAAAACATAAATAGCAAAAAATTGCTACTAATGTAGCATCGCCCAGTAACAAAAAATCTTAAAATGCATCCATTGGTTGGTAGCATCGCGACCCTTCATCTGTAGCAACGACGACCGCTTCTAGTAGCGTCGTTGTCTTGCATGTTGTCGCGTCCCAATTGTCTAACAATTGCAATGCTATTTGCCTAGTCTATATAGTGTTACTTCCTATATATCATTTATTACATCATCATTATATTATGCTCATGTCACCATGCCACCTTGCATTTGAGCATCATATAAAACCTTTTCCATTTGGTTCTTTCTCATTTTGCATTTTCTATATTAATTGAATTTGCCTCTTGATGAATTGTGGTTGGTTTTTGATAAATTGGTTAATGCCCAAGTTGAGTTGGGGGCATATCTATTCCAACTCCACCATTTTTTTGTCACCATCTTATAATTTTACCATCCAAATTATATATGAGCAATTGCATTTTTTTTGGTATGAAGTCTAACTCATATGTACTAAGATGGATCCACTTATATTCCTTCATGCTCCCATGTATGATATATGTTGTTTTCACAATATCAACTATGTGGAGCCATATGGCCACCTTTGCATGTCATGTGAGTAGAAACGGTTCTCGAAGAGTCTAGCATGAGCAGCCCCAAATTCAACATTTTACTTCTTTAATTTCTTTGCCTTGGCAACAGTATTATCATGTTCCTTTACTAGCTTGGACACAACTTCATCATGTGACTCCTCGATTGACTCAAGTCTCTCTTCTAGGGCGACTCAAGCATCTTCTTCTTCTAGAGTATTATTTAGGGATGCAATCTCCATTGCATCCTCTCTTTCAATGTTGACCTTTTCTTCGAGGAGCTCTTCATTTTGAGAAAGTTGATCCATAAGAGCCTCAAAATGCATTTTGTGTTCACCTTGCAAGTTAGTGATAAAATAATCCAAAGCAATAATTTCCTCCTTAACCTTAAGACTAGTAGAATCATCCATATCAATATTCATCATAGTCTTAGGAAAGGAAGTGATGGAAGGTGATACCTCGGAACCTCTTGCCATAAGGCAAGTGATGCTCTTGTTGATGACATTCTCATTTGGTGAGTCGAAGAGTGAGGTCGGTGTAGATGTGGTGACTATGGCAGCCACCTCTCGTGAGCTATCATCATCTTCTTCGTCTTTACTTACGGATAAGTACTCCTCTCGAGCTACCAAAACAATCTTCGGTTGCTTCTTGTATGGAGCATTTTCTTTACAAATTGCTTCTTCCAAAGTGTCTTTGACTTTTCCTTGAGAATGAGCCTGCCTCCATTATCTTCTCTACTTTGATAAGGACACTCAGCTACAAAGTGTAAACGATCTCCACAATTGAAACATGTTCTCAGTTTCAAACCGTTTTCCCTTCGTCCATTTGACCCATTTTTACGTTCAAGTTCAGATTTGGCTTTGGCGGGGTCCTTCCAAAAGTTCCTAGCATAAAAGGCCATGTACTCTACATGTGCCCTCCTGACATCCTCGGGAAAGTCCATAGCTTCAAATTCATCATCATCTTGTTCAACAATATTTGCCTTTAAGGCCACATTTACCCCCTTTTTGCATTTCGATGGTTCGAGCACGAGTGTCTTCAGCATTCTTGGCAGCGACTTTGAAAGCAGTCATTTCTTGCATGACCTCATTGGAAGTAATTTGGTGGTAATTGTGTCTACCTTGGAGGCTCTTCAAGTCAATATGTTCAAATGGCATAAGTGCGCTTACATACTTCCTCTTAATCCATGCGTCATCAACATGGGTTGCCCCATGATTTCTGAATGTGGTGGCAGTCGACTTGAGCCTTCTATACATATCCTCGTGATCCACGCCATCCATCATATAAAAGGCTTCAGCTTGGTTACTCACTTCATCATATATATTCCTTCTCATGCTTTCATTCCCAATGAATAGTTCGGTGAGGCATCCCAAGCTTCCTTAGAGGTGTTGAGATGTTCTATGTGGGGCATGTCCTTGGGACCCACACCAAGCTGAATCATGTGTAGAGTCGTTGCATTGAGTTGGATGTCCACAACTTCTCTTCTTGTCAAGTTGTTTGGGTCTCCAACATGAAGACCATTCTCGATGATTTTCCATAACTCAATGGACGAGGTGCACACATGAGACTTCATTAAAAATTGTCATTGATTAAAAGGAGATACAGTAAGCTTGGGTGGATCACCTCTATTGTTTATATAAGGGTGAGAGATAGGTGGATCAGGTGAATATACGTGAGGAACCTCACTATATTCCTCCTTACCACTTCCCTTTTTCGAGGAGGAGATTTTACTAGAGTCGTCACTCAGCACATCATCTTCCTTGGAGTTAGAGTTAGCTTTCTCCTTAGAAAGTGGAGTGGCGGCCTCAAAGGTAGATGGAGGTGGAGCTGCGGGCATGGAGAGACGTGCAATCATTTGACGCATCTCTTCCATTTTTGTATCCATAGAATTAATTAAGGTTGTTTCCAATGTCTTGAGATCATTCATGGTGACCTTGTCTACAGCCTCACTCCCATCTCCCTTAGTACCCATACTTCTCTTAGGCGGTTAAGCCCGAATAAAGAGCTGGGGCTCTGATACTAATTGAAATGGATCGTATGGGCACCTAGAGGGGATGAATAGGTGATACTCCAAAATTTAATTCATTTTCAATTTTAGGCTTGACACAAAGATAAATTATCTAGATATGCAACTACGGAGAATTTCCCTATATGCAAACCTAACTACTAGCGAGTAAAAGTGAGGAGCGAGGAAATCGTAGTAGAGCACGCAGGGACACAGAGATTTGTTTGACCGCAGTTTCTTCCTTGTTAAGGGAAGTACATCTGCATTGGCGGGTGGGCGGTTTTAAGACCACCACGCCACAATAGGCCTCACCCTATTCTCCGATCGATCTCGCCACCAAAGGCATGATCCACCTTTCCACTATTGGTACCCTTTGAGGTGGCAACTAGTGCCTTTTACAACACTAGAAGGGCAGACATCCACGACTGAAATGGAGGCTCCCGTGATGACAACAAGCTTCCACAAGAACAAGGATTATCAAATAATCGAAAGTGAGATCTAGATATTTGCAAGAAATACTAGATCAAGAACCCCCAAATGAATGGAGGGGAGGTGGGGTGCTTGATTGGTGTTGATGAAGATCGAGGCCTCCGCCTTCGATTCCCCAAAGATCGGAGCCTTCGATTGGATGAAGATGGAGATCTCGGTTTGGATCTTGAAGAATAGGTCTGCACTTTTTCGAATGAATCAAGAGTTCTGGTAGGAGGACTGTAGGGTTTCGTAGCATGGAAAACAAAAAATTTCTATCGCATACAAACAAACAAGCCAAGATCTATCTACTAGATTGTAGCAACGAGTCGATGGAATAACTCACCCTCGAAGATTCCAAAGTGTTTAACGAGAGCGGATTCTCGTGGGTGATGTAGTCGTACTCTTCCCGATCTCAATATCGCGTAGACGATCCTTCCGGCGCTGCGTTCCGGCAGCGCTCCCGCAGTCGGTCACACGTTCGGTACTCGACGAAGACCTTCCTCTCCCTTGTTCCAGCAGGCAGCGGAGGTTGTAGCACTCTCCTCGCGATTTCGGCAGCACAACGGCGTGGTACCGGAAGTAGAGGGGAGATCTCGCAGGGCTTCGCCTTAAGCCGGAGCGAGTATGGTGGACTATGAGAGAGCTCCTCGGCGATCTAGGGTTTAGACACACCAAGGAGGAGGCTTGGCCGGCGGCTAGGGTTAGCTAGGCGGCGGCGTCTTGCCCTAGGGCGGCGGCGGCTGCAGGAGGGCCGGCGGCTTAGGGCTAGGGTTTGCGGGTGGAGGTGTTGTGTACTAGGAGGGGCAGCCCTGCCCCTCCTTATATAGGTGGAGGGGCCGCGCCAGGGGAGGGGAGTCCCTCCCCAACTCGGTTTCCCAAGGGCGGCGGCGGTGGAGGGGAGGAACTCCTCCCCAACTCGATTTCCACCTTCCCCTCCACTTCACAAAATAGTCGTTTGACTTTTCAAATTGGCGTTTGACTTTTCAAACTAGGATTTGATTAAACCCTTTATTTTGTTCAGCGATGACACCTAGTACATGATGCAATCATTCCAACTTGGTATGACACATTCATGTACCCTTCCCCTTCGGAGTGCCGGACATTCCGGAACCGTCTAGAACATTCCCGATGAGAACACTGGAACCATTCTCCAACCCCGAAACAGGACTTTCCTTATATGAATCTTATTCTCCGGACCATTCCGGATCTCCTCGTGATATCCCGGATCCCATCCGAGACTCCGAACAACATTCGGTCTCTTACTCATCATTCCATAACTACTCAAACAACGTCGAATCCTTAAGTGTGTCTCCCTATGGTCCGTGAATTATGCGGACATGATCGAGACATTTCTCCAAACAATAACCAATAGAGGAATCTGGAAATTCATATGGCTCCCACATATTTCTACGATTACTTTGCGATCGAATGAACCACTTACATACGATACCAATTTCCCTTTGTCTCACGATAGTTTACTTATCTGAGGTTATGATCGTCGGTATCTCTGCATACCTAGTTCAACCTCGTTACTGATAAGTACTCTTTTCTCGTTCCCATGATATGTGATCCCTTGTGAGCCAGTCACATGCTTGCAAGCTAATTGGATGACATTCCACCGAGAGGGCCCAGAGTATATCTATCCGTCATATGGATGGACAAATACCACTCTTGATCCATGTGTCTCAACCAATACTTTCCGAACACTCAATGCCACCTTTATAGCCACCCAGTTACGGTGTGGTGTTTGATGTCATCAAAGCATCCTTCCGGTGAAGGTGATATGCATGATCTCATGGTCGAAGGAATTAGGTTACTATGTATCAGAAAGCATATAGCAATTGAACTATTAAAATGACTTGATCTTTATGCTACGCTTATCTATAGGAGTATGTCCACCATATCATTGTAGGGTTCGCAGCATAGAAAACAAAAATTTTCCTACGATGTGAACTATATACCAAGATCTATATACTAGATACAAACAACGGGCGGATGTATATTCGTAGAGAACATACCCTTGAAGACCGACAAAGCTTAACGAGTTCAACTCGTGGTTGATTTAGACGATCTCTTGCCGATCTCAAGATCGAGAGGAAGTCCTAGCGCCGCAAATCAGCAGCGCAACCGTGCTCGCACACACGTTCGAGGCACCGAGCAACCTCCGCCTCCTCGCTTCAGCGATGCAGCGGAAGCACAACTCTTTCTTGCCGAATAGCCACCGGGAACATGTATCTCGCTAGTCCGAGACCATGGGGAATAAATTCTAGAGGGGGAGAGAGATCCTTCACGAGGAGGTGTGAGAGACAAGTGAGGAGGAGGGGCTCCTTTTATAGGAGGAGGGGGGAACCCCAAGGGGGTGGCCGGCGCATGGGGGCTGCCCCCTTGCCCTCCCCTCTTCATGTGGGTGGACACTCCACTCACAAAACTCCTCTAAATTCCCTCCACTCAAAAGTCCACTCAAAAATCCCATTAAATTTCCACCAAATTTAATGCAAACTCTCATTAAATAAAACTCTTTTATTTTATTCAGAATTTTGTCAATTACTTTAATGACAAACATTCACAAATAACCCCTTGCTAGAATTCTATTTCACATGCATAACCACTTTATGCAATTTCACCCGAAAACCTGTTTCGGTATCTAGTGAAATAAATTCCTGCGCTTGTTCATTCTTTCGGCATGAAACATTTGCTCCAATTGGATGTCGGTGTCTCTTAAGTGTGTCACCCTACGGTTCGTGAATAATGCAGACATGATCGAGACCCCTCTCAGATCAATAATCAGAAGCGGGATCTGGAGACCCATACTGACTCCCACACATTCAACGATGACTTTCTTGTGATCGTCGGAACCTTTTACGCTAGTATCTTAATCCCTTTGTTTCACGATATATTACATGTCCGAGATTCGATCATCGGTATCTCCATACCTAGTTTGATCTCGTTACCGACATGCACTCTTTTCTCGTTCCTGTGATATAACATTCTAGTGATCAAATCACTTGCTTGCAAGCTAATCAATGTGATATCACCGAGAGGGCCCAGAGTATATCTATCCGTCATCGGGATGAACAAATTCCACTCTCGATCCATGAGCCTCAACATAACACTTTATTAGTTCTGAATCCATCTTTATAATCACCCTGTTACGGTGTGACGTTTGATGTTATCAAGAAACTCTTCCGGTGTTAGTGATTGACATGATCTCATGGTCTAAGGATTAGGATCACTTCGTAAGTTGTTATAGCAATATAAACTCAATGACTTTGATCGTAATGCTATACTTCGGATGAATGTTCATCACATCATTACACTAATGTTGTGATCCCGTTATTAACAACATCCAATGTCCATGATCAGGAAACCTTGATCATCTTGTTAATCAACGAGCTAGTTTATGAGAGAGGCATAACTAGGAACTTTCTGTTTGTTTATTAAACACACATGTATTAACGTTTCCGTATTAATACAATTATAGCATGCAAAATAAACATCTATCATATACTTGGAATACACATAATAAACACTTTATTATTGCCTCTCAGGGCATATTCCCTTCAGTCTCCCACTTGCACTAGAGACAATAATCTAGTTACATAGTGATAAATCTAACACCCATTGAGTTCTGGTGTTGATCATGTTTTGCTCTAGGGAGAGTTTTAGTCAACGGATCTGCTACATTGAGATCCGTATGTACTTTACAAATCTTTATATCTCCATCCTTGACATGCTCGCGGATGGAGTGAAACTGGCGCTTAATATGCTTGGAATGCTTGTGAGACCTTGGCTCTTTGGCATTGGCAATGGCACCATTGTTGTCACAATAGATCACCATTGGGTCCAACGCGTTTGCCACAACTCCTAGTTCGAATATGAACTCCTTCATCCAAACTGCTTCCTGAGCTGCTTCTGAAGCAGCAACATATTCGGCCTCCGTTGTTGATCCCGCTACCACAGGTTGTTTGGAGCTTCTCCAACTAACCGCTCCGCCATTCATGAGAAATACGTATCCGGATTGAGACTTAGAGTCATCCGGATCGGTGTCAAAGCTAGCGTCGACATAACACTTAGCGACGAGCTCTTCTTCACCTCCGTATACAAGAAACATATCCTTAGTTCTTCGTAAGTACTTAAGGATATTCTTGACCGCTATCCAGTGTTCCGAACCTGGATCCGATTGGTACCTACTAGTCAAACTAATAGCGTGTGCCACATCCGGTCTTGTACATAGCATGGCGTACATTATAGAGCCTATGGCTGAAGCATAGGGGACTTTGTCCATTATCTCTCTTTCTTCCGCCGAAGCCGGACTTTGAGTCTTACTCAATGTCTTGCCTTGCAACATAGGTAAGAACCCCTTCTTACTTCCGTCCATTTTAAACTTCTTTAAAATCTTATCAAGGTATGTACTTTGCGATAGCCCTATTAGGCGCCTAGATCTATCTCTATAGATCTTTATGCCTAATATGTATGACGCTTCACCTAGGTCCTTCATTGAAAATTTGCTGTTTAGATAACTTTTAACATTGTTTAAAAGTTCTATATCATTTCCGATCAATAATATGTCATCCACATATAATATCAGAAATGCCACATTGCTCCCACTCACTTTCTTGTAAATACAAGCTTCTCCATAAGTTTGGACAAATCCAAACTCTTTGATCACCTCATCAAAGCGGAGATTCCAACTTCGTGATGCTTGCTTCAATCCATAGATGGATCGCTGAAGCTTGCACACCTTGTTAGCATCCTTAGGATCTACAAAACCCTTTGGTTGTATCATATACAACTCTTCTTCAATATTACCATTGAGAAACGCGGTTTTGACATCCATCTGCCATATTTCATAATCGAAATATGCAGCAATTGCTAACATAATCCTAACTGACTTTAGCATCGCTACGGGAGAGAAAGTCTCATCGTAGTCAACTCCTTGAATTTGTCGAAACCCCTTTGCGACAAGTCGAGCTTTATAGATGGTCACATTACCATCAGCATCAGTTTTCCTTTTGAAAATCCATTTGTTCTCCACGGCCTTTCGGTCGTGAGGTAATTCCACCAAGTTCCAAACTTGATTTTCATACATGGATTCCATTTCGGATTTCATGGCTTCTAACCATTTGTTGGAATCCGGGCTCATCATCGCTTCTTCATACGTCGCAGGGTCATTATTTTCATCAACCATGAAATTCATGACAGGATTTCCGTACAGCTCGGGAGCTGCACGCGTCCTGTTTGACCTGCGAGGTTCGGTAGTACTCTCTTTCGGAGTTTCATGATCTCTATCATTAGTTCCCTCTTCAACAGGTGGAGCCAACTCCGGAACAACTTCCGGCGCTGTGCTACTCGCCATACTTTGAAGAGAAGGTTCCACAACCTCTTCGAGTTCTACCTTCCGACTACTCACACCTTTCGCGAGAAACTCTTTCTCTAGAAAGGATCCATTCTTGGCAACAAAAACCTTGCCCTCGGATCTGTGATAGAAGGAATACCCAATAGTTTCCTTAGGGTATCCTATGAAGACGCATTTTTCCGCTTTGGGTTCGAGTTTATCCGGTTGAAGTTTCTTCACATAAACATCGCATCCCCAAACTTTAAGAAAAGACAGCTTAGGTTTGTTTCCAAACCACAATTCATACGGTGTCTTTTCAACGGATTTAGATGGTGCCCGATTTAAAGTGAATGCAGCAGTTTCTAGTGCATAACCCCAAAATGACAACGGCAAGTCCGTCAGAGACATCATAGATCGAACCATATCTAATAAAGTACGATTACGACGTTCCGACACACCATTTCGCTGTGGTGTTCCGGCAGGTGTGAGTTGTGAAACAATTCCACACTCTTTCATGTGAGTGCTAAACTCGTAACTTAGATACTCACCTCCACGGTCGGACCGTAGAAATTTGATCTTTCTATTACGATGATTTTCCACTTCATTCTGAAATTCCTTGAACTTTTCAAAGGTTTCAGACTTGTGTTTCATCAAGTAGATATAACCGTATCTACTCAAATCATCCGTGAAAGTAACAAAATAACGATATCCACCTCGCGCCGACACACTCATTGGACCACATACATCAGAATGTATGATTTCCAATAAATCTGTCGCCCGTTCCATTGAACCGGAAAACGGCGTTCTAGTCATCTTTCCCATAAGGCATGGCTCACATGTATC
The DNA here is from genome assembly GCA_910589765.1 of Avena atlantica. NCBI lineage: Eukaryota > Viridiplantae > Streptophyta > Magnoliopsida > Poales > Poaceae > Avena > Avena atlantica. The sequence goes on from OU342733.1 coordinate 1,133,378, forward strand.
AAATGATTCATAATCAAGTGATTCCAAAAGTCCATCCGAATGGAGCTTCTTCATGCGTTTAACACCAATATGACCTAGACGGCAGTGCCACATATATGCGGATATATCATCATTAAGTTTAATCCTTTTAGCATCAACATTATGAATATGTGTAACATTATCATCGAGATCTAATAGAAATAAACCATTCATCATCGGTGCATGACCATAAAAGATTTCATTCATATAAATGGAACAACCATTGTTCTCAGATTTAAATGAATAACCACTTTGCATCAAACATGATCCAGATACAATGTCCATGCTTAGTGCAGGCACCAGATAACATTTATTCAAGTTTATGACTAATCCCGACGGTAAGTGGAGAGGCAGCGTTCCGACGGCGATTACATCAACGTTTGATCCATTGCCGCCACGCATCTTGACCTCACCCCTTGCTAGCGGTCGCTTGTTCCGCAGCCCCTGATTCGAGTTACAAATATTAGCAACTGAACCGGTATCAAATACCCAGGTGCTACTGCGAGCACTAGTCAAGTACACATCAATAACATGTATATCATATATACCTTTGTTTGCCTTGCCGGCCTTCTTGTCTGCCAGATACTTGGGGCAGTTGCGCTTCCAGTGGCCAGTCCCCTTACAATAGTAGCACTCGGAATCAGACTTAGGTCCAACTCGGGGTTTCTTTTCAGGCGCGGCAACAGGCTTGCCGCCCTTACTTCCCTTCCGTTTTCCCTTCTTGTCTTTCTTGAAACCAGTGTTCCTATTGATCATCAACACTTGATGTTCCTTTTTGATCTCCACTTCTGCAGTTTTAAGCATTGACAGAAGCTCGGGGAGAGACTTCTTCATGCCTTGCATATTATAGTTCATCACGAAGCTTTTATAGCTAGGTGGCAGAGACTGCAGAACACGATGGATGCCTAAGTCAATGGGAATCGTTATTCCCAAGGACACAAGCTTATCGGCGTAACCCGACATCTTGAGTACATGCTCACTAACGGAGTTGTGCTCTTCCATCATGCAGCTAAAGAACTTTTCTGAAGCATTGTAGCTCTCTACAGCAGCATGTGTGTCGAAAATCATTTTCAACTCACCCATTGTATCAAATGCATTGCCGTTTTCGAAACGCTTTCGAAGTTCTGGCTCTAGCCCATACAATATGCCGCAATGAACTAAGTTGTGGTCCTCCTGACGAGTCTGATAGACATTCTTCTCCTCGTCAGGGGCATCATCAAAAGGTGGGGGGCCTAACGGCGCTTCTAGCACATATTGCTTTTGTGCAGCAGAGAGGAGAATCCTCAAATTCATGGCCCATTCAGTAAAGTTGCTACCGTTCGTTGCTAGTTTCTCTTTCTCCATGAACACATTGAAATTAAAAGCAGGTGGTGCCATCTACAACAGAATTTGTAAAGTTTATACTAAGTGTATGATAGATCGAGTTCAACTAATCTATATTACGAATGAACTCCCACTCAAAAGCGACATCCCTCGTGTCCTTTTGGTGATTACATGAACCAAATCCACTACACCAAGTCCGATCATCACGTGAGTCGGTATAGCTTCAAAGGCGAGCATCAAATGGGCATCATATCAACTATATGACTCATGCTTAACCTTTCGGTCTGTGTTCCGAGGCCATGTCTGTACATGCTAGGCTCGCCAAGTTAGAACCTTAGTATTTGCGTGTGTAACTGTTTTACACCCGAAATATGGTCGTGGATCCAAGAACACCCGATCATCACGTGATGTCTTGGAGCGACGAAAACATAATCGGTGCATACTAAAGGAAGAACACATTCTTATCTTGATATTTAAATGAGGGATCATCTTATTATGCTTAACAAAGCGCTAAACAAGCAATATAAGATGTAATCAAACATCATATGTTTATTAGTGAAATTATATGGTTCCCGCAGATGATCTCTATCATGTGCATCGTGGTATGATCACTATCATACCTATATGTGTAAATCCAAGGTCTATGGATTTTACACGCTATGTGTGTTGTAAGAGTATCATCTCATACTTCTACTTACAACACTACCATATCATAACACTAGCCCAGCAACAATCTAAACTAGACGCCTCTAATTTATCCATTGCAAGTTTTACGTGGCTTAGGGCTTTCGAGATAGAACCGTTCTTACCTACGAACATGAACCACAACGAGGATAATCAAATTGTTGACAACTCGCTTGCAAAATAGATATTGACTATAGTAGGAGAGACAGACACCCGCTAGCCACTTATGCAAACTAGTTGCATGTCAAGCGTGGAACAGGTCTCATGTGCGTGGACATGTAAAGTTTGTCCGGGCCGCTTCATCCCACTATGCCACCAATATCCAAAATCACAACAAAGGAGCAACAACATGATCATCATCGCCCACATACTCATATGTGTACTACCCGTGTAAAGTATCTACGCATAGATCCGGCTCTGATACCACTGTAGGATTCGCAGCATAGAAAACAAAAATTTTCCTACGATGTGAACTATATACCAAGATCTATATACTAGATACAAACAACGGGCGGATGTATATCCGTAGAGAACATACCCTTGAAGACCGACAAAGCTTAACGAGTTCAACTCGTGGTTGATATAGACGATCTCTTGCCGATCTCAAGATCGAGAGGAAGTCCTAGCGCCGCAAATCAGCAGCGCATCCGTGCTCGCACACACGTTCGAGGCACCGAGCAACCTCCGCCTCCTCGCTCCAGCGATGCAGCGGAAGCACAACTCTTTCTTGCCGAATAGCCACCGGGAACATGTATCTCGCTAGTCCGAGACCATGGGGAATAAATTCTAGAGGGGGAGAGAGATCCTTCACGAGGAGGTGTGAGAGACAAGTGAGGAGGAGGGGCTCCTTTTATAGGAGGAGGGGGGGAACCCCAAGGGGGTGGCCGGCGCATGGGGGCTGACCCCTTGCCCTCCCCTCTTCATGTGGGTGGACACTCCACTCACAAAACTCCTCTAAATTCCCTCCACTCAAAAGTCCACTCAAAAATCCCATTAAATTTCCACCAAATTTAATGCAAACTCTCATTAAATAAAACTCTTTTATTTTATTCAGAATTTTGTCAATTACTTTAATGACAAACATTCACAAATAACCCCTTGCTAGAATTCTATTTCACATGCATAACCACTTTATGCAATTTCACCCGAAAACCTGTTTCGGTATCTAGTGAAATAAATTCCTGCGCTTGTTCATTCTTTCGGCATGAAACATTTGCTCCAATTGGATGTCGGTGTCTCTTAAGTGTGTCACCCTACGGTTCGTGAATAATGCGGACATGATCGAGACCCCTCTCAGATCAATAATCAGAAGCGGGATCTGGAGACCCATACTGACTCCCACACATTCAACGATGACTTTCTTGTGATCGTCGGAACCTTTTACGCTAGTATCTTAATCCCTTTGTTTCACGATATATTACATGTCCGAGATTCGATCATCGGTATCTCCATACCTAGTTTGATCTCGTTACCGACATGCACTCTTTTCTCGTTCCTGTGATATAACATTCTAGTGATCAAATCACTTGCTTGCAAGCTAATCAATGTGATATCACCGAGAGGGCCCAGAGTATATCTATCCGTCATCGGGATGAACAAATTCCACTCTCGATCCATGAGCCTCAACATAACACTTTATTAGTTCTGAATCCATCTTTATAATCACCCTGTTACGGTGTGACGTTTGATGTTATCAAGAAACTCTTCCGGTGTTAGTGATTGACATGATCTCATGGTCTAAGGATTAGGATCACTTCGTAAGTTGTTATAGCAATATAAACTCAATGACTTTGATCGTAATGCTATACTTCGGATGAATGTTCATCACATCATTACACTAATGTTGTGATCCCGTTATTAACAACATCCAATGTCCATGATCAGGAAACCTTGATCATCTTGTTAATCAACGAGCTAGTTTATGAGAGAGGCATAACTAGGAACTTTCTGTTTGTTTATTAAACACACATGTATTAACGTTTCCGTATTAATACAATTATAGCATGCAAAATAAACATCTATCATATACTTGGAATACACATAATAAACACTTTATTATTGCCTCTTAGGGCATATTCCCTTCAATCATTCTCCTAACGATATGATCTTGTTGTTAATAACATCTTAATGTTCATGATAGGGAAACCACAATCATTTATTAACCAACAAGCTAGTATTATAAAGAGGCTTTACTAGGGACTCTATTTTAGTTTACAAATCACACAAGTATTAATGTTTCCTTGTTAAAACTATTATAGCATGAATGTAAACATTTATCATAAACACAAAGATATAATAATAACTATATTTATTATTGCCTCTAGGGCATATCTCCAACAAGGACCAATTGGGATATTTATACCCCCGCCAAAAAAAGCCGTTGGAAACTTTGGGGGTCGGATTATCCGACCCAAGTGGGGGTCGAATTATCCGGTCGGGGCAAAAAATCTGCCCTATACTCGAATTTTCCGGGGGGGGGGGGATCCACCCCCTGTGCAGAGCGACGTGCCGACGCCAAAAGAACTGGAGGCTACGTACGAGAGGACCATTAGATGTCTAGCTTTGTAGACTGGGTCAAGGGCTTAGGGTTGGCCCATGAACCGACCCGTACAGTGAGGACCAAGATCCAAACAGTAACCCTAGGACCCAAAGGGGTGTAACCTAGCTAGCCTTAGCCTATATAAGGAGGGGCATAGCTAGGGGTTGAGGAGGTTAGACCAAGTAGAAAACTAGTGCCCTGAGGCTTACTTCAAACAGCTCAAGGAGCACTTGTAAGCTTCTAGTATCAATCAAATTCCTAAGTGTGAAGAGTTCATCTTGTTCTCCGTGTGCAGCTAGACCATGCACTCCCTCCCCGGTGGCCAGAAGCATCCATTCGGCCCCCAACTTAAGCCTACCCATGGCATCTGCCGTAACACCACCACGACAGTTGGCGCCCACCATGGGGCAGAAGCAGATGCTTGATGGAGTTTTCATCCGGACGGGCAACATCATCGCCAAGACCGGCGAGCGCGTCTACTCCGGCCTCATACAGAGGTTTGGAGCGCTCAACTTCGTCAACGACAACGTGGGCTGCTTCGGGACCAAGCCGTTCCCTAGGGGCGGTCGCTTTATCAAGTTTGGCGAGCACCAGGTCTACGTCGTAGATCCCGGCGCCGGATCCACCTATGGTTCCTGCCGCAGGGAAACTTCACCAGCTCGTCTCCGTTGAGGTAATGATGACAGCTCCTAACCATGCAGCACCTCCAATAGTTCCTGTAGTGAATGAGGATGCCGAGGGAGGAAATCAAGAGGAAACGCCAAGGGCATCAAGAACAGCGAAGGCACCGCTAGAAAAGCCAAAAAACATAGCTAGGAGTAAGAGAGCCAAAGAATTGCAAGAGGCAATAGATAAATTGGCAGAGCCAGTAGCGCAAGCAGCAGACTCGGCACGCGTGCAGACCGAGTTGGAGGAGGCTAGGATATAAGTCCTAGAGAAGGCAAAGGAATTAGCGCAGTTACAGCAAGATGTGGATATCACAATCCGAGAGCTCAACTCGGCAAATCGAGTAAAGGGCGCTAAGACCCGGCTTGATGCAACAAGGTTGAGTGGGAGAAACCTCAAAGAAGAATTGGCGGACGCAATGTCAAAGATAACACCAGAAAACAACAACGAAACAAGAGCCGCATAGGCAGCAATGGCTAAGCTCCCCATCTGACGGGTGAAGCAAAAAGAAAGCAACTCGTGATATCCCGGATCCCATCCGAGACTCCGAACAACATTCGGTCTCTTACTCATCATTCCATAATTACTCAAACAACGTCGAATCCTTAAGTGTGTCTCCCTACGGTTCGTGAATTATGCGGACATGATCGAGACATTTCTCCAAACAATAACCAATAGAGGAATCTGGAAATTCATATGGCTCCCACATATTTCTACGATTACTTTGCGATCGAATGAACCACTTACATACGATACCAATTTCCCTTTGTATCACGATAGTTTACTTATCCGAGGTTATGATCGTCGATATCTCTGCATACCTAGTTCAACCTCGTTACTGATAAGTACTCTTTTCTCGTTCCCATGATATGTGATCCCTTGTGAGCCAGTCACATGCTTGCAAGCTAATTGGATGACATTCCACCGAGAGGGCCCAGAGTATATCTATCCGTCATATGGATGGACAAATCCCACTCTTGATCCATGTGTCTCAACCAATACTTTCCGAACACTCAATGCCACCTTTATAGCCACCCAGTTACGGTGTGGTGTTTGATGTCATCAAAGCATCCTTCCGGTGAAGGTGATATGCATGATCTCATGGTCGAAGGAATTAGGTTACTATGTATCAGAAAGCATATAGCAATTGAACTATTAAAATGACTTGATCTTTATGCTACGCTTATCTATAGGAGTATGTCCACTATATCATTCTCCTAACGATATGATCTTGTTGTTAATAACATATTAATGTTCATGATAGGGAAACCACAATCATTTATTAACCAACAAGCTAGTATTATAAATAGGCTTTACTAGGGACTCTATTTTAGTTTACAAATCACACAAGTATTAATGTTTCCTTGTTAATACTATTATAGCATGAATGTAAACATTTATCATAAACACAAAGATATAATAATAACTATATTTATTATTGCCTCTAGGGCATATCTCCAACAAGGACCAATTGGGATATTTATACCCCCTGCCAAAAAAAGCCGTTGGAAACTTTGGGGGTCGGATTATCCGGTCGGGGCAAAAAATCTGCCCCAGACTCGAATTTTCCGGGGGGGGGGGGGGAATCCACCCCCTGTGCAGAGCGACGTGCCGACGCCAAAAGAACTGGAGGCTACGTACGAGAGGACCATTAGCTGTCTAGCTTTGTAGACTGGGTCAAGGGCTTAGGGTTGGCCCATGAACCGACCCGTACAGTGAGGACCAAGATCCAAACAATAACCCTAGGACCCAAAGGGGTGTAACCTAGCTAGCCTTAGCCTATATAAGGAGGGGCATAGCTAGGGGTCGAGGAGGTTGGACCAAGTAGAAAACTAGTGCCCTGAGGCTTACTTCAAACAGCTCAAGGAGCACTTGTAAGCTTCTAGTATCAATCAAATTCCTAAGTGTGAAGAGTTCATCTTGTTCTCCGTGTGCGGCTAGACCATGCACTCCCTCCCCGGTGGCCAGAAGCATCCATTCGGCCCCTAACTTAAGCCTACCCATGGCATCTGCCGTAACACCACCACGACAGTTGGCGCCCACCATGGGGCAGAAGCAGATGCTTGATGGAGTTTTCATCCGGACGGGCAACATCATCGCCAAGACCGGCGAGCGCGTCTACTCCGGCCTCATACAGAGGTTTGGAGCGCTCAACTTCGTCAACGACAACGTGGGCTGCTTCGGGACCAAGCCGTTCCCTAGGGGCGGTCGCTTTATCAAGTTTGGCGAGCACCAGTCTACGTCGTAGATCCCGGCGCCGGATCCACCTATGGTTCCTGCCGCAGGGAAACTTCACCAGCTCGTCTCCGTTGAGGTAATGATGACAGCTCCTAACCATGCAGCACCTCCAATAGTTCCTGTAGTGAATGAGGATGCCGAGGGAGGAAATCAAGAGGAAACGCCAAGGGCATCAAGAACAACGAAGGCACCGCTAGAAAAGCCAGAAAACATAGCTAGGAGTAAGAGAGCCAAAGAATTGCAAGAGGCAATAGATAAATTGGCAGAGCCAGTAGCGCAAGCAGCAGACTCGGCACGCGTGCAGACCGAGTTGGAGGAGGCTAGGATATAAGTCCTAGAGAAGGCAAAGGAATTAGCGCAGTTACAGCAAGATGTAGATATCACAATCCGAGAGCTCAACTCGGCAAATCGAGTAAAGGGCGCTAAGACCCGGCTTGATGCAACAAGGTTGAGTGGGAGAAACCTCAAAGAAGAATTGGCGGACGCAATGTCAAAGATAACACCAGAAAACAACAACGAAACAAGAGCCGCATAGGCAGCAATGGCTAAGCTCCCCATCTGACGGGTGAAGCAAAAAGAAAGCAACTCGTGATATCCCGGATCCCATCCGAGACTCCGAACAACATTCGGTCTCTTACTCATCATTCCATAACTACTCAAACAACGTCAAATCCTTAAGTGTGTCTCCCTACGGTTCGTGAATTATGCGGACATGATCGAGACATTTCTCCAAACAATAACCAATAGAGGAATCTGGAAATTCATATGGCTCCCACATATTTCTACGATTACTTTGCGATCGAATGAACCACTTACATACGATACCAATTTCCCTTTGTATCACGATAGTTTACTTATCCGAGGTTATGATCGTCGGTATCTCTGCATACCTAGTTCAACCTCGTTACTGATAAGTACTCTTTTCTCGTTCCCATGATATGTGATCCCTTGTGAGCCAGTCACATGCTTGCAAGCTAATTGGATGACATTCCACCGAGAGGGCCCAGAGTATATCTATCCGTCATATGGATGGACAAATCCCACTCTTGATCCATGTGTCTCAACCAATACTTTCCGAACACACAATGCCACCTTTATAGCCACCCAGTTACGGTGTGGTGTTTGATGTCATCAAAGCATCCTTCCGGTGAAGGTGATATGCATGATCTCATGGTCGAAGGAATTAGGTTACTATGTATCAGAAAGCATATAGCAATTGAACTATTAAAATGACTTGGGGTCGGATTATCCGACCCAAGTGGGGGTCGGATTATCCGGTCGGGGCAAAAAATCTGCCCCAGACTCGAATTTTCCGGGGGGGGGGGGGGGGAATCCACCCCCTATGCAGAGCGACGTGCCGATGCCAAAAGAACTGGAGGCTACGTACGAGAGGACCATTAGATGTCTAGCTTTGTAGACTGGGTCAAGGGCTTAGGGTTGGCCCATGAACCGACCCGTACAGTGAGGACCAAGATCCAAACAATAACCCTAGGACCCAAAGGGGTGTAACCTAGCTAGCCTTAGCCTATATAAGGAGGGGCATAGCTAGGGGTCGAGGAGGTTGGACCAAGTAGAAAACTAGTGCCCTGAGGCTTACTTCAAACAGCTCAAGGAGCACTTGTAAGCTTCTAGTATCAATCAAATTCCTAAGTGTGAAGAGTTCATCTTGTTCTCCGTGTGCGGCTAGACCATGCACTCCCTCCCCGGTGGCCAGAAGCATCCATTCGGCCCCCAACTTAAGCCTACCCATGGCATCTGCCGTAACACCACCACGACAGTTGGCGCCCACCATAGGGCAGAAGCAGATGCTTGATGGAGTTTTCATCCGGACGGGCAACATCATCGCCAAGACCGGCGAGCGCGTCTACTCCGGCCTCATACAGAGGTTTGGAGCGCTCAACTTCGTCAACGACAACGTGGGCTGCTTCGGGACCAAGCCGTTCCCTAGGGGCGGTCGCTTTATCAAGTTTGGCGAGCACCAGGTCTACGTCGTAGATCCCGACGCCGGATCCACCTATGGTTCCTGCCGCAGGGAAACTTCACCAGCTCGTCTCCGTTGAGGTAATGATGACAGCTCCTAACCATGCAGCACCTCCAATAGTTCCTGTAGTGAATGAGGATGCCGAGGGAGGAAATCAAGAGGAAACGCCAAGGGCATCAAGAACAGCGAAGGCACCGCTAGAAAAGCCAGAAAACATAGCTAGGAGTAAGAGAGCCAAAGAATTGCAAGAGGCAATAGATAAATTGGCAGAGCCAGTAGCGCAAGCAGCAGACTCGGCACGCGTGCAGACCGAGTTGGAGGAGGCTAGGATATAAGTCCTAGAGAAGGCAAAGGAATTAGCGCAGTTACAGCAAGATGTGGATATCACAATCCGAGAGCTCAACTCGGCAAATCGAGTAAAGGGCGCTAAGACCCGGCTTGATGCAACAAGGTTGAGTGGGAGAAACCTCAAAGAAGAATTGGCGGACGCAATGTCAAAGATAACACCAGAAAACAACAACGAAACAAGAGCCGCATAGGCAGCAATGGCTAAGCTCCCCATCTGACGGGTGAAGCAAAAATAAAGCAACAAGAGCGATTCAATGAATTGGTGAGAGCAGCAGGGATGCTGAATGAAGCATACTACAGGGCGAATCCGGGTATAGCTGGGAGGTCACAAGTGGTTCACTCGGCGACTCCAATCCCGGCAATATCAGCAGGTCATAGAGATTCTTCACCAGGCGTGGCGTCGAGGTAGAGAAAATAAAAGAGTGTGGATTCGGGAATAAACAAGCAAATGGTTACCTATGACCCGGCAATGGCTCAGGAAACCCAGCACGTGCACAAGGAACAAGAAGGAATATTGTTCAGGGAAATGAGAACCAGGAAAATGCAGGCCGAGAAAGGCAAGCAGGACAAAGAAATGACAATGGAGGGGAAAAAATTGCGCCTCAACCTAGGCGTGGAACTCACTCGGCAGGAGGAGGAAATCCAGCTCTGAATACTGCGTCAGCTCAACCCGAAAAGAGACAGCACAGCACGGGAAAAGCAGTGCAGCAACCTAAAGACCCGAACGCAAACAGATACAATGATGATTACTCGGTGATTGTAAATGACGGATATGAATTGCCGGATCATGCATACCAAGGAATGGGAGCCAGACTCAGAGGCAGAAATCTCCAGCCGGATGATGTAAGGCTCAAGATGGACTAGATAAAAATGGCGAAACTGATTGAGTCGCAAGGTCCATAGGGTCCACCATGCTTTGGCGCAAGGATCATGAAGGAGCCTCTAGTGCCAAACTTTCATCTGGCCAGAGGAACGAAGACCTACGATGGAAGCACAAAGCCAGAAGACCGGCTCATAGATTATGGAACCGCTGTAAAAATCGCGCAGGGAAATTTGAGATGGAAAGTGCGATATGTGTCGCAGATGCTAGAGGGACCAGCAAGGGTGTGGCTGAATAACTTGCCACCCGGAAGCATCAACAGGTGGGTCAATTTTCAGGATGCTTTTGTGAGCAATTTCACAAGCACCTTGATACTTCCAATTTGCATCACCATTCAATATCATAAATTGCCTCTATTCATTGATATATGTCTTATTATGAGGTGTTACTTATGTATTTTCCACTGTTTTTGCATGTTGGATGATTCTTGGAGGATGGACTGCCGGAGTCTGGATTCTGATGGAAAAAGAGGTGTTTTGATGCAATTTTGCGAAGATCAGAAAAATACGAGAAAAATATGGGAAAATTATATTTCTCCGGAAGACAAAGGAAGCCAGAAGGGGAGGCGAAGAGGGCCACAGGGGGGCCACCCCCCCTAGGCGTGGGCCCACCCTGGGTCGCGCCTAGGGCAGGTGTGGCCCACCTAGCCGGCTCCCGACTCCGCCCTCTCGCCTATATATTCTTCACGGAACCCTAACACCAGGGGGGACCACAGATAGATTTCTGCCGCCTCTACGGGCAGAAAACACCGAGAGAGAAAGATCTCTCCCGCAGACAGATTTGTGCCGGGGAAATTCCTTCCCGGAGAGGGGAGTTCGTCGCCATCAACATCGTCATCAAGCTAGGCTTCATTGAGATAATCATCATCATCATCCACACCATCATCTCCACCAGCACCCTCATCACCACTCCGTCCCGCTGTAACAATTGTGTTGGATATTGCTTTAGTTCTTAGGGGAAACTTTCCCGGTGTTAATTACTATTGTAGTTGATGCTTGTGAGTGGAACCATTGGATTATTGTTTATGTTCAGATTGTTATTCATCACCATATCATCTTTGATCTTGATCCATATGATGTCTTATGAGTAGTTCGTTTAGTTCTTGAGGGCATGGCAAAAGTCATGTTGTTATTAGTGGATTTGTGTTGAGTTATTATTCAATGGTTTAGTATTTAAGTTGTGGTGCTATTCTTCTAGTGGTGTCATGTGAACGTCGACTACATGATACTTCGCCATTTATGGTCCTAGGGGAATGCATTGTGTATTAGGCTACTAATTGTGGGGTTGCCGGAGTGACAGAAACCTGAACCCCTGTTAGGACACCTTTGCACAAGGGAGTGTAGGATCTCAGAGTTTAAGGTTGTGGTTAGGTTTATATCTTAATTACTTCCATGTAGTTGCGGATGCTTGTAGGGGGTTTAATCACAAGTATGTATTAGTCCAAGTAAGGTCGGTACATTAGCACACGTTCACCCACACAACACTTACAACACCAAAGATGAGTACTTAGCTATTTGAAGCGAAATCACTTGACATAATTCCCATGTGTCCTCGAGAACGTTTGGTCCTTATAAGTATTTCCACCGGCTTGTCCTTTGCTAAGAAAGGATTGGGCCACTTGCTGCGTTTGTTCTTTACTACTTGCACTTTGTTTTGTTGCTTTATCAGAAAACCCCTAAAAATCCGTTTGCTAAGTATTTAAAGAGAGTTCCTGCTCCATACCACTAGTCAACACCTTCTGCTCCTCGTTGGGATCAACACTCCTATTTATTGAAAGTACTGTGATACACACCCTATACTTGTGGGTCATCACACCTACAAGAGGCCAAATCGCCTGCAACAGCTAGCTATGTGCAAGCAAAGGCCGAACGAAACAGATAGGGAATTCCTCACAAGATGGTGCACAATGCGTAACTCTTGCGAAGGGGTAATCGAGTCTCAAGCCATTGCATGGTTTGCATAGGGGTGCAGATATGGAAGTGTACTGTGGCAAAGGCTATAGAGAGATATGCCGGCAAGCTTGGCAGAAACAATAAGAATCACAGATTCATATGTGTTAGGAGATCCGACTCGGCCTCTGCTCATGTCGGCAGACGGCATGACTGAGACTCAGATCTATGACGCTGCCGGGTCACAAAGGCGTCAGGAAAGAGATGAGTATAGAAGCAAAAGAAGAGATGAAAGGCCAGACTACAGGTATGGTTCGACTCAAGTTGCGGCTGTGAGTCAGGATCATCCAGATGCTGGAAGTAGCCAACGTCAAAGGACAAATGGGCAACAACAGTGGATCCCAAAGAATGATGGCAAAAAGCCATATGAAAAAATAAATCCATATCAGGACAGGCATAAATATACTTATGAAATGATGTTGGACCAGCCGTGCAAATTCCACACACCATGTCCGAGTAAGCCAGCAAATCACACAACAAGACAGTGCACGTGGTTTGAGAAGGGAGACAGAGTGGATTCACCGACTAAGCAATTACCACCACCTCCCCCTCCACCGCTCACAGGAGGAAATGCCCAAGTTGTTGGAGCTGAACATAGATATGAGAATAGGCAGCCGAGGTATCATAATCAAGAAAGAAGAGAGGCTGTGCATCAGGTGCATAACCCAAGAGGTGACAATGCTCATGTCGGCCATGGAACCAGAAATGAGTACAAAGAGCACCACCAGAGCTATGTTGTATTTGTCATAGAGCCGAATGACAAAAAGAGTCAGCAAAGATGGATGATGGAAGCGAATGCCGACAATTCCAAAATATATGCATTGGTCTGAACAGGAGATAACTTGGAGCATAAAGGATCACCCCAAGATCATGCCAACACCAGGATGGTATGCTCTTGTCTTAGATCCAGCATTCATGGGCCCCGATATCAACGTGAAGTTCTCCAAGGTACTCATTGATGATGGTAGTAGCATCAACATCATGTACAAGGATACCATGCTCAAGTTAGGCATTACTACGAACATGCTAGAGCCGACTAAGACAACTTTCCGTGGCATTGTGTCGGGATTGTCCTGTGAGCCAATTGGCAAGATCTGGGTTGACATCTTATTCAGCGACAGAGAAAATTGTCACATTGAAGCCATAGAGTTCGAGGTGGTGGACCTGGTCAGCTCATACCATGCCTTACTCGGCAGGCCGGCTATGGCAAAAGTTTATGGCTACTCCTCACATTGCTTACTTAAAGATGAAACTGTCAGGTCCGTGTGGAGTTATCACAATCGAAGGAGATTACAAGAGATCAATTGCTTGTGCCTCAACCAGATCTTCACTGGCCAAGTCACTGGTCATAGCATAGGAAAATCATCAAATGATGGAAGTGGCAGCATTGGCCAAGGCAGCACAAATGTCCATGCCGGCACTTACTAATCCGCATGGCAGTGTATCATTCCAAGCTACCAAGGAAACCAAGAAGGTACAGGTGGATGAGACTTTCCCAGAGCGCATAGTTACCATTGGTGCTGGACTGACTAACAAATAGGAAAGCGAGCTCACCGGCTTCCTCCGTGAGAATCGGGATATCTTTGCATGGTCCACCCAGCATTTGCAAGGAGTTCCGAGGGAGCTGGCTGAGCACTCTCTTCATGTAAAGCTAGATGCCAAGCCGGTGAAGCAACCCCTCCGTCGCTTCGCCGAAGATAGGAGGAAAGTGATAGCCGCCGAGATAGCCAGGTTGTTGGCTGCCGGGTTTATCATGGAAGTACTGCATCCAGATTGGTTGTCAAATACAGTCTTGGTCGAGAAGAAAAAAGATGACCAAAACATGGCAGTGGTGTGGTGCATGTGTATTGATTACACGAACCTCAATAAGGCGTGTCAAAAAGATCCATTTCCCCCGCCACAGATCGATCAAGTCATAGACTCTACTACCGGGTGTGAGTTGTTGTCATTTGTGGACGCGTATTCTGGTTTCCACCAGATACCACTGATTCTGAATGATCAAATAAAGACAGCTTTTATCACCCCGTATGGGGCTTATTGCTATCGCACTATGCCGTTTGGATTAAGAAATGCAGGTGCAACATACCAAATATGCATGCAGAAATGCTTGCAAGATCAATTGGACAAAAATGTTCAAGTATACGTCGATGACGTGGTGATAAAAACCAAACAAAGTCACACTGTAATTGAAGACTTGCGTCAAACATTCGCAAACTTAAGAAAATTCCGGATGAAACTTAACCCAAAAAAATGCACATTTGGTGTCCCGGCTGGAAAGTTACCCGAATTCCTTGTATCCAGCCGAGGAATTGAGGCCAACCCGACAAAGATAAGGGCCATCGAAAAAATGGAATTCCCAAAAACCCTCAACGATGTCCAGAAGTTCACAGGATGCCTGGCCACGTTGAGTAGATTTATCAGTCGGATAGGCGAGAAAGCCTTACCACTATATCAACTGATGAAAAAATTAGACAAATTCACATAGACACAACAAGATGATAGCGCCTTCCATGAACTCAAAAGGATGTTGGCAACAACACCAATATTAGCGTCACCGCTATCCAAGGAGCCAATGCTGCTCTATGTCGCCGCAACCAACAGAGTTGTAAGTGTAGTAATAGTGGTAGAACGCGAAGAAGAGGGCAAATCAGTCCAAAGGCCAGTTTATTACTTGAGCGAAGTGCTCTCTATATCAAAGCAAAATTACCCCCATTACCAAAAAATGACATATGGGGTGTATATGGCAGCAAAGAAGCTGAAGCATTATTTCGAAGAACACCCAATCCGAGTAATATGCGAGGCACCTATCTCAGACATATTGGGCAGCAAAGATGCCAGTGGCCGAGTCGCAAAATGGGCCATAGAGCTAGCACCATACACTCCACAATATGATAGGCGATATGCAATCAAATCTCAAGCCGTAGCTGATTTCTTCGTGGATTGGATGGAGATGCAATACGAGCCACCACTACCAGATCCGAATTACTGGAAGATGCATTTTGACGGATCCAAGACGAAAATGGGTCTGGGCGCCAGGATAGTGCTCACATCACCAAAGAGGGATCACCTCAAGTATGTGTTGTAGATCCACTTCGCTGCATCCAATAATGTGGCTGAGTATGAAGCACTTGTCCATGGCATAAAACTGGCCAAAGATATTGGCATCAAAAGGATTATGTGTGTTGGTGACTCGGATTTGGTTATCCAGCAAGTATCTGGGCATTGGACGCGTTGGATGCAAACATGGCACTATATCGTTTTCATGTGCAACAGATTTCGGGATATTTTGACGGGTGTGAATTTCATCACATACCAAGAGCAAAGAATGAGGTTGCGGATGTACTATCCAAGTTAGGCTCATATCGGCAAGCAATACCACCAGGAGTAGCATTGGAACATCTCAGGAAACCATCGATCAAGCCATCACCAGAATCCGAGTCAATTAGGATCATCCCAGCAAATCAGGAGTCAGACACTGTGCCAATGGATATTGACTCAGGGGCAGGTTCGAGTCACTCGGGGACTGTTCCGATCACCTCAGGGGTTGTCGAATCACACTCGGGGACTCCTCAGGTTACGTTGGCAGAACATATGTCGACTGAGCCAATGGAAATTGATGAAGCACCAGATCCGACACCATTGATACCAGCGTGGGCGCAACAAATATTCAACTACTTGAAAGATGGAACTCTGCCAGATGACGAGGTATTGGAAAGGCAAACAGAAATAAGGGCAAAAGCATTAACAATAATCAACAAGGAGTTGTATAAAAGAAGTGTGACAAGTGTACTACAGCATTGCATAAGTCTAGAGAAAGGTCAAGAGATACTGTTGGGCATTCACCAAGGAGAATGTGAGCACCATGCATCGTCAAGAGCATTGGTATCCAAGGCATTCCGACATGGATTCTATTGGCCAAGTGCACTAGAAGAGGCACAGGAACTTGTGAGAAAATGCAACGGTTGCCAGCATTATGCGTCAAAGTCACACTTACCAGCATCCGAATTGAAAACTATATCAATCACTTGGCCATTTGCAATATGGTGCCTGGATATGGTAGGACCATTCAAACCAGCGAGGGGTGGCATGACCCACATACTGGTAATGGTTGACAAGTTTACCAAATGGATAGAACTGAAGCCCATCAAAAAATTGGATGGAAAAACAGCTATCACATTCCTATAAGATATAATCTTGAGATACGGTTACCCGCACGGTGTGATCATAGACAATGGCACAAACTTTGCCGAAGGAGCTTTTGCTCGCTTCTATGGGAAAAATCTAATAAGACTTGACGTAGCGTCAATCGCTCATCCAGAATCAAATGGACAAGTTGAACGAGCTAACGACTTAGTCCTGTCCGGGATAAAACCCCGCCTAATGGAACCACTCCAGAGATCACCTGGTTGTTCGATAGAGGAATTACCCTCGGTGCTGTGGAGTTTAAGGACAACTTTGAATTGATCAACAGGCTATACGCCGTTCTTCCTTGTGTATGGGGCAGCAGCATTTTTGCCTGCCGACATAGAGTATGACTCGTCAAGAGTAAGACAATACTCAAAAGCCGAAGTAAAAGAGGCCCGAGAAGATGGAGTTGACTTACTCGAAGAAGCAAGGGAACTGGCATTGTCCACATCCGCCATATACCAACAAAGTCTCCGATGCTATCGTAGCCGGATAGTTCGACCTCGTGTTTTCCGAGAAGGGGAAATGGTGCTCAGATTAGTGCAACGCACAGTTGGGATGCATAAGCTATCACCCCCATGGGAAGGACCATTCATTGTAAGCAAAGCATTGCAAAATGATTCATATTATCTAATAGATGCTCGCGAGGCACAAAAGAACAAGGCAGACAGATCAGGCGATGAAACCAAAAGGCCATGGAATGTGGCACTGCTACGTCCTTTCTACACTTAGGAGAAGCAGTGTATGTATCTCAAACTCTCATATGCCGGACGCTTATGCCGGCTATGTGCTGATAATAAAATGGTATGACTCGAAAAACTGACTCGAGGACTGCCCCTTATGTTTATCCTTTGATTATTCTATGTCGGTTGGCGTTGACACTTAAGACTTATCTCAGAACAAGTAATGTTTACTCTGGTAGAATCAACTATTCGACTATGCTGTTGTCTGAAAGCACGGCTTCATGGCAAGCAAGAGGAAAAGATCAATGACGAGTAAACATGAACACCGAATAAGTAAAGGGAAAACCGCGAGTTGTCCCTATGTATGTTTTTTACTAACCCACTACAGGCTAAGTTGCTTTGTATATCGAATAATCCTAGGACAAGTGGCCTAGTTTCATATCCGCTAACTCAATCCTTAGAACTTTAAGACTCTAATGTCGAACGCCAAAAAAGGTAGACAAGAGCCAAATTCAAGGAAAAGGGAAACGCCAAATTGAAATTCGGGGGACTTGCCCCTGGATAATTCACATTCGAAGCTAAATAAAAGTTTATGCCTTATCAAATAAGTGCATTGTATGTTACATCTGCACCCGACATACCGGGGATCTCATGAAATTCAAGTGTTTTTGTAATCAGCCTAAGAAGCAGCTGGGCTCGGAGGCGTGTCCTTGGGGCTGGAGCTAGGAGCATCATCTGGAGTGTCTGCCGAGTCAGGTGCGTCGGCAGCCGATTCTGCAGGTCCATCTGACTCGGTGGCTTTGCTGTCCACACCTTCGTCGTCCACAGTCTCGGCAAGAGGCTCGCCAAGGTCGAGGAAGCTGGGGCCATCGCACCAAGCATGCACCAGAGCATACTCGACCATGGCATAAGCTCGCTCCTGGCGTTTCTTGATAATCTCAGGATCATGGATCCACTTACCTTCAGCCCTCATGCG
Organism: Avena atlantica; assembly: GCA_910589765.1. Taxonomy (NCBI): domain Eukaryota; kingdom Viridiplantae; phylum Streptophyta; class Magnoliopsida; order Poales; family Poaceae; genus Avena; species Avena atlantica. The sequence goes on from OU342733.1 coordinate 1,151,848, forward strand.
CTCGAGAACATCAAGGTTGACATCCTCGTACCATGAAAGCACAAAGGCAAGAGCCTTGTCCGCTGTAGCTCGGTCGACCGACTCGCGCCATTGATCCAACCTGTCTTTAGTCTGAAGCAGCCTGGCAGCCAAAGGCTCGATGAGTGTGGGCGCGTCTTCATCCGGCCAGAGCATCCTGAACGCGTGGATTGCTGATTTGAGCAAGTCAACGCCGCATGATTTGAGGGTTGTTGCGCGTTCTAACAGCGCTGCAAGATGCTCGTCGATGGTGACCTCGCCGTCAGCAGGAGCTCCAGACTCGGCTCGGATCCTCTTCATGGCCCTTATCGCGAACATCTCGGCCTCGGGGAAATTTTCTACAAGCGTGAAAGAACATTAACAAAACAAGGAAAAGCAGACAAAGGAATGAGTAAAGTAAAAAAGGGTAAGCAATCACTACCGAAGAAAGAGTTGATGGCGCCAAGATCACTCTGCCAAATCCTAGCCTTGGCCTGAAGAGCGTCCAGATCCTGATGAGCCGACTCAACCTACTACTCGGCTTCTTTGAGCAGCTAATTGGTCTTGTCGGCACTAGCAGCATGTTGCCTATCTTTCTTGGCAAGCTCCTGCCGCAACCCCTTCACCTCTGCCTGGTGCCTCTGCTCCATATCCGCCATTTGCTTCTTCAGCCGAGTCACCTTGTCTCGCTCCTTTTGGAGCTCGATCCGGTGCTTCTCTACTTTTTCGGAGCTTATGAATCGCCAGTGACAACAAAGCTATCTCGGATCCATTGAGATAAAAATGGGAAAGGGATAAGCATAAATACAAAGCGGAGACAAAATCTCCAAGAGCTTAGTTTCAGCATCGCTGATTTGTAGGTGCAGGGCATCAATGGTGGATTGGGCAGAATCTATGGAAGGACAACGGAGAAAATAAGCAAGATGAAACAAAGAAGGTGTGCCGAATAAAAGCAAGACAAGTCAGAAAGTTACCTTGGCCCTTAGCCTCAGCTTGCAGATTTTGGTGAGCGAGCTCCAGCTTGCGGTACTCCAGAAGGAGAGCCTGATGCACCTTGGTGCGCTCATTGTGCGTAAGCTACCACTACAAGGAATCTGGCTATATATGACCCTCCATTTTCGTCACAGAATCGTCATAGTAGTTTGTTTATGACGATTCTATGATGATTTTGAGATCGTCAAAAGCTGGGCGTCGCAAATGAACTATAACGACGATTTTGATGAAATCGTCATAACTGTGTATGACGATATTGGATCGTCATAACCGTTATGACGATCCAATATCGTCACGGGCAAATTGGCCTCGCCAGGTCAGATCCTACGTGGCCGATCCGACGTGGCAAAGAATCAGCCCGGTCCATTTTGAAGGTCTATATGGGCCAAGCCCAATAATTTTAGCCTTTTATTAACTGGACCTTAGCCTTTTCGATGCTCTTTTTCTTTTAGGCCTAGGCCTTTTATAATCCGTTTAATTATTGGGTTTGGCCATTTTCGGTCCTTTTAAGATTTGGGCTTCGGCCTGTACATGGTCCATTTCTTTTTTCCTTTTTAGCCTTTATTTTTTGAAATTGTACACTGTTCAGAATTAGAATATTTATGGTCAAGGCCTGTTTAGAGCCCAAATATGATCTAGTTCACTAGTACATCGTACAAGCAAAACAAATAATCCAAAACGAATTCAAATTACAATCACAACATTTAATCAAATATAAGTCTCATCTGTCGATAATCAACACGTATAAGATGCATTTCAAACACCAAGCATATACAGATAGCAGAGAGGACACGCTCCGACTAAGAAGGTACAAATGGATCACTTAGTGAGATAGCGGCTAGCTGATGAGTTGGGGTATTAGCCTGCTGCTAGGCACAACTGAGAAGAGCTACATAGCTTCTATCACCTTGTCCTTCGGAGCATCAAGCGACTCGATAAGATGAAGAACCAGTCTAGTCCATATCAAGAAGAATTCGAGTAAAACCTTAGCAGCACGATCATTCTCCAGCTGATCAAAAAGTGGTTACAAGATCTCACCAAGCATCTGCACAAATTATGCAAGTTATGTGTTGTCTCTTGAACACAGTCATCAGTAATGAATGAAACTGTAATGAATGAAACTCTACTGTCAGCATGGACGAACCCAATTTCTATAGTAAAGTGAAGTTCTTTTAGCCTAAATGTTCACACTGTCCAAGAGCAAAAGGCAATACCATGCATATACTTAGACATCACAATCACTCGATGGACCATAAATTGAGAGCATGGTGCACAGGTAAACAATATTTATAATTATCAGGATACAGAGCTAGAAAACAAATGGTGGTTCCTAATTTTATAATTATTAGGACATCCAACTCAAGTTAGGTACATCCAGCATGAACCCACTATAAGTATGGCACAACTCAGGCATATTAAGTTTGGCACTACCATCAATTAAAATCAACATAGTATAGATGGTTCTCTATTTTGGACATAGTGCACTAACAATGCTCTTGGTTTCTCAGTACAGAAGCATCCTGAATCCAGAAATGAAACTTCCTAGAAATCACAGCAGCAGCAACCACATACCCGAACAAAGAGGAGCAACAGAAATCAGATCAGTATGGTGCTACCAGACTTGAATTTTACCCCACCTGAAGAAGATGATGTCCATATAGTACAAGGAGAACATGTAGGTGCATAAGGCCTGCTGCGGGTAGGTCCTGGAGGAGCCAGTCATCCTTGGAATGTGGCAACCACCAGTGTACGACATCACTGATGATTCTAGAGTCCTGCCACAACAAAGATCCAAAACAAACAGGTCAAGGACAGAATGACTAATCAAAGTCCAGTGGATTCTTCCGTATATCTGTATTAAGAGAGGCACTTACCACAGGATCGTCTTGTTGTTGGGTGTGCTTCTCCGTTAGTTTCCCTGCATAGACGCAAAACACAAAAAAACTGAGGATACTACAGTACTGTCATGATATAGAAGAGGGCCATGCATATCTTTTTTGGTGTGGACTAGGTAAATGAGCCAACACAGAGTAGTACTGTCATGATACACAAGATTATATTTTAGTAGCAAGGCATTTTATCATGCTATAGAAGATACTACAGTACTGTCATGATATAGAAGAAATTGAGGATTTGGGATACCAAATTGATCATAGAAATGGAAATTATTATACATGGCCTGACCCTATATTGCTATCTATACATAAACCAGTAGCACTACTGCTACTAGAGGAAAATATGTTGCATAGTAATCTATTGCCTTCTATTAGAAAAAGAAGGGAATACTATATCAAACACACAAACGTGCATGGTTATGTACCCAGCCCAGGTCAGATCAGATCATATCGAAAACAGGAGCTACCAATCATCATCAATTGATTATCAAACTATAACTTTGAGCTAGCAACTCACTTGGGTGAATTAACAAGGACTATAAGGGAGTGGGAGAGACCGAATACTTATCTGAACCAAACCACGGAGATGGAGACGGTGAGGGTGGGGGATTCGACAGTAATGATAATGGGTGGCTTCATTATCTTATGCTACCGACATTTTCTGAGAAGCATATCCTGATTTGAGGGTATGAAAACCAATATAATGTTATGCCAATATGGTTTCAACTCAAGGAAAATTAGTAGTACAAATAAAACCAACTAGGATATTACATGTTAACTCATCCGTAAACAAGCAAAGTCCTAGGAAGTTTCAGAAGAACATTAGCTATCCTTTTCATACTTAGCAGAAATCATAATTCAAGACATGGACAGAAAAGGTTTGCTGCACAGCTATATAGTTAAATGTGTGCAATATGTGACTTGAGAGAAAGGCATAACTAGTTTCTTAATGCACATGAATAATGATAACATAATCCTAACATGTACAAGCCAAGGAACAACTAATGTTCTGGCATATGCACTGCTAGTAAAGATTAACTAGCATGGTCACATAACATGTATACTAATTGGACGTCGGGCAATCTGCAGTGACGTCGGGGAAGCCATAGTCCAATAAGACCATTAGGCATCGACAGAAATAAAACCATAGACATCACAACAAAGCCACTCTCCAAAAAGATTCAAGAAAGGAATTAGGCGGTATCATCAGTAGGTAGGAAAAGAGGGAGAAATGGCTACCTCGAGAAGTCCTCGATAGTGGAGAAAGTGTGGATGCGGTGGATGGTGCTCCACGAGTCCTGCAACCTGTACTTGCCAATAGTGCAGGATAACAGAACAAGCAATACATGAGTCACACTAATAAGATAGGTGAGGCAACTACCATTAGAGATAAGAATTTGGCCATGAAAATATATATATTGTTAATGAGGCATTTATACTACTACTATTTAGTAACAGAAAAATCTATTTCAAGTCAAAACAGCAGCAACTTCTAAAGTGATGATGAATCAACAATTCCACTACTCTCCTATTAAGCCGAATAAATGCTTATCCCAGATCTAGTAAATGTACTTAAGAGCTCAAGTGTACTAGCCTGATGTGCTATATTCTACTCACTTAAGACCAGATGACCTGTACTTAAGAACTCAGCGTACTAGCCTGATATGCTCTATTCCAATCACTTAAGACAAAACCAACGATCAATAGTTCTCAGAAATATACTTAAGTAGAAAAGCATAACCACAAAAACATGTGACTATCAAACTGAAAAGAATAAAGAGTATGTCTGCACTCTTGCTGATAAATGTATAAACAACTTCAAACCTATGTCAAAACTGATTGCTCAACAAATCTGATGGTGCACTACCTTATACGGATTTGTCTTGTATGTATCAAGAATGCGTATAAGATCGATAGCTAACCGTAGAAATATGTGAAAAAATTAACCTCATGCAATATTGCAGTGCCATTATTAAATTTGTATCCATAAAAAGGAGCAGCTAGGCATGCATTCAGCAGCATGTATCATGTACCAGGGCAGTTTCGATATGGAAACAATAGTCTCAAAAAATATTGAAACAACACTGCAAGTATACAATTCTGAAACTAAAAACAGACAACATTTTGATCAGTAACGCAGCAACTCTGATCGTAATAATTTCACAAGTAGTACATCATTTTGATACTTACTGTTATTACTAAATCCATTACTACCAAATAGGCAAGAACCAGATATCAGAACTTGCAGAACAATCCTACACAAACTCACATAGACCAGAAGCATTACAGACCCAACCAACAGAGACATATATGAGAGTGTACTAGTGCCTTTCCTATATATATGTGGAGATATTTTTTTTATTTAGGACCATAAGTCTAAACTTGTGCCTACAGCCCTGGTGACTGGTGCGTTTCTTCATAACTACATAATCAATTATGATGCATAGAAATTACATGCCCAATGAAAACTAATTAGGAGCTCACTAGCAGAACAATTGCATGTCCAACTAACTAGGAACTCAAATAGAACATAATTTCTATACTGCATAAATAATAACCATCCAAAAAGAGGGGATTAGGGAAAGACCAAGACCTCAGCCTTGTCCCTGTGCACCGGAAAACCCTGGTGGGTGTTGTTGTCTAGGTTCATGGTCAAGCTCCGAGTGGCTGATAACGTTGTCCAGGTTCCCCGCGGAAATTGGCCTCATCCTCGCCGAGATCCGAGTCCCTCTCCACTAGAAAATGAAGAAAAGGGTCAAAGTTGAGATCTGAGTCCCTCTACACCGGAAAACTAGCAAGGAGGATAGGGGAGGGGTACCTGCATCATGGTCTTCCTTGTTCCTAGCGAGCACCTCGGAGGAAACGTCCAGGACGGATCCCAGATGATGCACTGGACGTCGTCTCCTCTGCTGGTCTGCTCTCACATGGTCCTGCTTGCGAACAAGTAAGATGGACAGCAACGAGCAACGCATGGAGGACGACGCCCGCCACCGCCAGAGCTTCCTGGTGGCGCTCGCCACCATCCCTGAGCATCCTGGAGGACGACGCCCACCGGAGTCCAGATCGCGCGGTTGCTGCGGGCGCGAGCATGGGAGGCGGAGGAGGTGCTCGATGGTAGCCGGAGTACAGATCGCACGGGTAGTCCGGGCTAGAGGGAGCTGCAGAACGTGGCCATGGAGGCGCTTCCATCCATAGCGAGGGAGGTCAGGGCTTCGTCATCATCGCCAGAGGAGAAGCTAGGGTTCGCTTGATATGGATGGGGTTGGGCGCAGTGGGAAATCCAGTGAGGGGAGATGGGATCGAGGGTGAGGGGCGGAGGTGGTGGGGAGGGGGAGGAGGGGCGTTAGGGATCTGGGTGGGAGGCGAAGATTTGCACCGAGGAGAGGGCAAGAGGTGCCAGCAGAGGGGACATGGCGAGGCTGGGGATCTCGCTGGAGAAGGACGGGAGCGGCTGGAGCAAGCGGGAAGAGCGGCAGAGCGCGGATCTCGCTGGAGAAGGAAGAGCGGCGGCGCGAGGATCTTGCTAGAGACGATAGGTTTAGGGTTGGGGATCTCACTGGAGACGATAGGATGTGGCGGTTTTGGTTTTGGTTCGATCGGGGTTGGGGAGACGAGCACAATATTTCGTGTGTGTGCGCACGATGTCAAAATATTTGGTGCCTGCGCGCGATGGGTAGCATTGCCATGTCATCGATCCATGTAAAAGTTCCTGCATATTAGCATCCTATCCGTCCATGTTATTTAGATCCAATGGTCCATGTTGGTATCCTCTATGTTTAGATCTCCCTAGCTATTATGACGATTTCATTTAAAGAAATTATGACGTTTTTGCGCAAAATAGTCATATTTTACTAAGTCTTTGACCCTCCCAAGCAGTTTGAGCGGAATCTTCATAAATCTAAGACGATTTTGTAGATGGTCACTACCAAAACGTCACAGGCTGACACATTTCTTGTAGTGTACACAAAAAGGATGTAGTTAGAAGGTATGCATTCAAGCTCGCAGCCGAATAAGAGTTGGGTTCTAACTTAGAGCTTATAGCCGAGTAATAAGTTCCTTACTCAGCAGTAACCTCGGGGACTAGGGATCATGTACATGCAAAAAGATACTCAATACGCAAAAGAGTAAGAAGATCACATACCTCGTTCACCTCATCCGCTCTGTCCATCAAGGCGATGACCTGCTGGGTCATATCAGAAACAGCCTTGGGGCCCAGCTTCATCTTTTTGCCAGCACTGGAGCTGACATCTTGCTCGCCAGCTGTGTTCCAAGCCACAGCATAACGCTCTGTAGAACCAAGACCATTCCTGCTAAGTGTCCGAGTGAGGACCTGCCCCTTTTCAGGGTAGTTCCTACCTTGGCGCGGGTAGCAGCGGCACTGGTATGCAAGCCGCCAGCTCTGGAAATGCTGCCTGATCCGACAGCTATAGATTCGCCCAACTTACCCGCCGGAGCGGGTGCCGTTCTTGTTGTTGTGGGTCGAATCTAAGGTGCTGTGCCTGGGGCATGGACCAAGGTCAGCTGCTTGGTAGATGAGGGTTTGCTGGTTGAGGAACAAGCCTGGCCTGGAGCAGCAGGACGAGTCTAATACTTTGACAGAGGAGGAGAGTGAGTAGGTGTGGAGCTAGTTGGGAAAAAGACAGAAGCCGAGTGAGAAGGCCCAGGAGCAACAACGGGGTCAACTGATACACTGGGAGCAAGAGAACTGATATCAGGGGTCTTCTCGACGCCGATATTGCTAGCGCTGAGATCAGGAGTTTGTTTTGGAAAAGTAGCACGAGAGCTAGGTCGGGCCTCCTCCGACGGGTGCGCCGTCGGGTCAGCCTCACTCTGAGACGCGTGAGTCTCAGTAGTGGGAACAGTGACCCGGACGGGGCTTGGCACGGCAGTGTCGGCACAAGGAGGAGAGACGGGCCTCAGAGGCGAAGAGGCCATACTAGGGGCAGCCTGGCTGGCAGACAAAGGCGCCACACTGAGAATAACAAAAAACGGTTATAAGAAAGCAATCGCAAAACAGGAAAAGAGAAATGGAAAGTAACAAGCAGCAAAGCTTACCCAGATATGGCCGGGTCGTGCGGGATGCGACGAGTGACCCGGCGCCCAGCAGCTTTGCGAGTCTCAGTTAACGTGGCAGCAGGAGGAGCAGCAGGGTTAACTTTGCGCTTCTTGGCGGGCTGAGTGCTGGAGGAGGCCTCACATCGCTTACCCGGCTTGGCAGCAGGGATCTTGCCGACATTGCCCACGACGAGAGGGGAAACGTCGTGTACTTGGACAGATGCATAAGTAAATGACGAGCTCACTCGGATAAGTCAGAGTGTTAAAGTTAAAAGATAAGTACCTCCAGAATCTTACAGTCATCATCATCGTCGTCAGACAAATCTCATAAGGGGTTTCGAGTGTGGGTCTTACCCGGAGTTGAAGCAACAGCTTCATGCGGGATGGGCATGAAGCACTCCAGATCAAAATCAACTTCGTCAGAGTCGGAGCGGTCCTCGTAATAGGAACCAGGAAGGACGGTACTGTCATCAACCTGGTGAACAAGATTTTGCGAAAGATAAACAGAATAAAAACAAGGAATGGACGAAATAGCAAGTGAAAAAAAGAAGAGTTATGTCGGCTAGAAAGTGACTCAGAAACTTACCCAAGGGACAGGCCTATCCCAGCTAAAAGGAGGGCAGCTCCAGGCCCAGTCCTCCGCCAAAGTCAGCTTGAAGATCGAGCTGACCCGGCGGGCCACGAAGTCATGGATGAGCTCCAACGTGGAGTGCCGAGTAGGGTCCCGCGTGCCTCTCATGAAGCACATTTTGTGGCTCCTTGCTTGGATAGGGCTGACCCGGCGTGCAATAAAAGCACACATGAGGTCCTCCTCAGTCAAGTGGAAATTCTCATCCGGCAACAACAACCTCTCCAGAATCCCATTGGCCTCGTTCACCGCGGCGTTCTTGTCGCGCGGGTCAAGCTTCCAGAACTCCTTGCTGGGAACTTCGTCCGAGAAAGGGGGAGCCGGATATAGTCATTGGACCCGCTGTTTTTGACATAGAAGAAAGTCCTATGCCATTCTTGCAAGAGTCTAGGCCGGTGACCCGAGGAAAGATGGATTCTTTCCTGGGTGTGATGCTAGCAGCACCGCACCTAGTAGGCCTTTTCTCGGCACGAGGAACACTGGGATCTGGCACTACCTAGATCCTAAAGCTAAAGTATTTGGCCCAGAGAAGAACGGTGGGCCAAATGTCGAGATTGCCCTCATAGGCGGAAATAAAACAAGACAAGGAGCCAATTGCATTGGCAGGAAGATGGTGAGTTTGAAGATGGAATGTGGAGAGAAAAGAAACAAAGAAGTTTCTCACCGTCAAGGCAAAACCTCGCTCGAAGTGTGAGAGGAAAACTACCCTCTCGTTAGCATCAGGCTTGGAGAAAATCTCACCTGACGGGAGGCGGCAATCCACCTCGAGTGGATTGCGCCTGGTGGAGCGCAGCCACTCAACCTCCTCCGCGGAAACTTCCGAGCCCTCCCAGCCACCGCGCTCGCCGGCGACGACCTCCTGTTCCTCAGCTCCCTCGGGGGCATTGCGAGCGTCCATGATCTCTCTGGCTTCAGGCTCTTCCGCCACTGGAAGAGGCTTGGTGGAGCGAGGACCCATAATGGAATAGAAAGGAGCAAGGAGCAATCGCAGAGAAGAAGTTGCGGAAAAGAAGAACCGCAAGGGAGAGGTTAGGATTTGGGAGCGCAAGGAGGAAGAAGATGGCAAAGGGAAACTGAACGGGCAAGGGAAGTTAAGTTCCCCTCACCCCTACTCAAGGGGAGTAAAAACCCCAAATGTGGGATCCACCTGCGCCGTGCGGCCAACGTGTTACCGTGTATTCGGCCGAGTGAGCCAGTCAGCGAGCGCCACGTCTAGGAGATACACGGAAAATCCACTGCCGCGTCACGCTGCGCAAGACACGAGGCGCTGAGCGATGGGACGGCCACAATGGCAGGGAGTTACTATGCCACCGTCACTGTGCGGTCAGGATTTGGGACAAAATTTAAGGCAAGTCATCATGTGAAAGAACATTTCTTAATCCCTAGTGTTTTGTGTGTTAGATAACAATATCAAGGATTACTTAATGTGTGTTGAAGTGTTGCAGCTCTCTTTGAGAAAAAGGGAAAAGGATTCTTCCGTTGGGGGCGGATAATCCGCCCCTCCCTCTTCCCAAGCAGGCGCAAGCCCCAGAGGAGGGGTGGAGTTTTGGCCGGATTTTCCGGCCCCGCCGGATAATCCGCCCCTCAGGGGGGGGGGCGGATAGTCCGCCCCCCTTGCTCATCGCCAAGGCGCAAGCCCCAGAGAGGGGCGAAGTGTTGGCCGGATAATCCGCCCCTGGAGGGGGCCAGATTATCCGCCCCCCAAGATCTTCACCAAGTTTCGCAGGCGCCAGCCCCAGAGAGGGGGCGGAATTCCCCCGGAGAATCCGCCCATGGGGCGGATTTTTCCCAGGGGGCGGATTATCCGCCCCAAGGGGGGCGGATAATCCGTCCCCAAAGTTGTGCAACGGCCAGATCTGAGGAGGGGGTATTTAAGCCAGCCTTCCCCCTCCTGCCAGATCTCTTGATTCATTCGAAAAAGTTGAGATCTGATATTCAACCTTCATCCAAGAGAGCTCCACCTAGATCCACCCAAAGGCCCCGTCCCTTGGGGAATCGAAGGAGGAGAACTCGATCTTCATCATCAGCAATCAAGCGCTTCATCTCCTCTCCATTCATTTGGAGAACCACCGATCTAGTATTTCTTGCAAATACCTAGATCCTTGTTTTTGTTTATATTGATAAACCTTGTTCTTGTGGCAGCTTGTTGTCATCTCGGGAGCCCCCAATTCGGTTGTGGGTGTGTGTGCCCCGATAGTGTTGTAAAAGGCATCGGTTCCTGCCTCGAAGGGATCCAATAGTGGAGAAGGTGGATCAGGCCTCTCGTGGCGAGATCCATCGGAGAATAGGGTGAGGCCTATTGTGGCGTGGTGGTCTTAGAATCGCCCACCCCTCCAACGCAGATGTACTTCCCTTAACAAGGAAGGAACTGCGGTAAAACAAATCCCTATGTCTCCGCGTGCTCCACTACGGTTCCTTCGCTCCTCTCTTTACGTGCTTAGTAGTTAGGGTTGCATAGAGGGAAATTCTCGTAGTGGCATATCTAGAGAATTTACTTTGTGTCAAGCCTAAAATTGAAAAAGTACTAAAAATTGGTTAGCACCTATTCACCCCTCCTCTAGGTGCCCATACGATCCATTTCAATTAGTATCAGAGCCTCGGCTCTTATTTCGGGCTTAACCGCCTAAGAGAAGTATGGGTTCCAAGGTAGATGGTAGTGATGCTCCGGAGGTAGTCACCATGAATGATCTCAAGATGTTGGAAACAACCTTGGTGAGTTCAATGGAGGCTAAGATGGAAGAGATGCGTCAATTGATAATGCGTCTCTCCACATCCGCAGCATCACCTCCATCTAACTCTGAGGATACCACTCCGCAATCCAAGGAAACGGGTAAAACTGTTTCTAAAGATAACGAAGTGGTTGGTGATGACACTAGCAAGAGCTCATCCTCGAAAAAGGATAGCGGTAAGGATGGATATAATGAGGTTTCTCATGTGTATTCCCCTGATCCACCTATTCCTCACCCACATATACATAATAGGGGTGATCCACCCAAGCTTTCTACATCTACTTTTAATCAATGGCAATTTTTGATGAAATCTCATGTGTGTAGTTCCTCCATAGAGTTGTGGAAGATCATCGAAAATGGTCTTCATGTTGGAAATCCCAACAATCTTACAAGAAGAGAAGTTGTCGATAGCCAACTCAACGCTACAACTCTACACATGATACAACTTGGTGTGGGTGACAAAGATATGCCACACATTCAGCATCTTAGTACAGCTAAGGAAGCTTGGGATGCTCTCACCGAGCTCTTCATCGGAAATGAAAGTATGAAAAGGAATATATATGATGCACTGAGCAATGAAGCTGAAGGATTCTATATGTTGGATGGAGAAGACCATGAAGACATGTATAGGAGGCTTAAGGCAATAGCCACAAATTTCAGAAATCATGGTGCCACTCATGTTGATGATGCATGGATCAAGCGCAAGTATGCCAGTGCTCTTATGCCATTTGAGCTGTGGCATCCCGCAAAAACCACTACTAGAAAATCGCGTTGTTTTTGTGCATTGCATCATCATGACCGCATGCTCATGTCATCATGCCACATTGCATTTGAGCATCGTCATCATCTTGCATTTGCTTGCATAAAACTATTTTCGGAAAAACCTAGTTTTGTTTTCTAAACGCCCCGCCTTTGTTCAACACGCAAACCCGGGTCGCCGGAATATTTTGTTTTGTCTGTTATCGGTTTGCAAAAGCCCGGTTTGAAATAAATAAAATAGTTAATTATTTTTAGTGGGGCAGTCGAACGGGCCGATTCGACCCGAACGACCACCCCCGGAATAAAATCGGTCCAGCTTAGACCCCACCCCAAATCTTTTCTTACCCCAACCTATTCTACCCACCCCTACCTCCACCTCACCCCCACCAATCCCTGGCTGCCACCTCACCCTGTCCCCCCTCTACCCAATCCCATTCCGCCACTTGGCCACCTCCTCCTCCACCCCCTCTCTCTCCTCTCTCTCCCTCCAGCCCACTCCTCCCTCACCCCGCCCTGGGTCCCACCACCCGGCCCCACCCCCTGGCCGCCTGTCCCGCTTCCCCCTGGCCCGTCTTCCTCCTCCCGCCCGCTCCCTCTCACCACCACGCGCCTCCCCAATTCCCACCTCCTGCCCCACGACGCACCTCCCGGCGCGGCTCCCTCTCCACCCCGTCGCCCTCCCCTCTGGCCGCGGCGCCCCGCCCCCTCGCCGGTCTTCTCTCCCTCCGCTCTGGCCGTCCGCCCCGCCAGCTCCCTCGCCGGCCGCCGCTCTCCCTGCGCCGGCTCCGCTCCGCCCCGCCTCCGCCGGCGTCCCCTCCGCAGCGACCTCGCCTCCGCCCTGCCTCCTCCCTCGCCGGAGCCGGCCCGCTCCTCTTCCCCAACCTCGCCTCCTCCACCTCGCCGCCCGGTCCACCCCGCCGCCTCCTCCGCTTCGGCCTCGCGCCGGCCGCGCCTCGTCCCGCACCCTCTGGCCCGGGCGCCGCCGCCCCCGCTCGGCCTCGGCCCCTCCAGCGGCCGCCTCCGGCGCAGCCGTCGCCGTCGCCCTCGCCCGAGACCCCGCGCCTCCGTCGACCGCGCGGGCCGCCGTCGTCCGCCGCCGCCCAGAAGCCCCGCCTCCGGCCGCTCCCACCGTCAACCCTCGCCGCCGCCTGGGCGCGACCGTGCCGGCGCCGACCCTGCATCCGCGCCGTTCGACCCCGACCCCGTGGGCCCGAGCTGCTAGTCACCCCCGCCGGAGCCTCCGCGAGCCTCAAGGCCTGCCTGTAACGTCGGGGTTCACCGCCGAGCTCTCGGTGGGCTGCCAGGTTCTACATCGCCCTGAGAGACACCCGAAGGACCACCTGCGAGAACCGCCGTTGTACAAGATCTACCGCCTGGAAATCGGGACCTATCCTGAACCCGACGCCGCGCCAAGTCCTCCTACCGGGATTCGACGCCCCGAGACCATCACGAGGATGTGAAACGCCAAGGCCCGGACCAGAAGACCGCCAAGATCTATCGACGCCGAGAACCCGGATGCCCAGGGTCGCCGACCCGGTACGACAAGACCTACCACCGGAACGCCTTGGCTTGTCAAGATCTTCGTCATGGACTCCGATGGCCGTGGACGGCCGAACCTCTCGGACGTCAAGCTCTTCCTCCTGGAACCCTGAAGACCCCGTTGTTGAGCCCCAAGTTCGCCACCGACGATCAGGATGATACCCCAAGATCGCCTCCCCGGAATTTGACGCCTCGATCCTGCGGGCCCGAAGACCACGGACGCGACAAGGTCTACCTCACGGAACCCCGAGAACTTCCCCCTGAACGCCAAGTTCGCCGACACGGATGCGACGAGTATTTTCCTCGAGGACGCCGAGTGCTTCACCCCGGACGACAAGTTCTCCTTCCTGGAAGCTTTGACGCTCGTGCGACAAGAACGACTTCCGTTGTCCGAGAACGATCCCGTCGAACCCCAGATCCGAACCCTGAGACCGACCCCGAAACCCCGGAACCCCAAGATCTGCCGAACCCTAATGTGTGAACCCCTTCCCGAAAACCCTATTTTATAATATAATAAACTTGTCGCATATTAATTATTCATCTTGCATGCATACATTCATGTGGTTTGGGGGCCTTATGCCGATTCACCTCATAATTAAATATGGGGCCCATATGCGGGCAAATCCAGTCTTATATTGGCCTCATTTAAAATTGTGTAGCGAACCGGTGATATATTTTGCCTTGTTTAAAACAACATTTAATTGCGGGGTACCTAAACAACATGAACCATCTAATTATTGTCGGGACCCCGGTTCCGCTTAATATGACCTAATCGCATCGCACCCTTGCCATGTCATGCATCATACATGCATCATGCCGATCTTCTGCCGTTGTATTAAATATTGCATCCGGTGTTTATTCTAGTGTTTTGGTTCCTCGCGGATAAGGCCGTTGAGTTGATGCGAGTGCCGACCCGATCCTCGGTTGAACCTTCGGCAATGTTTTTAGGCGAGCATCTCCCCCTTTCTACCTATCTTACTTTTATAGTATTTATTCCCTCATGTTGATCTATTGCTATCTGTGTTGCGATGCTCTAGTTTTCGTACCCGTGATATCCCTTGCAGCCTTATATTGCCTTGGACACATCCTATTACCTGTTGTTTGGTAGATAGTTGGACTTGCGTGTCGTAGTCGCTTGCTCAAGTGCTGTTGCGTGTCGTCAAGTGCCACAGTTGTTGGAGTAATGCCGCATGTTGATGTTGGAGGTGATCATGGCTTTACTTATCGTTCACTTCAATTACTGTTTAACAACTAAAATTGAAGTAAGTAAGCAGAGGCATCGGTGGGTGATAGATAATATTTGGTTTCCGACCGCCCACTTGTGTCCCGTAGGACCCCGAGTACTTGATACCTGTTCCTTGATTTATCGCGCTATCCACATCCGGGAGGATTATGGGACCCCCCCTGAGCCAGAGCTTGATTCAGTCTTATTTCTTGGGGCCACAAACTAGTTTGAGGTTTTATTTACTATCCTGTACTTATGCCATGCTACTACTGTATTTACGATTGTGCGAGGAGCACACTGTACTGTTTAGGATCGGGACACGTTTTCGCGGTGTCGACAAGCCCAGTTTTGGGTTCCCAGTCGTTCACAGCCGTCCATCCAAACCTCGGGTCCGTCTCGGAGTCAGCTAACTTCGTTGCGGGTGTACTCCAAGGGGTGGCCCCCTGAAATATTTCTGAATCCTGTGATTGCTTTGTCGTGAAGGCCTCGTTGGGTTTTGATTTGGTTTTTCCGAGGTTGATCGAGTGTGTGTTGCTATTGGTGCACCCCGGCCGGGTAAAACTTTATGAAAGCCGTGTCCGCGGTTATGGACGACTTGGAGCACAGTATCTCGACCATAGACAACTATAACTAAAGTAGTGCTATAAATTTGACTTTATAATGACTAGTAATCAGCTTCACTATAACGGAATGGCTAAATAAAACTGCCAACCATTGCTTGTTTGGGTTGTCTCTGGCGACCATTGTATCTGACTAGTAAGTATTGCAACTACAACGGAATGACTAAATAAAAGTACCAACAACTGCTCGGTTTTGGGTTATCTCATGCTATTGTATCTGACTAGTAAGTGTTGCAACTATCACGAAGCTGTTAACTAAAAGTGACCACTGCTTATTTTATCAGGATGATTATCTACATCTGACTAGTAATTGCTGCAACGATAACTGAATAAATAAAACTGCCCACTGTGTGAGTTCCTCAGTTGACTTCCTCATTTGGTATCGAGGGGGAATACCAGGATGGGATTGTTTGGTGTTAATATCAGGATGGTTCCGAATAGGTCTTTCTTACCCCTCTCTGATAGCTGCCGGTTATACCGAGTCTCTATAGGTTGTTTAGTGCATGCTGCCGCTGCTGCTTAGTCCACCATACCTATGTAGGCGAGGACCGCCGAATTCTAGCCTCGCCGTGTACTGGCCTCAGTACTGACGCTCCTCTTTTTCCTTTGCCCTTTGTCGGCACCCCTTTTGTTTAAGCAGGTTTGAGTTCGACGTCGTTAGCAGGGTTACCCTTCCGGCTTGGCCTGGGCAGGGTTATGGACGCCATTGGTTATTCTTCAGGGCTCTTAGCCCCATTTGCATCTTGTCCGTAGCTGGACGCTCTATCGTTTTCAAGGTGATTTGGATCTTTGTATATTATATCTGTATTCTTGACTCATGGAGTCGCTGTTGTATATATATCTGTTCTGTGGGTCCCATCGAGGACTGTTGTGTAATGTTATTACTTCGTTTTCCACCCGCACGCAAGTGCCTGGTGGGCACCTTTGAATCGTTTCTATGCGGGTTTGGCGGGAATCGCTGAAACTTGCATAGTGCCGATTCTGAGGGTGTTACAGAGTGGTATCAGAGCTCAGCAGTTGCGATACCCCACAAGTCCAGCCTGTAGGATAACCTAGCTAACGGCCGAAGTAGAGTGTCAAAACTATTTTTGCAAAATCGGTTGGATAGTTCTGATTAGGTCTGATTTTACTCCTTACCCCTCTGCCGTTCTCCTCTTACCTCTACGTGTTTTGAATCCGCTCTCGTCCCTTTCTTCGAGTCCAGGAATTCTCGTGGTTGGGTTCCGTCGTACCTTCAGGGTTTCGCTTCCTTCTTTGATAACGGTGTGTCCACATCCGGTCTTCGTGCTATCCGAGGAACCCTTCGCCTGGTGGACTTCTCTTTGTTCTTCTCGTGCCTTCCAGTGTGTTCCGACGCGGTGACATCATCTACGCCTGATCCGATGCAGAGTCTGCATCCCTCCTTTGTTTCCGAACCTCGCTTGTCGAGATCTTCAGTCTGATTCCGAGAGTTGGTTGCACGCTTTTCTACTGATTGTGCAGAGTAATAGTTTGGGTGCGTGATGGATTGGCCCCCATGCCGACTACCCTTTCTATTCGCTCTCGTACATTGAAGTGGGATAGGCCGCATCTTTTCTCACCTTCTATCGAAGTCAGAGGTGGCTTTATTTGTTGATGCCTCTACCTTCGACCTTTTGTTTCCGGAGTGTTCTCTCGGCGATCACGGACAACGACCTCTTGTTAGTGGTGTCGCGAGGATCTACACGATGCGAGAAGATTCAGATCGCCGCCTTCCTTCCGGTACCATTAGGCGGATCTCGAGGGCGAGATCCATTGTTAGTGGTGTCGAATTGTGGCATCCCGCAAAAACCACTACTAGAAAATCGCGTTGTTTTTGTGCATTGCATCATCATGATTGCATGCTCATGTCATCATGCCACATTGCATTTGAGCATCGTCATCATCTTGCATTTGCTTGCATAAAACTATTTTCGGAAAAACCTAGTTTTGTTTTCTAAACGCCCCGCCTTTGTTCAACACGCAAACCCGCGTCGCCGGAATATTTTGTTTTGTCTGTTATCGGTTTGCAAAAGCCCGGTTTGAAATAAATAAAATAGTTAATTATTTTTAGTGGGGCAGTCGAACGGGCCGATTCGACCCGAACGACCACCCCCGGAATAAAATCGGTCCAGCTTAGACCCCACCCCAAATCTTTTCTTACCCCAACCTATTCTACCCACCCCTACCTCCACCTCACCCCCACCAATCCCTGGCTGCCACCTCACCCTCTCCCCCGTCTACCCAATCCCATGCCGCCACTTGGCCACCTCCTCCTCCACCCCCTCTCTCTCCTCTCTCTCCCTCCAGCCCACTCCTCCCTCACCCCGTCCTGGGTCCCACCACCCGGCCTCACCCCTGGCCGCGTGTCCCGCTTCCCCCTGGCCCGTCTTCCTCCTCCCGCCCGCTCCCTCTCACCACCGCGCGCCTCCCCGATTCCCACCTCCTGCCCCACGACGCACCTCCCGGCGCGGCTCCCTCTCCACCCCGTCGCCCTCCCCTCCGGCCGCGGCGCCCCGCCCCCTCGCCGGTCTTCTCTCCCTCCGCTCTGGCCGTCCGCCCCGCAAGCTCCCTCGCCGGCCGCCGCTCTCCCCGCGCCGGCTCCGCTCCGCCCCGCCTCCGCCGGCGTCCCCTCCGCAGCGACCTCGCCTCCGCCCTGCCTCCTCCCTCGCCGGAGCCGGCCCGCTCCTCTTCCCCAACCTCGCCTCCTCCACCTCGCCGCCCGGTCCACCCCGCCGCCTCCTCCGCTTCGGCCTCGCGCCGGTCGCGCCTCGTCCCGCACCCTCTGGCCCGGGCGCCGCCGCTCCCGCTCGGCCTCGGCCCCTCCAGCGGCCGCCTCCGGCGCAGCCGTCGCCGTCGCCCTCGCCCGAGACCCCGCGCCTCGGTCGACCGCGCGGGCCGCCGTCGTCCGCCGCCGCCCAGAAGCCCACCGCCTCCGGCCGCTCCCACCGTCAACCCTCGCCGCCGCCTGGGCGCGACCGCGCCGGCGCCGACCCTGCATCCGCGCCGTTCGACCCCGACCCCGTGGGCCCGAGCTGCTAGTCACCCCCGCCGGAGCCTCCGCGAGCCTCAAGGCCTGCCTGTAACGTCGGGGTTCACCGCCGAGCTCTCGGTGGGCTGCCAGGTTCTACATCGCCCTGAGAGACACCCGAAGGACCACCTGCGAGAACCTCCGTTGTACAAGATCTACCGCCTGGAAACCGGGACCTGTCCTGAACCCGACGCCGCGCCAAGTCCTCCTACCGGGATTCGACGCCCCGAGACCATCACGAGGATGTGAAACGCCAAGGCCCGGACCAGAAGACCGCCAAGATCTATCGACGCCGAGAACCCGGATGCCAAGGGTCGCCGACCCGGTACGACAAGACCTACCACCGGAACGCCTTGGCTTGTCAAGATCTTCGTCATGGACTCCGATGGCCGTGGCCGGCCGAACCTCTCGGACGTCAAGCTCTTCCTCCTGGAACCCTGAAGACCCCGTTGTTGAGCCCCAAGTTCGCCACCGATGATCAGGATGATACCCCAAGATCGCCTCCCCGGAATTTGACGCCTCGATCCTGCGGGCCCGAAGACCACGGACGCGACAAGGTCTACCTCACGGAACCCCGAGAACTTCCCCCTGAACGCCAAGTTCGCCGACAGGGATGCGACGAGTATTTTCCTCGAGGACGCCGAGTGCTTCACCCCGGACGACAAGTTCTCCTTCCTGGAAGCTTTGACGCTCGTGCGACAAGAACGACTTCCGTTGTCCGAGAACGATCCCGTCGAACCCCAGATCCGAACCCTGAGACCGACCCCGAAACCCCGGAACCCCAAGATCTGCCGAACCCTAATGTGTGAACCCCTTCCCGAAAACCATATTTTATAATATAATAAACTTGTCGCATATTAATTATTCATCTTGCATGCATACATTCATGTGGTTTGGGGGCCTTATGCCGATTCACCTCATAATTAAATATGGGGCCCATATGCGGGCAAATCCAGTCTTATATTGGCCTCATTTAAAATTGTGTAGCGAACCGGTGATATATTTTGCCTTGTTTAAAACAACATTTAATTGCGGGGTACCTAAACAACATGAACCATCTAATTATTGTCGGGACCCCGGTTCCGCTTAATATGACCTAATCGCATCGCACCCTTGCCATGTCATGCATCATACATGCATCATGCCGATCTTCTGCCGTTGTATTAAATATTGCATCCGGTGTTTATTCTAGTGTTTTGGTTCCTCGCGGATAAGGCCGTTGAGTTGATGCGAGTGCCGACCCGATCCTCGGTTGAACCTTCGGCAATGTTTTCAGGCGAGCATCTCCCCCTTTCTACCTATCTTACTTTTATAGTATTTATTCCCTCCTGTTGATCTATTGCTATCTGTGTTGCGATGCTCTAGTTTTCGTACCCGTGATATCCCTTGCAGCCTTATATTGCCTTGGACACATCCTATTACCTGTTGTTTGGTAGATAGTTGGACTTGCGCGTCGTAGTCGCTTGCTCAAGTGCTGTTGCGTGTCGTCAAGTGCCACAGTTGTTGGAGTAATGCCGCATGTTGATGTTGGAGGTGATCATGGCTTTACTTATCGTTCACTTTAATTACTGTTTAACAACTAAAATTGAAGTAAGTAAGCAGAGGCATCGGTGGGTGATAGATAATATTTGGTTTCCCACCGCCCACTTGTGTCCCGTAGGACCCCGAGTACTTGATACCTGTTCCTTGATTTATCGCGCTATCCACATCCGGGAGGATTATGGGACCCCCCTGAGCCAGAGCTTGATTCAGTCTTATTTCTTGGGGCCACAAACTAGTTTGAGGTTTTATTTACTATCCTGTACTTATGCCATGCTACTACTGTATTTACGATTGTGCGAGGAGCACACTGTACTGTTTAGGATCGGGACACGTTTTCGCGGTGTCGACAAGCCCAGTTTTGGGTTCCCAGTCGTTCACAGCCGTCCACCCAAACCTCGGGTCCGTCTCGGAGTCAGCTAACTTCGTTGCGGGTGTACTCCAAGGGGTGGCCCCCTGAAATATTTCTGAATCCTGTGATTGCTTTGTCGTGAAGGCCTCGTTGGGTTTTGATTTGGTTTTTCCGAGGTTGATCGAGTGTGTGTTGCTATTGGTGCACCCCGGCCGGGTAAAACTTTCTGAAAGCCGTGTCCGCGGTTATGGACGACTTGGAGCACAGTATCTCGACCATAGACAACTATAACTAAAGTAGTGCTATAAATTTGACTTTATAATGACTAGTAATCAGCTTCACTATAACGGAATGGCTAAATAAAACTGCCAACCATTGCTTGTTTGGGTTGTCTCTGGCGACCATTGTATCTGACTAGTAAGTATTGCAACTACAACGGAATGGCTAAATAAAAGTACCAACAACTGCTGGGTTTTGGGTTATCTCATGCTATTGTATCTGACTAGTAAGTGTTGCAACTATCACGAAGCGGTTAACTAAAAGTGACCACTGCTTATTTTATCAGGATGATTATCTACATCTGACTAGTAATTGCTGCAACGATAACTGAAAAATAAAACTGCCCACTGTGTGAGTTCCTCGGTTGACTTCCTCGTTTGGTCTCGAGGGGGAATACCAGGATGGGATTGTTTGGTGTTAATATCAGGATGGTTCCGAATAGGTCTTTCTTACCCCTCTCTGATAGCCGCCGGTTATACCGAGTCTCTATAGGTTGTTTAGTGCATGCTGCCGCTGCCGCTCAGTCCACCATACCTATGTAGGCGAGGACCGCCGAATTCTAGCCTCGCCGTGTACTGGCCTCAGTACTGACGCTCCTCTTTTTCCTTTGCCCTTTGTCGGCACCCCTTTTGTTTAAGCAGGTTTGAGTTCGACGTCGTTAGCAGGGTTACCCTTCCGGCTTGGCCTGGGCAGGGCTATGGACGCCATTGGTTATTCTTCAGGGCTCTTAGCCCCATTTGCATCTTGTTCGTAGCTGGACGCTCTATCGTTTTCAAGGTGATTTGGATCTTTGTATATTATATCTGTATTCTTGACTCATGGAGTCGCTGTTGTATATATATCTGTTCTGTGGGTCCCATCGAGGACTGTTGTGTAATGTTATTACTTCGTTTTCCACCCGCACGCAAGTGCCTGGTGGGCACCTTTGAATCGTTTCTATGCGGGTTTGGCGGGAATCGCTGAAACTTGCATAGTGCCGATTCTGAGGGTGTTACATGAGCCCACAGATTTGAAAAGTCTCCAAGGTAGGCATAACTATCACCTCATGACATCCAATGAGGTAATGCAAGAAATGGCCGCTTTCAAAGTGGCTGCCAAGAATGCCGAAGATGCTCCTGCTCGAGCTATGGGGATGCAAAAGGGGGTCAACGTGGCCTTGAAGACTAGTGTGATTGATCATGATGAATATGCCA
Source organism: Avena atlantica (assembly GCA_910589765.1). Classification (NCBI taxonomy): domain Eukaryota; kingdom Viridiplantae; phylum Streptophyta; class Magnoliopsida; order Poales; family Poaceae; genus Avena; species Avena atlantica. The sequence goes on from OU342733.1 coordinate 1,173,679, forward strand.
TAGAAGGTCTGGACTGTCCCGAGGATATAAAAAGGATCCACGGACAATACTTGGCCCTTTATGCTAGAAACGTTTGGAAAGATCTAGCCAAGGATAAAGTTGAACTAGAACGCAAGAGTGGAGCCTATGGAAGAAAACAAAAAGGTCCCAAGCTAAGAACATGTTTCAACTGTGGTTATCGGTTGCACTTTGTAGCTGAGTGTCCATATCAAAGTAGGGAAGATAATGGAGGAAGACTCATTTTCAAGGACAAGTCAAAGGCTCCACGCAAGAAACAGTTTTTAAAGAAGAATGCTCCTTTCAAGAAGCAACCAAAGATTGTTCTAGTGGCTCAAGAAGAATATTCATCGGGAAGTGAAGATGAGGACGAGGACGATAGCTCTCAAGAGGTGGCTGCTATAGCCACCACATCTACATCAACTTCTCTCTTCGAATCTCCGAACGAAAACATCATCAACAAGAATGCTACTTGTCTCATGGCAAGAAGCTCCGAGGTAACTTCTTCTAACTCTTATTTTCCTAAGGCTATGATTGACATGGATGATCCTACTAGTCTTAAGGTTAAAGAAGAGATTATTGCTTTGGATTATTTCTATACTAACTTGCAAGGTGAGCACAAAGTTCATTTTGAAGCTCTTATGGATCAGCTGGCCCAAAACGAAGCTCTCCTTGAAGAAAAGGGCAGAATTGAAAGGGAGGATGCAATGGAAATTGCATCCTTAAAAAATGCTCTTGAAGAAGAGGAAGAGGCTCGGGTCTCTCTTGAAGAGAGGCTTGAGTCTATTGAAGAGTCACATGATGAAATTGTGACTAAACTTGTTAAGGAATGTGACAATGTTGTCACCAAATCAAAGAAGTTAAAGAAGGAAAAGATTAACTTTGGGGCTGCTCATGATAGACTCTCCGAGGAATTGGAGAAACTTGACAATGCTCACAAGGCGTTGAAAAACAAGTTCTCTATTCTCAGTGAGTCACACGATCAGCTTCAAAGTCGATTGGCCAAATATGATACTCCTAGCTCGTCCAACTCAACATATAGTAACAAGGAAAATGCTAGTGTGGAAAAAGAAGTAATCAAGGACATTACTCCCAAGGATAAAGGTGTGCTTGATGAAGTCCTTGGCAAACAAAGCTCAAATCATGGTAAAGAGGGACTTGGGTATGTAACCAAGTCCAAGAAAAATAAAACCAAGAAGAACAAGACCAAGAATGTGCAATCAAAGATAAGCACCATGAGAAGAATGTCACAAAAGACAAGACTAACAATATTGGTTTTGCAGGGTCTCACAATCCGAATTATGAACTCTTTTGTGATGACTATGGTGATGTTTATGCTTATTATGTCGTTCCATTTGATCAATATATTGCTTGGTCTATTTGGGTCCCAAAGACCCTTGTTACTAACATGAAAGGACCCATTGAAAAATGGGTACCTAAAACCAAGAAGTAATTTTCTTGCAGGGCTATGCTTCCGGTGGGTCGAAATGGGTGCTGGATAGTGGTTGCACTAGTCATATGACCGGAAGCAAGGAGATCATCACGAAGATGTGTCCAAATCATGATAATATCATAGTCTCCTATGGTGATAAGTCTAAATCTCAGGTATTGGGTCTTGGCAAGGTTGTGGTTGCCCACGATATCTCTCTCATGGACGTCATGCTTGTTGAGACCCTCGATTACAACCTTCTTTCTGTTCGTGCCCTTGGCAAGATGGGTTTTGCTGTTTTTATCGATGATGATTTGGTGGTACTCTTGTGGAGCAAGTCTCTAAAGGTCGCTTTCGTTGGATACGTCGAAAATGACCTGTATGTGGTGGACTTCTCGGGGAAAACCACTTCGGGTCCGATGTGTCTATTCGGAAAGGCCGACGTGGGGTGTCTATGGCATCGCCGTTTAGCCCATGTCAATATGAGAACTTTGCAAAGTCTCCAGAAGGGTGGCCACATCCTTGGACTAAAAGACAATGTCTCTTTTGCCAAAGATCGTGTTTGCAGGGCTTGTGTAGAAGGAAAAATGCATGACTCTCCCCACAAGAGGAAGACTATTGTGTCATCAAAGAGGATCTTGGAATTACTTCATGTGGATTTATTTGGTCCTCCTTCTCATGCAAGTCTTGGTGGGAAGAAATATTGCTTGGTCATTGTCAATGATTACTCAAGATATACATGGGTCTATTTCTTCAAGCTGAAAAGTGAGACTCAACAAACTGTCATTGACTTTGCCAATGAAGTTCAACGTCAACACAATGTTCCTATCTTGGAAATTAGAAGTGATAACGGCTCCGAATTCAAGAACTACACTTTGAATGAGTTTCTAAGCGAAGAGGGGATTAGAAATCAATATTCCGCTGTGTACACCCCTCAACAAAATGGTGTAGCCGAGAGGAAGAACCGGACTTTGATGGATATGGCAAGATCTATGTTGGCTGAATTCAAGTCTCCTTATAATTTTTCGGCTGAATCCATATCCACTGCTTGTCACTCATCAAACCGGCTCTACCTTCGAAAGATTTTGGACAAGACTCCATATGAAATACTTACTGGTAACAAGCCCAACATCTCATACTTCAGGGTATTCGGGTGTAAGTGTTTCTTTCTTATTAAAGGTGTCCGTTTGTCAAAATTTGAGTCCAAGGCTTTAGAAGGTATTTTTGTTGGTTACGGTGCCGAATCCCACACTTATAGAGTCTACAACAAGCTCACGGGACTGTTGTAGAATCTTGAAGTGTGGATTTCGATGAAAATAATGGCTCCTTTGTAGGGCAAGTTGATGTTTGTGATGCATATGTTGAAATACCCCAAGATGCCATAAGAAGAATGGGCGTGGGATTTTTCCGCCCCATTGAGGAACCCCTTGTGGTGGATCGGGAAGGACAATGCTCCACTCAAGTGGAGCCCTCATCTACACAAGATCAACAAGCTCCTATTGTTGGAGAAAACTCTGCACCAACACCACAACCTGCTGAAGATCATCTATCTCCTGGACAAGTTGGTAGTCCCAGGCCGGACTATCCGCCCCCTCCAAGGGGCGGACAATCCGCCCCTGGCACTCCAACTCGTTCCAGGGGATCCGGAGGCGAAGACAACAACCAAGAAACTCCCAGGCCAGATTCTCCGGCCCCCAATGGCGGATTATCCGACTCTGAGTCTCCAAGTCCTGTCAGGCATGCTCAGGAAGAAGCCACTGGTGTTTCATCTCCCAGGACGGATAGACCGGCCCCTCCAAGGGGCGGATTATCCGACCCTGAAGAACAAGCTCTGCAGCAACCTCCTGGTGTTAACTCAGATCAAGATCAAGGGCAAGGCAGTGTTCAAGACAAGGATACAAATACTGAATCAACTCCTCCTAGAAACAATAAGGACATTGAGGCTTGTCGCAAGGCTCGTGCTGATCAGAACCTTGAACTAAGGGGTCACACTCTTGACAAGGTTGTTGGTGATCTACAACGAAGGGTATCCACTAGAAGAGAACTTGCAAGCTTCTATGATCATCAAGCTCACATTTCCATGGTTGAACCGAAGAAGGTTTTTGATGCTCTTGAAGACCCCGATTTGGTTGTTGCAATGCATGAAGAATTAAATAACTTCGAACGCAACAAAGTTTGGAAGCTCGTAGAGAAACCAAAGGATTGCCGCAATGTTATCGGCACCAAGTGGATCTTCAAGAACAAACAAGATGAAAATGGCATTGTTGTGAGGAATAAAGCATGACTCATGGCTCAAGGATTCTCTCAAGTCGAAGGAATTGATTTTGGCGAGACTTATGCTCATGTGGCTCGTCTTGAGTCCATCCGTATCCTTCTTGCATATGCAGCCCATCATAATTTTAAATTACAGCAAATGGATGTTAAGAGTGCATTCCTTAATGGTCCTCTACATGAGTTAGTATACGTCAATCAACCCCTGGGTTTTGAGGACCCCAAATTTCCGAACCATGTCTACAAACTCGATAAGGCGCTCTATGGCCTTAAACAAGCCCCACGTGCGTGGTATGAGCACCTTAAAGAGCTTTTGCTAGACCGTGGATTCGAAGTTGGGAAAATCGATCCCACTTTTTTTACTAAGAAGGTTAATGGGGAGCTTTTTGTATGCCAACTTTATGTAGATGACATTATTTTTGGCTCTACTAACCAAGCTTTTAACGATGAATTTTCAAAGCTTATGACTGACAGGTTTGAGATGTCCATGATGGGTGAGCTGAGGTTCTTTCTTGGATTTGAGATCAAACAACTTAGAGAGGGAACCTTTATTAATCAAGCTAAGTACATCCAAGACATGCTCAAAAGGTTCAAGATGACGGATCTCAATGGTGTTGCTACTCCAATGCAAACAAAGTGTCATCTTGAGCTCAATCCCAAGGGTAAAGACGTGGATCAAAAGGTATACTGATCCATGATCGGCTCTCTCCTTTACCTTTGAGAATCTAGGCCCGATATCGTGTTAAGTGTAGGAGTGTGTGCAAGGTACCAAGCCGCTCCTAAAGAAAGCCACTTAGTGGCGGTCAAATGAATATTCCGATATTTGGTTCATTCCCCAAATTTTGGGTTATGGTATCCCAAGGGTTCAAGTTTCTCTCTATGTGGTTACACTAATTCAGATTGGGCTGGTGACAAAGATGATTGGAAATCAACCTATGGTGCATGTCAATTCTTGGGCAGGTCTCTAGTGTGTTGGTCATCAAAGAAACAGAATTGTATTTCACTCTCAACCGCCGAAGCTGAATATGTTGCTGCTGCAAGTGATTGTACACAATTGTTATGGATGAGGCAAACTTTAAAGGAATATGGTGTCAATTGTGACAAAGTGCCTCTATTATGCGACAATGAAAGTGCTATCAAAATTGCTTACAATCCCGTGCAGCATACAAGAACAAAACATATAGAGATTCGCAACCACTTTATTCGGGATCATGTTGCTCGTGGTGATATTTCCCTATCCTTTGTGAGCATGAAGAACCAACTTGCTGATATTTTCATGAAGCCTCTTGATGAAGCAAGATTTTGTTATTTGAGGAATGAGCTAAATATCATAGATTCAAGGAGCTTGGCTTGACTACCCTTGCACACTCACTTGCTCTTATCATGTATTTGGTTTAGATGCGGGCATAGACATAGGGGGAGTGTGGTCCTAATTGATTGGTCCAACCCTCCGCCCATAATGCCGAAAGCAAATAAAATCATTTCCCTTAATATCATTTTGTGATATGTGGGTCATCGATGAGCATTGGTTTTGAACTCAAGATACATCTTCGCGGTGTCATGCCATGCGCTCCAACATGGTGGCTTAAGCCACCACCCTCTTCCTAGAGAAGAGTTGGTTTCTCATGGGTCTCGTTGGATTTTCTTGCATAGCTCTTGTTCTTATGGAAAACACACCCAATTTTGGCTTTTGTTTGATTTGAATCTTGAAAATTTGGGTGTGTAGTACCATCTTAGTTTGATGCTCTTAACCTAAGCCTTTCTTTCCCTCCTTCAACCATCTATTCTTGCACACAAGTCCTCTAACACACCATCGAGGGGTTTTGCTAGGTTGCTCCGGCCTGAATCTGTAACTTACAGAATTTTCAGAGGGGGGCGGACTTTCCACCCTAAGTGGGGGGCGGATTATCCGCCCCGGGCGAAATCTGCCTGTTAAAGGCAGGGTCGGGGAGGTCAGGCTCAAACAGAGCAGCCAGTCCTCCCCCAACCTGTGGCATCCCGCAAAAACCACTACTAGAAAATCGCGTTGTTTTTGTGCATTGCATCACCATTACATCATCATGCATATTAATTTTACCTGAAAATATGTTGCGAAAGACTATGGTTTTCCGAAACTAGCCCTCCTTCTATTTCAAATTAAACCCCCGGATGTTCCGGATATTTTGTTTGTCTAAAACTATTCACAAAGTTCGTCGCAATCAAATAAAAATATTTATTATTTTTAGTGGGGCGGTCGAACGGGCCAACTCGACCCGAACGACCATCCCCCAGGAATTAAAATCGGCCTACCTCTATTCCTAAACCTACCAACTAGTCTACCCACACCCCTTGGCCACATCACCCCACCCAATCCCCTAGTGACACCTCACCCCTCTCTCTCCCTCACCCAATCCCTCCCTGCCACATCACCCCTCTCTCTCCCTCTCTCACCACCCCCACCAACCTGCCCCACACACACTACACACGCTGGCACACACACAGCACACACGCATGCACTCACAACCACACAAACCCACGCAACGCACGCGCTGCAGGCGGGACCCACTCCCCTGGGCCCCACACGCCTGACCCGCCCCTGCCCAGCCTCCCACGCCCTCAGTCCCACCTCCCCCGGTCCACCATCTCCCCACCTGCCCTGGGACCCACCTCCCACCTGCCCTGTTCCCCGCAGGCGCCCCTGGCCGTCTTCTTCCTCTTCCCCGACGCGGCCTCTCCCGTCAACCCTCTCTCCACCCCGCCGCGCATCTCCTCCTCCGCTCGCCGCCTCACCGCGCTCCCTCCCTGCCTCCCAAGCTCGCCCGCCGGTCCTCCCCTCGCTCCGCTCCGCCGCCAGCATCCTCCGTCGGCCGCACGTCGCCGCACCTCCCTTTGTCCTCCATCGCGGCGCAGCCCCTGCTGAGCCCCCCAAGCCCCGGCGCGCGCGACCTTCCTCCCTAGCCTCGGCCCCGTCTCCCCCAAGCGCCGCCGACCCCGCTGCCTCGTCGCGCGGTCGCCCCCGAGCTTCCGCTGCGTCCGCCGGCGTCGCCCGCCTCCCTCTGACTCCCGTCCGCCGCCGCGCCTCGGAGCTCCCTCGACCGCTGCAGTTCGTCGCGTCCCCGGCCGCCCTCGCCGCGTGAGCTCCGACCCCGCCAACACCGGCCGTCGTCGACCGCCCCGCCCTCCGCTCGCCGCTCCGCCTCCCAGGCGCCCCGGCTCCACCCCGTCGTCGACCTGCTCGCCCCGCCGCTCGCCGGCGAGCCCGCCCCAACGCTCGACCCCGCCGCGTGTCTGCCGCCTCCCGCCTGAGCTCCCTCTCCTGCGAGGCCTCCGTGTCGAGCAGGTGCCGTCCGCCAGCGAGTGCCCCGCGTCGCCCTGTCGGCCTGAGACCTCCTCGTCGCCGGAGCCGCCTTCATCCTCCCGCCAAGCTCCTCGCCGGTCTGTCTCTCTCTGGACGCGCGGCTCTGCTCCCTGTGCCTTGCGTTGCGCCCTTCTGGCAGGAGCTCCGCCGCCCGCCCATGGCGCGCAGCGCCCGCCTCTGGAACCACCGCACCCCTTTGCCTCCGCAGGTGTCGCCCGCTGCCACCGCGGCGCCTGCAGGCCCCGCCTCCTCCGACCCCTGGTGTTCAAGACCGGCCTCGTTAAGGACTGTTTGTAAGCCGTGTACTCGCGAGGTGCCAAGCTACTACAAGATCTCCGCGTTGACAGGGTATCGAAAGGATGAGCATGGTGACGCTCGATGGACCACCGATAAGTACTTCGACATGGACCCCAACGAGACACCGCCAAAACCCAAGTCCTCCACCCCGGACCCGGAGGATCCCCGGAACGACAAGCACTCCCTCGAGAACGCCGAGATCTACAATCGGAACCGTCGACATGACCCGACGACCGCGAAACCGACAAGTTCGCCTACAGAACCTCGGAACGCCAAGTGCTTCACCCGAACGACAAGATCGGCACCGACTCGAAAGAATCCGGTGCGCCCCCGGACACCGAGACCCTGGACGACAAGTTCTCCGTCTTGTTTCCGCTCCCGCCGTTTCCGTCGAACCCTGGCCCCGAGACCGACCCCGAACCCCGGAACCCCAAGTCCGTCGAGACCCCTCAATGTGTGAACCCTTTTCCGAGAACCCTATTTTATAACATCATAACCTTGTCGCATATTAAATTGTCATTCATCTCGCATGCATCTCATTGGTTTGGGGGCCTTATGCCGATTCACCTAATAATTAAATATGGGGCCCATATGCGGGCAAATCTAGTCTCATATTGGCCTCATTTAAATTTGTGTAGCGAACCCGGTGCTATCTTTTGCCAAGCTAAAACAACATTTAAATTGCGGGGTAGCTAAACAACATGAACCACCTAAGTAATTGTCGGGACCCCGGTTCCGCTTAATATGACCTAACTGCATCGCATCTTTGCCAAGGCATCCATTATACATGCATCATGCCGATCTTCTGCCGTTGTATTAAGTAGTGCATCCGGTGTTTCTTCTAGTGTTTTGCTTCTTCGCGGATAAGGCCGTTGAGTTGATGTGAGCTTCGGCCCGATCTTCGGATGACCCTTCGACAATGTTTTCAGGCGAGCATCTCCCCCTTTTCTACCTATCTTACTTTTATAGTCTTTATTCCCTCCTGTTGATCTATTGCTATCTGTGTTGCGATGCTTTAGTTTCCGTACCTGTGATATACCGTGCAGCCCTATATTGCCTTGGACACACCCTATTACCTATTGTTTGGTAGATAGTTGGACTTGCGCGTCGTAGTTGCTTGCTCAAGTGCTGATGCGTGTCGTCATATGCCACAGTTGCTGATGAATTGCCGCATGTTGTTGTTGGAGATGATTCTAGTTTTACTTACCGTTCACTTTTATTTCGGTTTAACAACTAAAATTGAAATAAGCAGAGGCATCGGTGGGTGATAGAAAATATTTGGTTTCCGAACGGCCACTTGTGTCCCGTAAGACCCCGAGTACTTGATACCTGTTCCTTGATTTATCGCGCTATCCACATCCGGGGAGTATGGGATCCCCCTGAGCCAGAGCTTGATTCAGTCTTATTTCTTGGGGCCACAAACTAGTTTGAGGTTTTATTTACGATCCTGTACTTATGCCATGCTACTTATGTATTTACGATAGTGCGAGGAGCACACTGTACTGTTTAGGATCGGGACACGATTCCGCGGTGTCGACAAGCCCAGCCACACTTTCGGGTTCCCAGTCGTTCACAGCCGTCTACCCAAACCTTGAGTCCGTCTCGGAGTCAGCTGGCTTCGTTGCGGGATCTACTTAAGGGGTGGCCCCCTGAAATATTTCTGAATCCTGTGATTGCTTTGTCGTGAAAGCCTCGTTGGGTTTTGATTTGGTTTTTCCGAGGTTGATCGAGTGTGTGTTGCTATTGGTGCACCCCGGCCGGGTAAAACTTTCTGAAAGCCGTGTCCGCGGATATGGACGACTTGGAGCACAGTATCTCGATCATAGACAAGCATAACTAAAGTTTATTGCTATAAATTTGACTTTATAATGACTAGTAATCAGCTCCACTATAACGGAATGGCTAAATAATACTGCCCACAATTGCTTGTTTGGAGTGTCGCTTGCGACCATTGTATCTGACTAGTAAGTATTGCAACTACAACGAAATGGCTGAATAAAAGTACCAACAACTGCTGGGTTTTGGGTTATCTCATGCTATCTGTATCTGATTAGTAATTGTTGCAACTATGGCGGAATGGTTAACTAAAAGTGCCCACTGCTTATTTTATCAGGATGATTATCTATACTTGACTAGTAATTGCTGCAACGATAACTGAATGAGTAAAACTGCCAACTGTGTGAGTTCCTCGGTTGACTTCCTCGTTTGGTCTCGAGGGGGAAACACCAGGATGGGTTGTTTGGTGCTAGCTTCAGGTTGGATCCGAATAGGTCTTTCTTATCCCTCTCTGATCACCGCCAGTTGTACCGAGTCTCTATAGGTTGTTTAGTGCATGTTGCCGCTGCCGCGCAGTCCACCATACCTATGTAGGCGAGGACCGCCGAATTCTAGCCTCGCCGTGTACTGGCCTCAGTACTGACGCTCCTCTTTTTCCTTTGCCCTTTGTCGGCACCCCTTTTGTTTAAGCAGGTTTTGAGATCGACGTCGTTAGCAGGGTTACTCTTCCGGCTGGGCCTGGGCAGGGTTATGGACGCCATTGGTTATTCTTCACGGCTCTTAGCCCCATTTGCATCTTGTCCGTAGTCGGACGCCCCATATTTTCAAGGTGATTTGGATCTTTGTACTGTATATCTGTATTCTTGACTCATTGAGTCGCTGTTATATATATATCTGTTCTGTGGGTCCCATCGAGGACTGTTGTGTAATGTTATTACTTTCGTTTTCCACCCGCACGAAAGTGCCTGGTGGGCACCTTTGAATCGTTTCTATGCGGGTTTGGCGAATTTTGCTCAAACTTGCATAGGTCCGATTCCGAGGGTGTTACACAACCCTACCTCTTCCCCCAGCCGCAGCCGGAGCATCCGCCTCTCCCGGAGTCGATTTTACCACCGGATTCTCTGGGCTCTCCCCGGATCTTCTTCACCTCGCCTTCGGGTATCTTCTCCTCCGCGATTTTCCTCCAATGAGTGAGGGTAACTCCCTCATCTCTCTCCTTTTGTATGGGATGCATTTTATTTGGTGGAAATCTCGTTGTAGAAGATCCTTGGTGTTGTTCCTTACATGCTAGAATCAGTAGAATTGCACCCTTTGTGCCATGGTAGATCTGGGCCAATCCAGAAATTTCCTGCGGGGGGGCGGATTATCCGCCCCTGCCAGGGCCGGATAATCCGGCCTGTAGACTGAACCCTGCTCTGTTTTGGTCCTGCTCCTGCAATACACATCATTGGCTCTGGGTTGCTTTTCTACTCTTTCTTCTTGCTTTCTCCTGGACTTGTGTGTATGCTTATCTCCATGCTATCCCTCTAATGCTTTTCACAGGTGGTTCCAAGCTGACCAAGACCTTCGTCCGTCGTCCCCGTGCCCGTTATCTCAAGCCTACTGCAGAAGGGAAGTTCATTGACGAGACCGAGGTCAGCAGAGCAGCAAGAGAGGCTGAACGGATGGCAGAGGCAAGTAAGAAAACTAAGAGGACCGCATCTCGCAAGGGCAAACAGTCTCGGCCCAATTACAAGACTATGCACAGTATTCAGTATGCCACCATTCGCCAGACGGATTACTATGATGAGGCTGACCGTGATGGTCCCCCCGAGGACACTATGTTTTGGAATGCCCACTTTCGGGCTATTCATGGTGATGTGTATGCCACCCTCAGGATTCGCCCCATGCACCCCATCAACTTGACTGAGGCTCAATCCAAGGCAAGGCTCCTTGAGGCATTGGATGTGACCAACAAGATGGGGATCCGCCACCTTATGACTATTCAATGCAACTATGACTCATCCGTGGTACGGCAGTTTTTCTCCACACTTGTGATCTGCGGTGATGAGCGCCGCACTATGAAGTGGATGACCGGGACTACAATGATTCAGTCGGACTTTCGCACTTTTGGGAAGGTTCTTGGTTATGCATTCCATGGTCGTGACACTCCCTCTGGCCACCGCATCATTTCTCCGCTGAATCATTCCAAGGACACTGTGCTTGCCCCTTGCCTTTCTTCTGATGGTATTGCTGGTACTTTCGCTGGTCTCTCTCCCTTGTATGCCTCCCTTGTTGGCATATTTAGGGACTGCATCGCTCCTAGTGGTGGCAACAATGACAAAATCCGTGGCCAGCTGGTTCCTCTCCTTGCTTTTGCTCACGAGTGTGCCACTAACTTTGGATCAGCCACAGGTTACAAACTGGATGTCATGGACTACATATATCATGAAATGACGGACGCTATGATCAACAGGCTCTCTATTCCTTATGCTCCTTTCATTATGATGCTCGTCAAGCATATGTTGCCCCATGAGGATTTTGGCACTGCTCTGGATGGGGTTCACAAGCCCAAGAAAATCTACAACAAGGCTCAGAAGACCCATCACCCTTCCACTGCCCCGGAGTCCTTCATGCGTGATGCTCGGGCTAGTGGTCGTCGTTCCACTATGTCCCCAATGGAACGCGAGGTTAAGCAGCTCACTTGGTTACAGCGGCACATTCTTTGCATGGGCATTGACACTCACAAGGGCGAATATGAGGCTTACCGCAGGGATCATGCGAGGGATCACACACAGCAGCTCATTCTCCACCATATCTCAGGTGCCACTGGCCATCCACCTCCTCCCACTGCTCCGGATCCGTATGATCAGTGGAACACCTCAGGGATCAACTATGGTGAGCTCGAGAGTTGCCTCTTTCCTCCTCCACCGAGGGCACCCACTCCTCCAGCTGATGACGATGATGATGAGTATGATGAAGAGGAAGGGGACGGGAATGACTACGACGAGGATGAGGAGGAGTGATCTTCATGGGCGTTAGCATCGCTCTTCTTCCTTTTTGGCATTTCGATGCCAAAGAGGGAGAAGTAGTTCTATTAGGTCTCGTGGATTTGCAAGGGTCGGGCGCAAGCATCTATCTTTCAGTCGTCTTATTTGCTTGCTTGTGCCTTTTTAGCGTGAACTTATTTGCTATTTGTGTTTGATTATGTAAGACTATGTCGTGCTCCACTATGTTTGGTACTATGTTTGGTATTCATGGAATTCTGGATTTATCTATTGTGGATCTCATGGAATTTTGGACTTATCTATGGAGCATATTTGATGGCATATGGATTCATGGGATTATCTAATGTATGCATCAGTATTGTTGGGATGTGCTTGGAGGCTATCAAGCTAAGTATATTCTTTGGCTATAATCACATCCCGGTGGTATGACCTTGTTTCCCAACCGACCTTATTTCAATTATCTTTGCTATGGAAGTTGTGTTCTCTCTAGTGTGTGTATTTGTATTCAAATGAAAATTTTAAATATGCACACATCTAGGGGGAGCGCCTTTCACTTTAAGGTGGCGTTAGCCGGTTTCATTGCAAATCCTAGTATTGTCATCTAACACCAAAAAGGGGGAGATTGAAAGAATATTTCTTAATCCCTAGTGTTTTGTGTGTTAGATAACAATATCAAGGATTATTTAATGTGTGTTGAAGTGTTGCAGCTCTCTTTGAGAAAAAGGGAAAAGGATTCTGCCTTTGGGGGGCGGATAATCCACCCCTCCCTCTTCCCAAGCAGGCGCAAGCCCCAGAAGGGGGGCGGAGTTTTGGCCGGATTTTCCGGCCTAGCCGGATAATCCGCCCCTCAGGGGGCCGGATAGTCCGCCCCCTTGCTCATCGCCAAGGCGCAAGCCCCAGAGAGGGGGCGGAGTGTTGGCCGGACTTTCCGGCTTGGCCGGATAATCCGCCCCTGGAGGGGGCCAGATTATCCGCCCCCCAAGATCTTCACCAAGTTTCGCAGGCGCCATCCCCAGAGAGGGGGCAGAGTTTCCCTTGGAGAATCCGCCCTTGAGGCGGAGTTTTCCCAGGGGCGGATAATCCGCCCCAAGTGGGGGGCGGATAATCCGCCCCCAAAGTTGTGCAACGGCCAGATCTGAGGAGGGGGTATTGAAGCCAGCCTTCCCCCTCCTGCCAGATCTCTTGATTCATTCGAAAAAGTTGAGATCTGATATTCAGCCTTCATCCAAGAGAGCTCCACCTAGATCCACCCAAAGGCCCCGTCCCTTGGGGAATCAAAGGAGGAGCACTCGATCTTCATCATCAGCAATCAAGCGCTTCATATCCTCTCCATTCATTTGGAGAACCACCGATCTAGTATTTCTTGCAAATACCTAGATCCTTGTTTTTGTTTATATTGATAAACCTTGTTCTTGTGGCAGCTTGTTGTCATCTCGGGAGCCCCCAATTCGGTTGTGGGTGTGTGCCCCGATAGTGTTGTAAAAGGCATCGGTTCCCGCCTCGAAGGGATCCAATAGTGGAGAAGGTGGATCAGGCCTCTCGTGGCGAGATTTATCGGAGAATAGGGTGAGGCCTATTGTGGCGTGGTGGTCTTAGAACCGCCCACCCCTCCAACGCAGATGTACTTCCCTTAACAAGGAAGGAACTGCGGTAAAACAAATCCCTATGTCTCCGCGTGCTCCACTACGGTTCCTTCGCTCCTCTCTTTACGTGCTTAGTAGTTAGGGTTGCATATAGGGAAATTCTCGTAGTGGCATATCTAGAGAATTTACTTTGTGTCAATCCTAAAATTGAAAAGGTACTAAAAATTGGTTAGCACCTATTCACTCCCCCCTCTAGGTGTCCATACGATCCATTTCATTATGATTACAAGCTTCCAGTGACTAAGGCAAGCCAAAAATGACTCGGCAGCGTCCAAATATACTCGACACGAGGCAGAGGTGAGCCAAAAAGTCAAAGATGAGACTCGAAAAGAGCAAAACAGACTCGACAAAGATCGAGATTACGTCAAACAGTGTGCCCCAAGCAGTAAATGCTGACAGAGAGAAGTTCCAAGCACATTAAAGGAACCTGGAGACGCCTAACAGCAAGAACTGCTAGGCCTCACCATCTTCGGGGACTAATGTCGGGGGAATAACCCCCGGTAGGGTCATAAGGGGTAAAACATGGCCCAGCTTGGCTTACGTCGAGTGAAGAATAAACCAGGCCAGGTAACAACGGCCGGGTAAGAAGATCAGATACGGCCGACATAGAATTGTGTCGGCGGCCGACATAGAATTTTGTCGGCCCGTATAAGACAATTTTTTTTGCCTTGCAGAAAGCAACGAGCCGAGTCTCACGAGGGAAGGCTGAGTTAGAAAGGACGTGTGGCGTCTTTCCAAGTAAGGTTCAGGAGGGACCATGGCAAAGCACGATCAAAAGAGAAGGGCGACGCCGGGTGACACGAAAGAGCTGGGTGATGCCTAAAGCAAGGGCTGACACATCAAAGTTACTACATGACGCCAAAAGAACTGGAGGCTACATACGAGAGGACCGTTAGCTGTCTACCTTTATGGACTGGGTCAAGGGCTTAGGGTTGTCCCATGACCCGGGTCGTATAGTGAGGACCAAGATCCAAACAGTACCCTAGGACCCAAAGGGGTGTAACCTAGCTAGCCTTCGCCTATATAAGGAGGGGCATATCTAGGGTTTGAGTTGGTTGGACCAAGTATAAAACTAGTGTTGTCACATCCCAAAATTTTCCAAATTTTGAAATGTGAAAAATAAATAAACAAAATAAATAATTTTTGAAATTTAGGGTGAAAAGAAACTTTTTGATTCCAAATGGAAACATCAAAGACCCATATTGAACAAACTTTGAATGAAAAGGGATTTAAAAGGATAAACAAATATTAAATAAAATTATACAAGTTGGAATTACCATTTTTGAATCTTTAAATAAAAAGATATGGATTTTTGAGCAAGAAATAAATAAATGAATAAATAAATAAGGATTATTTTAAAAGGCCAAATTAAATCTTGGCCAAACAAATGATATGAAAGTTTTTTTGATTAATAAAAATAGTAAAGGATTATTTAAATAAAATCATAAGGACTTATGAATATCCAATTTTATTTATATGAAGACAATTTCCAATTTAAATGAACAATAAATCATATTAAATTATTTTAAATAATAATTCAAAGTGAATTGTTTTAAAATAAAACCTACTGAAAAGATTTGGTATAATTTAGAATTCAAATAGAGTTTGAAAACAAATTAAAATCTTAATTGAATTAAGACAAGGGCCTATTTTAATAATTAATATACCCTAAAAGAATAAAAGCAATATTCTAAAATGGACTTTGGAATATGTTAATAAACAGTATAAAAAATATACTCAAGTTTGGTTAAGGTTTGAATTCAAATGGTGCTTGAATTATTTGAACAAAAATCAAAACAGAATAGTAGAAAAGGAAAAAGAAAAAGATCAGGAATAAAAAAAGGAAACAAAGCCAGCCCAGTAGCAAGGCCCAGTCCAGCCCAATTCGCAGCCCATCTTTCCTCCCCGCGAACCGTTTTTCCTCACACGCGTCCGCACCCGCAAAGTCGCTGACGCCTGCCCCCCCACACACACTCTCTCTCACAGACAACCAGGCCCCACTCCGCCAGTCATCGTCTTCAACCCTGCGACCAACCCCCCCATTCATCGCTGCCGTTCTCAGTCGATAAATTCGACGATAAATTCGTGTGAATGACAACGTTAAACTCGCCAGTAATCATGCGTACATAATCGCCTCGCCCTCCTCCTTGTTTCCCCCCAAACGCCAGTTTCTCTCTGCCACCGGGCTGTCCCAATTGGCCGCTGCAAACTTTTTGCTCCAACGAGCCCTTCCGGCGAAATCCGGTGTCGTCTGACCTCCCCTTTCCTCCCAGTACACACGAACCTGATCCCCATCTTCTTGTGCTTCTCCGAGTACCCCTCACACGCTCGAGCGCGCTCTGAACGCCGCCGTTGTCTGCCACTTCTCCGGCGACCCCTCCCCGTAAGTACCGTCCACCTCTGTCTCTCTCGATGATGCTCCCATGGTCGACACACCCGCTCGCGTCTAATGCCTCCTCCCTTTTGCCTTCTTGTGGCCTGTAACCTCGCCCCCGTCGACGAACAGAAGCACCTGGCGCCGCCATGAACTCCGGTGAGCAATAGCCACTACTCCCGAGCGCCCCTCGACGAACGGAGACCACGTTGAGCATCGCCACCCTCCTGCGAGTCTGGTAAGCCTCTTCTCCCTCACCCGCGCATCCTAGTTCATCGGCAACGCCACCGCCAGAGCGTCGCCGCTGCGCAGCCGCCGCCAGCGCCGCCCCTCTGTGGTCATCGCGTTTAGAACCGTAGGATGTAGATCTGAGTGTCGCGATAGAAAGTTAAACAAAGAGGTAAGATGGTTTTTGCACCGTGCGATTAAGTTAGATCTGACGGCATGCGTAGCACGATCCACCCGAAGCGGTATGGACCAGTAAGATTAAGACGCGTGGCACTGACTCTGTTTTAAAAACAGAAAATGTTCTATTAGATATGTGATTCTGTAAAATTCATAACTTTAAATCTACATGTCCAAATTTTACAAATTTTATATCAACGGAATCAGAAAAAGGAGTACTTTCCAACCATGCACTTTGTTTAATGATTTGCTTCTGTAAAATTAGTTGTTTTGCAGAAACTTGTGTAGGCATATTTTGTGTATAAAATTAATTCTAAAAATATTTTTAGAGTAAAATCTTTTGTAAATGGATTGTTTTGAACCTACTGACCATAGAAACCAACTTGTGGATTTAAAAACATATTTTGTGACACTTAGGAATTAAATCCTTGAATAGAAGCATTTCTAGTTAAATAAAAATATTGATTATGGTTTAAAAATACTTTTGAGTAAAAACCTTTTGAAAATGGTTTGATTTAAACTCTCTGACCCTAAACACCAAGTTTTGGGATTTGAAAACATATTTGATGAACCTTAGTAAATTATAACTTTGTTAAAGGCATTTCTAGCAAATAAAAATATTGTTTGATTTAAAAATAGAATTTAGGTGAAACCTTTTGCAAATGGATTAATATTAAACCCTTAAATCATAAACACTAACATTTTTGTTTAAAGAATATATTGTGCTAACCCTACAAATTATTACTTTGATTTAAATCATTTCTAGCAAAACAAAATGATTTGAATGGCCATTTTCACTAACTTGAATTTAAATGATTTTACCACTTTTGTAAATGACCAATGGGAGATTTAAAATGTTTAGAGCCTAATAGAAACCACTTTTCCAAATAAAACAATCTTTTGCATGCTTGCATGCATTTCCTTGTTTTTATTATTTTATGTGGTGAATTGTTTGAATGTTAGTTTGAATATGTGCTTGCTTGATTGAATTGTAGTGAAGTTTGAAGAGTGTGATAATTGCAAGATCAAGGAGTGAACCAATATTCTCTACTTAAAAGGCAAGTGGCACTACCATCCATGTCCTACTATTTTCACTACACTTAGTGGTATTTTTGTAGTATGCATGATAGGGCCACTATATTACTATGCTATGCGATGTCCTATTAGGATATCCTTATATCTTCCTTAGTGAAAACATTGTAGTTGTAATATGCTTAGCCCTGCTATATAATTGGGGTGGAATACCATATCATGATTATATGAAGTGTTGGAAAAAATATATGTTTTATATAATAAAACAAGTACTCAATGAACCACCTGGGTGGAATGAGGATACTCAATTTTGGACAAGGTGGCAACAAAGGGAACCATGTTTATATGGCTATCTTTTTGTATGTGCACTAGAAGAAAACCACCCAGGAACTTAGAGATTGAACATGTTTCTCGTACAGTGGCTTCCGTGTACAGCCACATGCTAAATGGGCTCTGGCTTAGTCAATTACATAGTGGAAGACCCTTGCATTGGCATCTTCAGGTTAACTAGAATTGTGTATCGGAAATATATCCTTACATTGGTGCCTGGTAGACAAGCTAGCATTGTGTATTGGGAGGACTTCTATGGAAAGACTTTGTCACATTCTCGATCTGCCAGTACTCCATTTGGTGTGTACTTATCCAGCGGCCACTGGTGGCGTCAAGACGAGATTGTGTCATGTGGGTAAAGTGTACAACTTCTGCAGAAGATCAAATTCGAAGTACTTAGCCGTGTCCCCGGTTACGTACAACTCTGAGCAACTAAGGCCTGAAGCTATGGAAGATCTCGACATTCCAATTTCTCAAAGTAAAACTTGATGGTGTCAACAAGGGATTAGAAGCACTTGGAGTTTTCCAAGGAGTTCAGAAAGATTTTCAAAAGATCAAAACTACTTTGAAAAGATAGGATAAAAACTATATTGCTTTCTGCAAATGAGCCTAAACCCTACTTAGCCAAATATGCATGTATTGATAGGATCCACTTACTTCTACATAGTAGTGAAACTAGCCAATACAATTCAAATGTATTGACCCTTGTGGCTGCAACTTATTATGTTGCAGGTTTGCTTGATGTTAGTGAAGTGTGTTAAATAGGATTACAAGTCTACAACCAACATGATTGCCTGTGGCACTTTGAAGATGAAGGACTCCATGCTATAGTTATTTCTGCTGCATTGTAATGAGATAGCCAAATGAGCTATGTAAGATGTAATGAATTATTTTATTCCTGGTTATAAAGTTGTATTATGACCTTTGTTTCTTGATATTACATCTTAACTGAGGATGCTAGCTATTGATCCAGGGACTAGCATTGTAAACACAGGGATCTCCACCTTATTAAAGGTTGGGACCGCTACAAGTGCCCTGAGGCTTAGTTCAAACAGCTCAATGAGCACTTGTAAGCTTCTAGTATCAATCAAATTCCTAAGTGTGGAGAGTTCATCTTGTTCTTCGTGCGTGGCTAGACCGTGCACTCCCTCCCCGGTGACCACAAGCATCCATTCAGCCCCCAACTTAAGCCTACCCATGGCATCCGCCGTGACACCACCACGACAGGAAGCCCAAGGGGGCATGGCCACCGGCCAAGGAGGGTGCCCCCACCTCTCCCTCATTCATGTGGTGGAATCTCCACTCACATAAACACACCTCCACTCACAATTCCACTCACATGCATTAATTTTCCACCAAAATTAATTCAAGCTCTCATTTAATAAAACTCTTTTATTTATTTTATTTAGAATTTTGTTAATTACATTAATTAACAAACGTTCACATAAAACCCCTTACAACATTTCAATTTCACATGCAGAACCAGTTTCAGTAATTTCAACCGAAACGATTCCGGTGTCTAGTGAAATAAATTCCTGTCGTGGTGGTGGCACGGCAGATTCCATGGGTAAGCCAAAGTATGGGGCCAATGGATGCTAGAGGGATCCGGGGAGGGAAGATGTAGTGATTTCTACACACAATTGACTGATAAGTAGATCTTTATTTCTCCTCTAAAGAGTTACAAGTGCTCCTAGAGCTGTATCATACAGAAGAAGAGGAAGATTGCTACACGATCCCTTCGGTGTCAAATGAATCGATCCCCTCTCCAGGAGCCAGTGCCCCTCCTTATAAAGGGATCCCTTGGTTCCTCCTAGGGCTGACGTGGCAAGCATATTCTTGGAATATGCTTGTCCCAAAGTGGTAACTCGGCGGACTCCTTTCCATGTCCCCTTCTATCGGCGGAAAATACCCAGAGGTCCTCACATGTGTGCCTCGGGCTTCCTCAGTGTGACCTTCGTAACGCTTGTCTGACCCTCTCCTGCTCTGCTCTTTGTCCTTAGCACTTGGCTCTGTGTATATTCCTCCTATCCAACAACTAGGGTTTGACTATAGGCTCCTTCTCCTTCTCCTGCAAGTTTCCCGTTATTCGGCCTCATCTCACATAACTCGGGTCGGCCTTCACCTGCATACAAGTCAATCGACCTTATTCAGCCGACTTAGTTCACACGTCGGCCGAGTAATGTCTTAACCACTCTATATTTTCCAAGACTCAGCTTACCTCGGCCGGATCTTGCATGATTCGGCCAACTCAGCTCATAATTCGGCTTAAGGTAAGGGAGACTCCTCCCTTCTTTCCCCTATCTTGACCCTACCCGGGGTTACTCCCCTAACATTAGTCCCCGAAGCTGGTGCGGTCCTGCCGGAAACCTCGGCCGGACCACATCAGTTTCCAGACATTTATTCTTTCTCACTTTCTGTCCGAGGTATTTCTTAGCCGACGTTCTTTTTCTACTATCCTCTTCCTCATCTCTACCTTTTCCCGAAGCTGCCCCTATTACACCTCGGAAAAACTCTGTGTTCCCCCGCGTTGCAGGCCTCGAGTCTTGCAAGAAATGGCATAGATCATTTTTCTATGTCAAGAACACTAGGAAAGAAGATAAGATTCGGCTCCCCGCTTTCTCTATTGGTCCTCCCTCAAAGAAGAACTGGATCTATAATCCGAGGAATACCCATGCTCTTGCCGAGGCATTCGAGCTCCGGCTTAAGGAACTGACTCGTGCTGGACTCCGAGGTGAAGACTTGATGACTGCGTTTGTTAGCAGCCGAATCTGCCCCTTCCAGCTTCGCTCCCACAAGCTCTGCTATATGAGTGGTCCTTTGGATCCCAACCGAGTTTCTACGGTTGAGCTTGATAATTATCAAATCTATAAACGTGTCCGGGCTATTTTTAAGACTGAGATGCACGAGGAATGGATGTGGGGACTGAGGCCATTTTCTCGCGGGAATCCTCCTCCTCAGGTAAATTAAACACAGGTGTTTTCTTCCGAGTTGTTCTTCCATTGTTCTTTTGCTAACCCTCATCCACTTTTCTCGCAGAGGTTTGCAGAGCAGAAGATGGAAGATGCCGAGGTTTGGATCTTCCTTGGACCGCTGACCGCAATACCCCAGACAATGGAAAGCCTGATCCGGAGGAGTTCGTCCCTAAACCGGATGCTGCTCCTGTTCGTCCCCGGAGCAAGACCTTGGCCCGTGCGGATGAAGGTGATTCGGACGACGTCCAAATTCTTGAGGTAGTTGCCGCGGTGCCTATCTCTTACGCATTTCCGGCTCCTTCTTTCCCAGCTAATCAAGCTGGCCAGGTGCACGAAGTCGAGCCTCTTGCCTCCGAAGCTCCTGTTGCTTCGAAGAAGTGCACCACTTCGACGGACCCCTCCGATGCTGCTCCCAAGAAGCGAACCAAGAAATCTTCTCAGCACATTCCGAGGCGTAAGACTATGCCTGGGGTTACTGGGTAAGTTTCCCTTTATGTTTTCATTTGTATTTCGTGTTTCTCTCTTTCTATTTCTAAATCAATTTCTACCTTCTTTGCAGAGCTCCACTTTCTGCAAAGCCGAGCGGTCCGGGTATGACATCTCATACTACTCGGCCGCCTTCACCCTCTCCTCCGGAGGATGTTCGTGTTCCCAGTCCTCCCCGTGATGATTCTGTTCCTAGGCCGACTAATGTATCACCTCGACAAGATGATCACATTGCTCCCCCCCATTTTCTCCGATGATACCCCTACGCCGGATCACCCGGCCAACCCTGCTATCCCCCTCAAGACTCCCGAGGTTTCCCCCAATGATCCTTTGACCACCGCAGCTCTAGCTCCTGCTCCAATTCCCACCAAGGATACCACTACCTAGGCCCCTTCGGAAACTATTGTTCCTCCTGCAGCCAAGGACGTGGCCCCCAGTGCTGAAGCTGTTGCCCCTGCCGAAGTCTCTACTAAGAGCAAGAAAGTTGTTGTCACTAAATCCTTGCCATCTCAGAAGGTGCCAACAAGCTCTTCTCAGCCCAGCATTACCGATATACTTCGTAAGGGAGCTTCCACCGCTAAACCTGGTGTCGCCCTTGCTGCTGACACTCAACTTATTCTTCATAAGAGTCCGGCGGCGACAGTTACGCAACATGCCTGAGGTAAAGTGTTGACCCGTACTGAGAGCGGGAACAACCCTCACTGGTGGAGTACGCGAATAACTGGAATGCTGCCGAACAACTAGAGGGCAATCCGAGTAGCCAACCATTTCAGCTTTCCAACATCAGTAGTCGCTTGCATACGGCTGCTAAGATTGTCCTTGAAAGTAATAAGATGAACGAGGTAAGCGCCTTCGTTGATATTTTTTCTATTATTCAGATGATACTATACACATACTAGTCCCCGAAGCTTGCAACCGGATGATTTGTTATTTGTTTGGAAGCTTCAACCTGTTTTCAAATACATTACTTGCCAAGTTAATTTTCTTCGTGATTTGGATTAACCGTGGTCTATAATATCCAACCATCCATCTTCGAGTCAAGTGTTACTTGATTCGGGTCTGTCTTATTTTTGAATATCCAGCCATCTAGATCTCAGTCAAGTTTTACTTGATTCAGATCTATCTTATTTTTGAATATCCAGCCAACTAGATCCAAGTCAAGCTTTGCTTGATTCAGATCTGTTTTACTTTTGAATATCCAGCCACCTAGATCCGCATCAAGTTTTACTTGATTCAGATCTATCTTATTTTTGAATATCGAGCCGCCTAGATCCGAGTCAAGTTTTACATGATTCAGATCTGTTTTACTTTTGAATATCCAGCCGCCTAGATCCGAGTCAAGCTTTGCTTGATTCGGATCTGTATTACTTTTGAATATCCAGCCACCTAGATCTGCGTCAAGTTTTACTTGATTCAGATCTATGTTATTTTCTGTAACTTGTTGTATTCAGGTTGCCCACGATCGGCGGACAGCCGAATTTCAAAGGTTGCTCTTTGCGCACAAGAAACTTCAAGATAAGTTTGAGCAAATTGTCCCTATTGTGAAGAAAACTGGTAAACTATCTGGTTCGTTTAGTTTTTTACCCTTGTAAAAGATTTAGTTGTTGTACCAACCTGTACCTTGCTGTTATGCAGCTAGTGTCAACAATATGAATACCCGTCTTACCAAGAAAGTTGGTACTCTTGAAGATTAGTCAGTCCTTTTGCCTTTTAATTTGTCGACTTTTTGTTCGAGGTAAATCTTGGATTTCTTACGACCTCCCAGCTTTGGTATAGCCAAGTTAGGAGCACTTGCAGCGTCGCATCAAGAATGCATATTTATGCCTGATATGATGCTGCCTTTTTTAGAACAAGTTGCCGATCATTCGGCACAACTCAAGGAAAAGGATGACGAGATAACCCGGTTACGTGCCGAGGTTGAATATCTTAAGCTCTCCCAGAAATCTGAGTTAGAGAAGGTTGATCAGGAGTTCTCTGAGGAAAAGAATCGACTAAGTCTGCAGCTTCAGAAGGGCAAGGAGCTTCTTGATTCTGCCGAATTAAAGAACAAGGCGATGAGCGAGGAAATCGCTCGTTTTGAGAAGAGTAGGACCGACTGGTCCCGGGATCTCCATAAGATGCTGAATTACATCCATCATAAGTTTCTATCTTTCGTCGAGTTATTCTTTTCCCTTGCTTCTCTTAACTTATATGATGTCCTTTCTTGCAGATCATTTCCCAGAAGCTAAACCTATGAGCTCCAAGGCCGTGATTTCTGCTCGCGAGCGCCGAGGTGTCCCCGATGCTCTGAATCAAGAATATTCCATGGAAGATTTCCTGATTGCTGTTGGCGCTGCTATTGGGCCGATGAAAATTATGGGAAAACATCTGGTGCAAGCAGCTATTCGAGCCTACCATGTCCTCTGGCCGAATGCGTCGGATATTGACGAAGTAGAAGTGCTTGTGGCGAGGTTGATGGAATCTCAGACTCAACTTAATCTCTGGAGGGAATCTGCTGGAAGGGCTGGTGCTGACATGGCGCTTACCGTTGTTTTGTCATGGTACGAGGATCTCTCCCTCGATATTCTGATGAACTTGCGCACTGGCTCTCCTTGGATTGAGAATCCGGAGTTCGTTGCTCGCCGTCAAGCCCGTGCCTACCAGCTTATCGAGTATGCTGACGTGCATCATTGGATCGAGGGGCCGAGTTTTCTTCCTAACCCAGCCGATGATGCCAAGGCTGAAGACGAATCTGGTGGTGATTCGGCCGATCAAGATGAATCGGAGGAAGGCTCTGATAATGCCAATGAATGAAAGCTCAGATGGGGATGGCGACGCTCGATCGTCCTCCAAAGGAACTGAAGCTTCTCGAGCCCAAGGTGATGTCTCTTAGCAGCCGGAGCTTGCCCCAGGCGTTACTACGGCCTCCGTCGATGCCGAGGTAACCTCTGCAGAGGCCCCAACAACTTCGGAGTGCTTAGTTCTTAAGGATACATCTTTTAAGGAAACCGAGGTCGTCCCGACTGCATCCGAGACACCTATGTCCGAAACTCCTGATGCTACTACTGTCCCTCCAACAGGTGATTCGGCCTCTGTCGATGTTTAGGCTTCAACAACTTCTATCTATTTAAGTCCCCGGTATGCCGGGTGTATGCTGTCTTTGAAACAGTTACCCACCTTTTGGTACAATGTGAACCACTTTGACTTTGGCCTCTGATTCCCTGGTAATTGTTGTTACTCTATCTAATTGAGTTTATGTGAATCGAATCTTTGCTTTGCCAAACTTTAACTTCGTAAATCCGGATCATATTTTTCATATGAATGATTTTCGTTTGGCATCCACCTTCTGTTTCTTATCTATTCTTGGTTGTAAAACTGTTGGTTTTGCAATTTATCCTTGAAGGACTATGAATCCTAAGCCCATACATCTTTTTAAATTGATGGCCTTACTACCTTTCTGAGGTATCTGTTGGTAAAATGACATATATAGGGTACTTTCCTCGTTATACTTCGAATTTCTAATGTTGTCATTCATGTTACCATGATAATATAAATCGTTGGTTGTTTCCTTCGCGTTATATCTCCAGTTGCCGAGGTAAGTTTATATTGCATTTGTGATTGATGACAGATTATTCGGGGCAGTCCCCGAGTTATTGCTAGGGTTTCTGAGATCCCATCTATACCCAAATGAATGATCAGTACGGGGTAGTCCCCGAGTTACTGCTTGAGTCACCGAACTTTCATACATACGCCAAAAAAAGAAAGACAATATGAGGCAGTCCCCGAGTTATTGCTCGAGTTGCCGAAGTTTCATACATGCGCAAAAAATAACAAACGATATGAGGCAGTCCCCGAGTTACTGCTCGAGTCGCCGAAGTTAGATGCGCAAAAAATAACAACCAATTGGAGCAGTTTTCGAGTCCTTGCTTGAGATGGCGAAATTTCATACATAGTTAAAGATGACGAATAACATGAGGCAGTTCCCGAGTCCCTGCTCGGGTTGCCGAAGTCTGATACATAGTTAAAAATGAGGAACAACATGGGGTAGTCCCCGAGTCACTGCTCGGGTTGCCGAAGTTTGATACATGTTTGATACATTGATTTGGTGCATCACGTCACAAGATGCAATACAGGGCTTCTAAGTGTAGAACATACGAAGTAAGGTTACGTTCCATGGTCTTTTTGATTCATCTCCGGCCTTGCTTTCCTTGTCCTTTTCTGGTGTCTGAACGTCAATCAGGTAGTATGCATCATTGTGTAATGCTTTACTCACGATAAATGGTCCTTCCCATGGGGGTGAGAGTTTATGCGTGTCGGCTTTGCGTTGCACTAGCCGAAGAACTAGATATCCTTCTTTAAAAACTCTTGGACTAACCTTTTTGCTATGATATCGTCTGAGCTCTTGCTGATAAATAGCTGATCTTGATAATGCCAATTCCCTTGCTTCCTCTAGCAAGTCCACATCGTCTTGCCGTGATATTTCGTTTACTTCGGCACTTGTGTATTGGGCCACTCTTGGCGAGTCATGAATTATGTCGGCTGGAAGTACTGCTTATGCCCCGTATACAAGAAAGAACAGGGTATACCCCGTCGATCTATTTGGGGTGGTCCTGAGGCTCCACAGCACTGCTGGAAGTTCCTCAATCCAGCATCCTGCAGACCTTTGCAGTGGTTCAGTTAGCTGAGGTTTTATCCCTGACAATACTAGTCCATTGGATCTTTCGACTTGTCTGTTCGATGCCAGGTGAGCCACCGAGGCAACATCGAGTCTTATGTGTTTCTCTTGGCAGAATCTAGCAAAAGCTCCTTTAGCGAAGTTTGTGCCATTATCCGTGATGATACTGTGTGGGTATCCATATCTCAAGATAATATCTTTGAGGAATTTCACCGTTGTGGGCCCGTCACATTTTCTTATTGGCTTTACTTCTATCCACTTTGTGAATTTGTCCACCATTACCAGAATATGAGTCATTCCACCGCGAGCCGGCTTAAAGGTACCTACCATGTCTAAACACCACACTGAAAATGGCTAAGTGATTGGTATTGTTTTTAACTCGGATGAAGGCAGGTGTATCTTGCTAGCATATCTCTGGCAACCATTGCATTTTGTTACCAATTCCTTTGCTTCCTTCAGCACGGTTGGCCAATAAAATCCATGCCTAAATTCTTTGGCCACTAGGGCTCTGGACGAGGCGTGATGCCCACACTCTCCTTGATGTATATCCAAAAGGATTTTTTGCCCTTCTGCCGAGTCAACGCATCGTTGCAGTACATTCGTGACACTTCTCTTATAAAGCTCATTGTTTATGATCGTGCAGGCTTTTTCTCTTCTCACTATCTGCCTGGCCATGACCTCATCATCCGGCAAGATTTCCTCTTTAAGGAATGAGAATATGGGTTGTGCCCATGTTGGCGTGACTTTTTCTAGGAAAATTATGTTGTCAATTTCCATAATTTCTGCCAACATAACATCTTTGGGCTTTTCCCCGTTCATCTATGGGTCAGCCGAATTAACCCTCGAATAATTCGGGTCATAATCTTTGTCAATTTCCATTGGGACACTTCCTTCTATCTGTTCTGCCGAGATACGAATTGACTCGGATTCTGGAGAAGGTGTAATTGATGGTTTTCTTAGGTGTTCTAGAGCTATGCCGGGGGGAATTGACTGCCTAGTTGATCCGAGTTTTGACAGTGCATCCGCAGCATCATTTTCGGCCCGAGGTATGTGGTGGAATTCACACCCATCAAAATAACCACTGATCTTCTACACATGAAACCTATACAGGGCCATATTCGCATCTAGTGCATCCTAATTCCCTGATACTTATTGTACTACGAGGTCTGAATCCGACGTATGCCAATCTCTTTCGCCATTTTTAGGCCATGGACGAGTGCTTCATACTCGGCCACATTGTTTGATGCAGCAAAATGAATCTGCAGCACGTATTTCAGCTGATATTTTTTTGGTGAAGTCAGTACTATTCCTGCTCCTAGCCCATTTCTTAACTTGGACCCGTCAAATGCATCGTCCAATAGTTCGTATCTGGCAATGGGGGCTCATACTGTACTTCGGCCCAATCCACAAAGAAGTCGGCCTCTACCTGAGACTTAATTGCATCTCGCCTATCAACTTGCAGAGCATAAGGCGATAACTCGATTTCCCATTTTGCTATTCGGCCGCTTGCATCTTTGTTGCTTAATATCTCAGCTATGGGTGCTTCACAAATCACTTTTATCGGATGTTCTTCGAAATAGTGTTTGAGTTTTTTCGCCGACATGTATACTCCGTAAGCCATCTTCTGGTAGTGCGGATAGTTTTTCTTTGAGGCCGATAATACCTCACTTAGGTAATATACCGGCCTTTGTACTGACTTATCCTCTTTGTTCCATTCCACAACAACTACTGCACTTACCACTCTGTTAATAGCTGCCACATAGAGTAGCATAGGCTCTTTTGAAAATGGAGAAGCCAAAATCGGTCCCGTGATCGGCATATTTTTTAACTCATGAAATGCACTATCATCCTGCGGTGTCCAGATGAACTTGTCGGACTTTTTCATCAATTGATATAGAGGTAATGCTTTTTCCCCTAGCCGACATACGAACCGACTCAGTGAGGCAAGACACCCTGTAAATTTTTGTACCTCGTTCAGACACCTTGGCAGTTCCATTCTTTCAACTGCTCGGATCTTAGTTGGATTCGCCTCTTACCTCGGCTGGACACGAGGAAACCAAGTAATTTTCCAGCCGGTACACCGAAGGTACATTTTTCTGGGTTAAGTTTCATTCGGAACCTTCTCAGGTTTGTGAATGTCTGCCGAATATCTTCCAGGTGCGTTTTACTCTCTTTGGTTTTTATAACCACATCATCAACATATACTTGCACATTTTTCCCTATATGATCATGCAGACATTTTTGCATGCACCTTTGGTATTTTTCTCCTGCATTACGCAGGCCGAATGGCATGGTGTGATAGAAATAAGCCCCATACGGGGTGATAAACGCAGTCTTTATTTGATCAGCCGGGTTTAGCGGTATCTGGTGGAAACCAGAATACGCGTCTACAAATGATAACAGCTCACAGCCTGCGGTCGAATAAATGACTTGGTATATCCTATGTAAAGGAAAAGGATCTTTGGGACACGCCTTATTGAGGTTCGTGTAATCGATGCACATTCTCCATACGACGACTACATTTGGGTCATCCTTTTTATTTTCTACCAACACCAGATTTGATAGCCAATCCGGGTGAAGCACTTCCATAATAAACCCGGTTGCAAGGAGCCGAGCTATCTCATCCCCTATTATCTTTCTCCTGTCTTCGGCGAAGTGGCGGAGAGGTTGCTTCACCGGCCTTTCTCCTAGCCTTACATGCAAAGAGTGCTCAGCCAACTCCCTCGGAACACCTTGCAGGTCCTGAGTTGACCATGCAAATATATCCCGATTCTCACGGAGGAAGTTGGTGAGCTCACTTTCCTATTTGGCATCTAGGCCAGCACCAATCGTGATGGTGCGCTATGGGAACTGATCATCAATCTGGATCTTTTTTGTCTCCTTAGTCGGCTGGAAAGATACACTTCCATGCGGGTTGGCTAATGCCGGCATATTAAGCTGTGCCGACTGAGCCAGAGCTGCCACTTCCTGAATCCTTCTTTTCTCTCTTGCAAATACCAATGACTCGGCTAGGTTTGACCCGGCCGAAGCGCATTCCATTGATCTTCTGTAATCCCTTGATACGGTTACTACTCCCTGAGGTCCTGGCATCTTCATTTTTAAGTACGTGATGTGACAGCTGCTCATAAATTTAGCCAATGCTGGCCGTCCGAGTAAAGCATGATAGCAACTTTCTAGGTCCACCACTTCAAACTCCAGATTCTCGGCTCTACAATTCTCCCTTGTGCCGAATAACACATCTACTCGGACTTTCCCAATAGGCTCGCACGAGAGCCCCAGAACTATCCCATGGAATGTGGTCCTTGTGGGCTGCAACATATTCTGTGTTATTCCGAGTTTGTGCATTGTGTCCTTGTACATGATGTTGATAATGCTTCCATTATCTATGAGTACTTTCGAGAACTTCACATCGATGCTAAGCCCGACAAACGTCGGATCCATTACCAAGGCATACGACCCTGGGTTCGGCATTATCTTCGGGTGATCCTTTATGCTCCAGGTTATCTCTTGATCGGACCATGGTACGTATCTCGGCACTGCCGGCATAACTGAATTCACTTCCGTATGCCTGTGCTCTACGCTCTGTCTATCTTGTTGTTCTGTTGTGAACACACAATATGATTGGTGATGCTCCATGTAATCATTGCGTCCATTGTTCCCGGGGTTTCCCCTTCCGTCTTGGTTCTGATTTACCATTTGGTGCACTGCATCTCTCCGGTCTGGGTTATCATACCTCGGAGGGGGTGGTGGTAACATTAACTGTTGCGCATTCCCCCCGGTTAACTGGGGCTGCTGCTGTTGATGTACTTGATTCGGAGGTGCTTGTATGCCCGCCGGGTTTCCCATTGCACTTTTCATCCAAGCGCATTGGCGAGTAGTGTGATTGGCTGGCTTGGCTGGGTTATGCGTGTGGAATTTACACGGTTGATCCAGCATGGATTCAAATGTGTACTTTGGCCTCTCCTACCATTGCTTCTTCTGTTCTGGCGTCCACTGCCTTTTCCCTTCATTCCTCGGCGTCCACTGCTGAGGACCATTCTTCTATCGCTGATTGTTCCCATGACTCGGCTGATCCTGCACAACCGCTGCCACTTGCTTGGAAGCGTATCTGTAATCCGGCCTCTTGTCCCTTCTTCTACCTCGGTATTCATTGCGCCACGATGATCCGGCACCATCTTTAACATAATGATCATGCTGCTCCCGATGCTCTGCCGACATTAACTCTGGTTGAGTCGGATCACCTAAGGCATATGAGTCTCCTATCCTGATGGTTTCTGCCAACGTGGTTAGCATATCTCTCTGCAACATCTGCCATAATACGCTTGCATATCTGCAGCCCTGAGCAAACTAGGTTATCGCTTGAGATTTGACGACCCCTTCGCATGAGTTTCTGAGGTTGCACCACCGAGTGAAGAATTCTCTATCTGTTTCATTCGGCTTCTACTTGCACATCGCGAGCTGTTGTAGCCTGTTTGGCCTCTTATATGTACTTGTGAAATTACTGACAAACATTTCTTCAAAATCTAACCAACAGTTGATACTTCTTGTTGGTAAATTGTTCAGCCATACTCTGGCCGGTCCTTCCAGCATCTGTGGGACGTATCTTACCGCCCATCTTAAATTTCCGCCAGCTATTTTTACTGTCGTGGCATAGTCAATTAACTAATCTTGTGGCTTCGTACTCCCATCATACGTTTTTGTGCCCCTTGACAACTGGAAGTTCATCATGGGCGGTTCGCCCATGATCCGAGGTCCAAAACACGCCGGGCCAGGCGGACCCTGTTCTTCCAACAGCTCGGACCGATACAACATGTCCAGCTTCAATCTTGCGTCAGTTGACAACAAGTTTCTATAGATAACTCTCTCTTGTATTCCATAGTGATTTTTCCCACCATGCTCTGCATACTCCATGTCTGAGTAGCCATCATTGTATCTATCATTTGCCTGATTTTGTTGAGCTGGTCTTGCTTCTCGCTCTTGCCGAGGCTCATACCTCGGCAGAGGATTCTACGGGGGGGGGGGGGGGTACCTCCTCCCTTCCGCCAGGTTATTGTTTTCATGGTTTCCCCTTTCGAGGTTTCCGTGCTCTCTGTTTGCACGGACGGGGTTTCTATTGCCGCTGTTACCTCGACTCCCATTGCCTCTATTCTCATTGACCCTCCCGACCACCGCCGGATCATATGGGACAATCTGCTTATTTATTTTTCCTGAAGTCACTGCTCTGTCTTTTCGCGCATTGTTTACGAGCGAGGAAGCCGATGCCGCATACAATGCGGGGGCAGCTCCTGCCGAATGAACCATGCGAGAAGCTCCTGGCTTCGCCGGGTCAGCCCTAAGCATTTCCTCATTCTGCTGGTTCGCAATGTGTACCAGTTCATTTACCCTCTCTTGGTGTTTTTGCCGGGCTTCCCCGCTTAACCCCTCCAACTCTAGGGCTGTGGCATTTGCGGCCCTGAGGTTCTTTGTCGGGGTACTGTACCTCGGCAAGCCTGGATCAATCGAATCATCTGTACGAGCCTCGTGCTCTTTGTTGATATCATTCATGAGGTTCTTTCCTCTTAATCTCAGTTCATCTACTCTGTCAGGGGCCACATCTAGTTTGTTTGCCCTTGCGTATTCTCGCAAGGTCCTGTTTAAGGATTCCGCAAGGCCGACACCTTTTTTTGCCTCTACTAGCACTTTCTGTCTAGTTTCTTCTAACTCCGCCTGTGCGTTTGCCGGGTCAAGTATCGGCGCTACAGGCGTAGTTAGGTTATCTATAGTTGCCTGAAGGATATTCTCTGGTCTCTCTAGAGGTGGCCATCTTACCCTTGCTGCCTTTGGAGTCACCTCCTACACCTCGGCCGCCCTGGTCGCTGGTGGATCTACCTCGGTAGGATTTGGAGATGCTTGCTTCGTGGCCACCTGTCCTACTGTTACCGGGTCCTTTCTTGGTCCGCGGGGCCGTCATCATCACCTCGACGCTGCCTGCGGGGCGAACTCCACACTGACCGCTTGCAGCACAAAGGGGAGGTTCTCTCACCTCGATGACTCGGTGCGGGTAGACGCAGGAGGTCTCGACACCGACGTAGACCTTGTGAGCGCCCAGATTGATGAAGATGTCGTTGCGCGGGGGTTCTTTCCTCCTAAAGCTGCCAGCGTTATCGCTGACGTAGTCCCATATATCAAATCTCCGGACTAAGCTAGAAACAACCCGCTCGCCGGTGTGGATGAAGTTTCCCGTATGGATCTTGACTCCATCTAGCACCGTTGCTGGCCCCATGGTGGGTGCCAACTTTCGTGGTGGTGGCACGGCAGATGCCATGGGTAGGCTAAAGTATGGGGCCAATAGATGCTAGAGGGATCCGGGGAGGGAAGATGTAGTGATTTCTACACAAAATTGACTGATAAGTAGATCTTTATTTCTCCTCTAAAGAGTTACAAGTGCTCCTAGAGTTGTATCATAGAGAAGAAGAGGAAGATTGCTACACGAGCCCTTCGGTGTCAAATGAATCGATCCCCTCTCTAGGAGCCAGTGCCCCTCATTATAAAGGGGTCCCTTGGTTCCTCCTAGGGCTGACGTGGCAAGCATATTCTTGGAATATGCTTGTCCCAAAGTGGTAACTCGGCGGACTCCTTTCCGTGTCCCCCTTCTATCGGCGGCAAAGACCCAAAGGCCCTCACATGTGTGCCTCGGGCTTCCTCACTGTCACCTCCATGACGCTTGTCTGCCCCTCTGCTGCTCTGCTCTTTGTCCTTAGCACTTGGCTCTGTGTAGATTCCTCCTAGCCAACAACTAGGGTTTGACTATAGGCTCGTTCTCCTTCTGCAAGTTTCCCGTTATTCGGCCTCATCTCACATAACTCGGGTCGGCCTTCACCTGCATACAATTCAATCGAACTTATTCGGCCGACTTAGTTCACACTTTGGCCGAGTAATGTCTTAACCACTCTATGTTTTCCAAGCCTCGGCTTACCTTGGCCAGATCTTGCATGATTCGGACGACTCAGCTCATAATTCGGCTTAAGGTAAGGGAGACTCCTCCCTTCTTTCCCCTATCTTGACCCTACCCGGGGTCACTCCCCCAACAATTCCTGCGCTTTCTTTTTCTTTCTCTGGCATATCATTTGCTCCGAATGGTGTCGGTATACCTTAAGTGTGTCACCCTACGGTTCGCGAGTAATGTAGACATGATCGATACTCCTCTCCGATCAATAATCAGCAGCGGGACCTGGAGATCCGTACTGACTCCCACACATTCAACGATGACTTCTGTGATCGTGTGAACCTTATACGCATGTAACTCATTCCCTTTGTCTCATTATATATTACATGTCCGAGATTCGATCATCGGTATCTCCATACCTAGTTTGACCTTGTTACCTACATGTACTCTTTTCCTGTTCCCGTGATATAACATTCTAGTGATCAAATCACTTTCTTGCAAGCTAACTAATGTGATATCACCGAGAGGTCTCAGAGTACATCTCTCCGTCATCGGGATGGAAAAATTCCACTCTTGATCTATGAGCCTCAACATAACACCTTCGTAGCACTGAACCCATCTTTATAGTCACCCTGTTACGCCGTGACGTTTGATGTTATCAAGATTCTCTTTCGGTGTTAGTGATTGATATGATCTCATGGTCTAAGGACTAAGATTACTTCGTATGATGTTAGAGCAATATAAACACAATGACCTTGATCGTAATGCTATACTTC
Organism: Avena atlantica; assembly: GCA_910589765.1. NCBI lineage: Eukaryota > Viridiplantae > Streptophyta > Magnoliopsida > Poales > Poaceae > Avena > Avena atlantica. The sequence goes on from OU342733.1 coordinate 1,207,370, forward strand.
GGATGAATGTTCATCACATCATTTCAACAATGTTGTGACCTCGTTATTAACAAAATCCAATATCCATGATCAGGAAACCTTTGATCATCTTGTTAATCAACGAGCTAGTTTATAAGAGATGTATAACTAGGAACTTTCTTTTTGTTCATTAAACACACATGTATTAACGTTTCCATATTAACGATAATAACCATTTTATTATTGCCTCTTGGGCATATTGCCTTTAGCATCTTGGTTGCCTTTGCCAATTGAATCCGGCCCTTAGCAGGGGCGGATAATCCGCCCCAACTTTCTATTCTGCTGCTTTTTGAATAGGCAATAATCTACAACGCTCCAATATACATTAAATAATCCTTGGTATTGTTATCTAACACACAAAACTCTAGGGATCATGAAATGTTCTTTTAATAAGGTTTCCATGATAATGACACCATGCAAAAACTTTGAATCCTAACATGTAGAATCAATGGGAATCTAAAAATATTATGAACTCATCTAGATAGCCTATGTGAGAGATTTACCCATGTTTTATGAAAGTTAGACATGGATCGAATGAGAAACTTACCGATGTGAAGATTCCCCCACTCAAACAGATGAAATCTGTGAAGAATTGATGATTCTAGATGATTAGGGTTGAGGTTTGAGAGAGAAAGAGAGAGGAAGAAGGGAAAGAATGGCTGGTTTGGGGGCTCCCAGCTAGCCGCCATCGCCTTCACGACGCGATGCACTTGGTACGGGCGATACGGGTGGGTCCCGCCCGTGCTGATGTTGGAGATATGTCCAAGAGGCAATAATAAAGTGGTTATTATCATATCTTAATGTTTATGTTAAATGTTTATAGCACATGCTATAATTGTATTAACCGGAAATATTAATACTTGTGTGTTTTGTAAACATAAAAGAGTCCCTAGTAAGCCTCTTGCTAAACTAGATTGTTGATTAATAGATGATCATGGTTTTTTTTATCATGGACATTGGATATATTATTAACAAGGTCATATCATTAGGAGAATGATGTGATGGACACACTCCTATAGTTAGCATAGCATAAGATCAAGTCATTTAAAGTTTGTTTGCTACAAGTTTTTAAATACATAGTAATCTAATCCTTTGACCATGAGATCATGTTAATCACCATCACCAGACGGATGCTTTGATGACATCAAACACCACTTCATAACTGGGTGGTTATAAAGGTGGCATTAGGTATTCTGAAAGTATGTGTTGAGGCACATGGATCAAGAGTGGGATTTGTCCATCCATATGACAGATAGATATACTCTGGGCCCTCTCGGTGGAATGTCATCCAATTGGCTTGCAAGCATGTGACTAGGTCACAAGGGATGTCATATCACGGAACGAGTAAAGAGTACTTATCGGTAACGAGGTTAAACTAGGTATAGAGATACCGATGATCAAACCCTGGATAAGTAAAGTATCGCGCGACAAAAGGAATCGATATCGTATGTAAAATAGTTCATTCGATCACGAAGTCATTGTAGAAATATGTGGGAGCCATAATGAATTTCCAGATTCCTCTAATGGTTATTGATCAAAGAGGTGTCTCGATCATGTCTGCATAGTTCACGAACCGTAGGGACACACACTTAAGGATTCGATGTTGTTTAGTAGATATGGAATATGAGTTGGAGACCGAATGTTGTTTGGAGTCTCGGATTGGATCCAAGACATCACGAGGAGATCCGAAATGGTTCGAAGAATAAGATTTATATAAGGAAAGTCAATTTCCGGGATTCGGAAATGTTTTCGGTGTTTTGACCGGAAGCTTTTAGAATGTTCTAGAAGGTCCACCACCCGGGAGGGGGGTACTTGGAATACACCATACCCTAATGGGGTAGGAGAATGGACCACTAGGTCAAGTCGGCCAAGGACAAGGAAGAGAGAGAGAGAGAGAGAGAGAGAGAGAGAGAGAGAGAGAGAGAGAGAGAGAGAGAGAGAGAGAGAGAGAGAGAGAGAGAGAGAGAGAGAAACTCTAGTTTGAATAGTCAAATCCTAGTTTGAAAAGTCAAATCCTATTTTGAAAGTCAAAGTCCTAGTGGAGGAAGGAAAGGAAACCTTGAGGGAAAAGGTTTCCCTTTCCCTCCCTATGCCGCCTGCCAAGAGGACTTGGGGAAGGACTCGGCCAGGGCTGGGAACCCTGCCCGCCACCCCTCCACCCATATAAGGAGGGGTGGGGGTGCCCCCTTGTCCCTCACCCCAAACCCTAGCCACCAGGCGCCTTCCTCTCTCCTCCATACAGTCGCTCTGGCTTAGGGGAAGACCTGTAGTAATATCTTCTCCACCACCACAACCACACCGTCGTGCTATTGGAATTCCGTGGAGATCTACAACCTCCGCAGCCCTGCTGGAAGCAAGGAGAGAAATGTCTTCATCGACTACCGTACGTGTGACCGACTGCGGAAGCGCTGCCGAAATGTGGCGCCGGAAGGATTGACTACACGATCTTGAGATCGGCAAGTGAACGACTATATCAACCACGAGAATCGGATCTCGTTTAACGCTTTGTTTCTACGAGGGTTAGTACTCTACAAACTCGTTGCACCGATCTCGTAGATTAGATCTTAGCTTTTGTGTGTTCCTGCGATAGAATTTTTTTGTTTTCCATGCTGCGAACCCCTACAGCCGATGCTCGGTACTATTGGATGCATCAGGCTAGGGTTACAAAATCTTACTTGGGTCGGTACGTGCGGATGCGGCCGTACCGATGGTCATTAACCTACTAGTATACTTTGGTGTTTTGTTGCGAGTTTCGGTACAAACGAATGCGACCTTACCGGTACTCATTAAAACATCTATCTTCGACACCAAAGGTTGGTGTTTTTGCTCCGGTTTGGTATAATCCCGCGGTATGGGTGGACCCAACCATACCGGCCCTCGTTAAGTGCTCAGTTTCTTCTCTTTTATTTCTTTCAAACTTCCACCATAAACTTCAAGTATCAACCTTTCTGTAAAATTTTGTCTAGAAGAGATTTTTTAGAAACTAAAATTAAAATCTAAAAACTAAAACTAATCTTTATTCAAAGATGGGTTGATTCCCATCAAGCATTTTATTCAGCTATTAGTTGATTTGGCTTAACCAATCCTTAGTCTTGAATGCACACCTTGGGTTACCCTTCATCAAGGGCACTTACCTCTTGAACTCCTTTATCATGTGTCACATATTTTTCACCACTCTCCAGTTTTTTCAAAAAGTATTGAATGATTTGATCATCGTAAATATTGAAGACTATTTTTTCACTACTGTAGTCGATGTTTGCTCGTGAAGTGCTAAGAAAAGGTCTTTCAAGGATGATGTAGAGTTTATCATCTTGAGGCATACCAAGTATAATAAAGTATGTAGAAATAACATGCTGATCAATTTGAAGCAAAACATCCTCAATCATGCCATCATGTTGCTTAGTTGTTTTATTAGCCATCCGTATAGTAATGGATGTAGGGGAATATTCTCCTGGATTTAATTTCTTATTGAGTGAGTATGACATTGCACTAACTCCTGCATCTAAATCACTCAAAGCATTATAAATGCTAGTTGTTCCTCTAGCGCATGAAATAGTTGGTATACCAGGATCTCCAAGTTTAGCCGGGATTTTATCACCATAACTAGTCATCATTGTTACAGGCTATGTTACCTTTTTTTGTTTCTCTTGAGAATATCACGCATGAAATTCTTATAAGTAGGCACTTGAATTGCATCAGCTAGAGAAAGTTCTGAACAAAGTTGGCTTAGAGATTTGGCAAAGGCATTATAGATATCTTTATTAGGCTCATATTGCACCCGATTAGGTTAAGGAAATTTCTTCTTTACCTTTGGTGTTGGCTGTGGGTCTTTCATTTTCTTTTTCATCTTAAGCTTTTGATTTTCAACTTGTTTTCTTTATCTATAATGGCATCTTCTTCTTGTTCACGGCTAGGTTCATTTTCTTCTCTTGGATCAACTTTTTTTGCATCAGAGTCGTATTGTTTATCTTGATCTCCAATGTTGTCTTCCTTATATTGTTCTGAAGCATCCTTTTGTTCTTTTGGGCTTCGAGTTCTATATCATCTTGAGGGCCGACATACTTGTGAGCTTTGGTGTATATGGACTTTGTTGGTTGCACTTGGTGTATATGAACTTTGTCATGTTTGGTTTCGTATTGTTGAATTGCTAGTTAATTATATGTATTGATATGTATGTTAATTGCGAGTCACGTGTTGATATATGGCTATATATGTGCTTGGAAATGGTCATAGAAATATATACATGTCAATTGTTTTTGATTTGCAGCGTTTTATGAGAAAATAGAAAATAATGGGAAAATGGGAGGCTTTGTCAAGTGCAATATTCGGCCAAGATTCTTTGCTGAGTTTCACACTCGATAAAGAGGACACGTGGCGGTAGCACCTGGGAGGTGTTCTGACCATTTGGTCAGACCATTAAAATCTTTCTCGGGTGTATTTTGCGTAGACACAGCACAAAATACACACGGGCAAAGAATATGCCGTGTATATGCAAAATACACTGTCAAATATTCAAAAATACACTCGGCTTAGCCAAACAAACAAAAACTTAGATCAAAACTACACATGCTTTATATAAGATCATTACAGCATCATTTTGGGTGGGGGTGGGGGTGGGGGGTGGGGAGACCATTGCAGTATCGAGTACATCCATTAGCTTCATGAAGAAAGCCCCCCGTATCACCAAAGCAGGCTTAATTACCAGTGCTAGATAAGTAGTGCATAATAATACTTGTTATTATTACAGTACAATTACCGTACGTTCACCAGTTCATAATTAAGTATAGCACAAGTGCTCATATTCTCATACTATCACATCTTGCTTAATTATCCCGGCCGGATGGAAGAAGGTTGTACTTGTACTAGTGCAGCAGATGGTTGACGGGCCGTTGGCGGCAGGCCGTGAGCGGCGCGCCGCAGAGGCACTTGTTGTGGAGGTAGCTGTAGCGGTCGAACCTGGCCATGTTGCCGCCGGCGGGCACCTCGCCGCAGAGCCTGTTGAAGCTGACGTTGAACTGCTGGAGGTTGTCCAGGGTGGCCACCTGCGCCGGGATGGCGCCGCGGATGCCGTTGTGGCTGAGGTCGACGTAGGTGAGGTTCTCGGGGAACTCCACCCCCGAGAGGTCGAAGCGCAGCGCGTTGCGGGACACGTCGAGGTGCTGGAGCGTGTTCCCGGCGCCGCCGAAGAGGCACGTGGCGTCGCCGGTGAGGGCGTTGCGGGAGAGGTCGACGTGCGCGAAGTCGACGGCGGCGAACTCGGCCGGGATGGCGCCCGAGAGGTTGTTGCCGGAGAGCCAGAGGTAGGCCTGGTCGGGGGACTTGGAGAGGAGCAGCGGCGGGATGGGGCCCGAGAGGCGGTTGCGTTTCAGGTTGAGGCCGGAGAGGCTGGGGAGGTCGGCGAGGGAGGCGGGAATGGCGCCCGTGAGGGAGTTGTAGGAGAGGTCGAGGAGGGTGAGCTCCGTGAGCGCGCCGAGGAAGGAGGGGATCGGGCCGGAGACGCCGGTGTAGGAGATGGTGAGCTGGGATAGGTTGGAGAGCGCGGCGAGGGCGTCCGGGATGGCGCCGGCGATGGCCGGGAGGTGGTGGAGGGTGAGCGTCTGGAGGTAGGTGAGGTTGGCGATGGCGTCCGGGATGGCGCCCGACATGTTGGCGTCCTGGAAGACGCGGAGGCCGATGACGCGGCCTGATTCCGCGTCGCAGTCGACGTCGTACCAGTCGCAGCAGGCGGAGTCGGGCGTCCAGGAGGCGAAGTGGTACGGGCTGCCCAGCGCGGTGTCGATGGCCACCAGGGCGGCGTGGTCGTCGTCGTGGCACTCGTCCGCCACCGCCGTCGAGGCCAGGAGGAGGTATGGGAGCAGGAGGAGGAGGAGGTGGAAGGCGGCCATGATCTTCTTGTGCTAGCTTGCTGATGAGACTAGCTTGAGTACTGAGCTGCTGGCTTGATGAGTGAAGCTGCATGGAGCTGAGCAGTGTACTTATAGAGTGGTAAAGGTGGTAGTTTGGAGGGGCTGCACTAAGCAAGTGGGGATTAAACATTGGCAAAAGTGCAGCTTAATGGCCAACAGAAATGCATGCCTACCTCGGCAGCGACCCTTCACTCAGCTTAATTGGGTCAGATATTTTTGTTGTTTGCTTGCTAATGGGTCGGATATTTTTCAAGATACAAATCGACTCTTTTCACTGATATGGATAGAAATTAGGACATGGGTTATGGGTAAGCACATCATCAGGCATTACCTCAACATTGTCACCAGACTCATGAACCCCAACATAGTGGTTGGTTGTTCAAACGTGTCGGCCATCCAAGAGTATTTGTTTAGACTGCTGGACAGTCAATTTATATTCCCAAGTTGGTTCATCACACCCTATGAAGCACCCATAGATCCATACATTTTGGCAGATGGTTTTTTCCCTATGATTTGTTTTAGTGTATCACGAGTATTTGCTGTGCAAAAACAATACATGCCAAACTTTTTTTTGAGGAAAAAAATGATGTTTCATAGTATGAAGTAAGTCTATTATAGCCTAGAGTGCTTCCAACGAAAATTCGTAATTTTTGGACGACTAATTATTTTCTATGGATTTTTAAGCATTCTACAATCTTTGTGACTAAATCGTAGCACCAACATGTGGGGCCTAGTTGTAAGTGTTGTTGTCGACTCAAAAAAAACTTGTAAGTATTGTCGTAAAGTTGTAACTTTTTTTGTCGAATGGGCTGAATCGTTGATTAGATAACCAACCGGTGGAAGCCGCAACAGATTATACCAAGAACTAGTGACATATGCAACCATGAAGTCCAAATATATGAAAGAAAAAACTCTGTAATGTGCAATTTCCTCAAATTTAGAATACAAATTTTCAAGATAGAGTGTCACCTTTTACCAGCATGGATAGAAACTAGGACATGGATGACATGGATAGAAATTAGGGCATGGATCATGGGCAAGCACCATGGATGTCGCTTTTTACCGGCATGCACAGAAACTAGAACAAGGATGACGTTGATAGAAATTAGGACATGGATTGTGGGCAAACATCATTAGGCATTACTACACTATGGATATCAGCAACAAAAGTGGCGCCTCCCTCCTCTGTGGCCTTTCAACTGATGTATGGACAGACAGCAAAATGCAAGTCGCTACATTTCATTCAAGAATTGTGTGCTTCATGCACCAGTCACCACAAACTGCAAAAAATCTGACTAGTTTGCAGGCAACAAACAGGTCAAAGCTAAGACTAGTAATCGAGTAGTTGCCATCGTGTCAGACCAAACTTGTGACTTACTAGTCATTCTGACCATAAATTGAACATGTGTAATTGCACATGTACGATACCATGGGTAACTAACAGTGATATCAGTCATTCCGAAGAGCAAATTACTTGTCAAGCATGTAAGCCGGCAGAATCAGCATGTGCATCGCCACTTTCACCAGCTCTGATAACCATTACTACTACTAGTATAATTTAACATGATAGGCTGGTGGACCTAAAATCATCTGTAATCTTTATACAAGACAGCATGCCTACACTACATATAGAGGCTTAACATTGTTCTCATCTACACTAGATAAGAGCTGGATACATTCTTCCAATCCGCCAAAATAGATGTGGCATACATTCGGACACTGACAGCGAAGGCGGCTCAAGGCGTCATCATTCCCATGGGCGCAGGCACGGCAGCCATCCAGTTCACCGTCGTCGAACCCGTACAGTCACCACTGATCTCACCAGCCTCTCTACAGATCACGTCGAGCATGGCGACAAACTCCCTGACACCTGAAAACAACCTCAACATGCGGGCCTGGTCATCGCTGGCCGTGTCGCCGCCACCGTGGAAGTAATCTGAAATCTCCCTCGCCGACGACAGGCAGGCGCTCTCCTGACCCTGGAGCCCGTGGACCTCCTCCTCCGCCTGCCGCAAGAACGTGGCCATTGCGCCGTGGAACCGCCGGGCACTCTCGACCGCAGAAGCCGTCATGCTGTTCAGCCGCAGCACATCGTGGATCTTCCCGAGGCCGACGCCAAGCTCCGACACGGTCCTGCTGAGGCTCGCTATGTCGATGGATGCGGCCTTCTTGGTGTTGGTCAGCTCGGCAGCGAGTCTGCAGACGACCTGGAGACCGTGCTTCCTGCAGTCGAGGTCAGAGGGCAGTGTGCCAGTGTTCGTTTTGCACGCCGCTGACATGGATTGCATCGGGTTCAGACTGCTGTGTCCTTCGTGTTTCATGATTTCCTGGACAATGAATTGCAGGAGCGCAGCCTTCCCCTCGGCTCCTTTGACGTCGACGATCTTCAGAAGAGTGTTGGGCTCCAAGGCATGTGAGTTCGGAGAGCCTGTGTTGATGCTCATCAGGTTGCCGAAGCTCAGAACAGCCCCCAGAACTTTGTGGAACAGCCTGCTGCTCCTCAGCTCCTGGCAGGCTGTCTGGAGGAATGAAATGAAGAAAACTTCATCAGATGATAATATTAATATTAAGAGAACAGCAAACGGCCTGCCCAAGAATTTACATCATTTCCATACATCTAGCGACGCAACAAATATATACCATTTGGAAGATTGTACACTTGAAGATCTGAGGCAAATATGTAACCAGTAAAGTCTGCATTACATTTCCAAAGAAGCTGAATAAAACACTTCTTAGACAGTAGTATTATCAGGTCTTCGAACTTTACCTCGAGAGTTGCATAGGACATTCTCAGCTGATTGACCTCAAGATAAAAAGTAGAGACATAGAGCATAGCATCCACCCTCTTGAACGCAAAAGGCACATCCAGTATTGTTTTCAGGAAAGCATCAACTTTGCAAAGCTTGGCAGGTGGATCGTCCTTAAAATATCTCAGCTTAAGCTCTTCCTCATTTGTGAGAACCAGTTGAGCAAGCATCCGCAGGGCCTCTACTCCCAGACCATGTGCATTTCCTGCATTCAGAAACAAAAAATAACTAGAATTAATGACAAGGAAATCAGTAATTTACTTCAAGAAACAATTAGCTATGACATGTAAAGTTAAGAACTACACCTTGAACAGATAGTTCTATGTAAAAAAAAGTGAACTGTGAAAAATGTTTAATACAATCACCAATAAAACATGACAACACTTGAAAAAACGACCAGTACTGATCAAGTATTTGATAAACACAGATAACATATCCCTCCAAAGCATGTGCAAATCCAGCAATTGAAGTCATCAGTTGACAAGACAAGGAGAGGAACTATACTTATTCCATGCCAACAACCCAGAGGTTGACCAACCCTGGCACCATGCTGACCACAGCATTGGCATGCCATGAGATCAGATCAGCAGATGCTTAACTATCTAGTCCCGCACCACTACGGACTCCTAAATCATGATCAAGCAGTGACATGTCTACTGAACCCAAAACGAGCATGCCTTTTGTTTTGCATTTTATCAGATCAACTGAGTGTTTAGTGGTCAAAGTAATTCAACATCTAGGCCTCGCAGTTCCAAGTTCACGATGCAAAAGATTAACAGCCTTCAAAAGGACAAATGAGCGACACATTTTCAAACCCTATTGTGCCAATAAATAATCTTACTGAAGAACAAGAGGAGGAATGTTAAATTCAAAAAAAAAGAGGAGGAATGTTCAAGTAACCTGAAACTTAAGAAACCAGCCTTTTGATTTTAAATTCGCTTCAATTAGTTCATAGAAACCAGATTCCTAGTCTAACAAGAACAGTGGTAGTGGAAATTACTATCCTGTATCCCACGGCTATGTGGGCATATTGTAAAATGTGCAGAACTACTAGAAGTATATTCTCCTCTTGTTCTTGGGAAATTACTATCCTGTATCCCACGGCTGTTTATCCTACCTTGGGACAGCCGTGATGCACCAACACATTCGACTTGTCATTTCAAAAGCTGAAGCTAGCATTGATGACTTGCGCCACTAGCAAACAAAAAAAATCGAGATGTGCTGCTGTGGACTGTTTGCCATAGTGCAGCACTATTTGTTTGAAAATAAATCCCTCAAAACGTTTTGCATTGAGTATAATTAGCAATGTTCAATAATAAATTGAAAAGATTAATATGTAGCACAATTAATTGACAAGCATGGTAGTTACTAGCATAAGATTGTAATCCTGCCGATCTCCTCATATCCCCAAGTAAGAGGCTAAAAGCACCAGGCGATAATAACTTAACACACCAATTTTTGCACAAACATTTTTTGCACGTAAAACAAACATACAAACAAAAGCTACGGAGTAGATCATATGAACAAACATGTTTTTGCAGAGAGACTGACAGCGTTTGACAAAACAAAACAATTTCCTTCACCGGTCTCCACCAAGTGATGGCCATGCTGCCAGAGAACAGAGTGTGTGGTGCGGCAATGACAGAGATTGGCCTCTCTAGAATCTAGACGTCCGCGCTTTGTGCCACTCACTCTCTGCCTTCGCTGGCAAGAGAAATAAAGAGGAGAGAGATGATCAGGCTGCCCAAGACGGCGTCGCAGGGTGGAACAGGGATGTTGAGTAATGGAAGTTACTAGAGAGAGATAGGTGGAGTAATTGACGAACAAAGAGACAAGCACCGCAACAACGATGTGATGGACTGTTGTGGTATTTCATTTGTACATGGTTCGTATATGCCCCACAAAATTAAAACTTGGCACACATCTCCAAGACTGATGTGCGGTCCAGGGAAAGAGCTCATATGAGCTCGGGAGCCAAAACCCCACGTCCTCAACTGAGAGAATGGTATGCAACTTTTATCCTATTATAGAAGAGTAGGTGGGGATAAGGTAAAGATCACAAGTTAATCATTGGCAGTGCATCATGTACCTCGAAAAAAAAAGATCCCCATCACATTCAATTCCAAGGCACCCACAAACACAAGTAACAAACTAGTTCAATTATTGAAATATCACACCTGGTGGCAAACATCACTAACTGAACTGAACAACCATTGTCTGCATAACGTAGGGTAGGACAATCCAACTAGTATTAACCTTCCAAGAGGGCATCGTGCACTTGCTCCTCCGAGACGCCCAACGCTCCCAGCACCATGCCAATGCCGTGGCACCTCGCCGAGCTGAGCAAGCACGCCTCCCTCGGCACAAGTACAAACTAGTCCCAAATTGGTTCAGATTAAAATCTGAGACCAAATGCTTTTAAGGTAAATAGTTCAAATTTTACTCTGAAAACAAAATATGCACGCAGCCGAAAGAATGGTATGCAACCTTTTTCCTATTGTAGAACAGCAGGTGGGGATAAGGTAAAGATCACAAGTTAATCATTGGCAGTGCATCATGTACTGCAGCAAATAAGATCCCCATCACATTCAATTCCAATGCCCCCACAAACACAAGTACAAACTAGTTCAATTGGTGGAAAGATCACACCTGTGGCAAACATCACTAACAGAACTGAACCCGACAATGTGTGCATAATGCAGGATAGAACAACAATCCATCTATTACCTTCCAAGAGGGCATCGCGCACTTGCTCCTCGGAGACGCCCAACGCGCCCAGCACCATGCCAATGCCGTGGCACCTCGCGGCGCCGAGCAAGCACACCTCCCTCGGCACTGCCGCCGTGGAGCTGTTCAGGTACATCTGGATCATCTCGTCCTTCATGCTACAGAGCACAATGGGGATCAGGATCGGGAATGAAACCCAATCATGCGCCAAGTAGAAGAGGAATGGATCCGAGCTTACTGCAGAGACACCGGTTTGAGCTTGTCGGAGTGCAGCGGCCGGGACTTGCGCATCTCTGTGGTGTAGGACTCGCCGTCGTCGGAGGATGGGGTTGAGGCCTGCGGCGGCGGCGGAACGGGCACGAACGGGTTCCACGCGTGGGAAGGAGCGGGAGGAGGAGGTGGCGGCGGCCTCCGTTTTGGAGGCGAGGGGTTGGGAGCCCGGCCGCGGGGCTGCGGGATGGAGGGCGGGCGGACGGCGTGGATGTGGGCGGGGCTGGAGCCGAGCGTGGGGGAGGATGCCGAGGGCGAGGACGGGGAGAGCGACGAGGAGGACGCGCCGGCGCCGGCGCCTGCGAATGCGCCGCGGGGGGCGGTGCTGGGGTCGGATGCGGAGCTGCGGGACGCGGCGAAGAACTCGCCGGAGGGCGGGCCGACGCGTGGGAGCGGCGGGAGCGGGCGGAGCTCGGGGGAGCCGGGGCGGGGGCGCGAGGCCCCGGTGGGCGGCGGGGTGGCGGAGGACGCGAGGGTGCCGAGGTAGAGGAACTCGGTGCTGGGGTTGGTGGAGGAGGTCGGCATCGGGGGCGGCTTGAGGCTGCGGCCTTCCTCCTCGCCATCGTCGTCGTCGTCCTCTCGGCGCGCGGAGGAGGAGGCGGATGCGGAGTGTGTACCCGCGGCGGTGGCGGCAGCGCCATGGCCGGGGCGGCGGCTGAGGCGGCGGAAGAGGTGGATGGAGAGGAGGGCGGAGAAGAGGAGCAGGCAGAGGGAGAGGAAGGCGAGGAGCACCGCCTGGAGCACCGGGAAGCGGCGGGAGGAGCCGGAGGGGCTGTCGGTGGTGTTGGGGGCGACGAGGGTGGAGATGTTGGCCGGGAATGTGCGCGACGCGTCGCCGGAGGCGTCGGCGATGGGCGCGGGAGGTGGCGGGGAGGCGGTGGGGAAGAAGGGGTAGTTGGTGAACGGGTACTCGTTTTCCGGTGTGGGGATGGGCGTGGTGGAGGTGGAGGTGAACCTGGGCGCCGGCGGCGGCGGGGGAGGGATGGGGATGGGAGTGAGAGTGGGGGGCGGCGCCGATGCGGGAGGCAAGGAGGCAGGCGGCGGAGGGGTTGCTGTGGTACGCGTTGGCGGCGCTAGGGTGGGTTGCGGCGGTGGTGGCGGGGAGCGTGGGGTGTGGCGGTGGTGGTGGTGAGGACGTGGTGGAGGTGGTGGTGGTAGGGTTGCCTGGAGGAGGCGGCGGGTGGGGTGGACGTCAGCGGTTGAAGCGGAAGCAGCGCAGAGGAAGAAGGTGAGGGAGAAGAAGAGGAGATGAGGAGGAGGAGGCGTAGACGGCGGCATTGGCTGCGCTTCCTCTTGCTCCGGCCGCCGGCGGCGAAGGGCACGGTGGTGCGGTGTGGGTTTAGAGGAGGGGTCTGGGGTTTGGGGAGGGGAGGAGGAGCTCACTGACTCTGAGTGGACTCACTCGTGTGGACGTGTGCGCCCACCGAGGGAATCCTGGCTCGGTGTCGGGAGCCGTCTCGTGTCGAGTAGTAGTAATAAATTGCAATATCCACCGCCTTCGCTACATGCTTTTGCAACACTCGCTAGGTTTACAATTCTTTATTTTTTCCGGTTAAAAAAACGGTTTACAATTTTCTTCCGCAGATTTCACCTTTTTTTTACCTCTAAATAATCCGTTGCACATTTCACCGTTCTTCGTTAATTCACCGCTTAGCTCGGTTAATCCATCTTTTTATATATATATATATATATATCAACCTTTACCCAAACATAGAAGATTGTGGAGTGCTAAGAGATTGACAAATAGTAGTAATTTCTAAGGAAAATTATGAAAAAAAAAACAATAGAGCCATACATTTATACGAAACATCAAAGTTTAGTCTTCGAACAGGTGAAAGTTGCAACAGATTAGACAAATATACAAAAGAAAATGTTCAAACGGTGGTTTGCGTATAACATAGAAGAAAATCGGTGGAACGTGCAATTTCTGCAGAGGAGCTCGTCTCGCTAAGTAAATTGTAAGAAACTATCACAGTTAGGGCCAGGTTTGCAGGTCAATACCAATTTTGATAGTTTTTCTAGAAAAAAAAAACTACCAATTCTAGGGCAAACCTTGACTAATATTCAAATGACACATCTCTAGCTAATCACAAATCTGATAGGTGCGACCTATTTTGTAAGGCTGAGTTGGCAAAGAGACGATGAGGTGGACGTGGGGCCTACAAATCAGCCCCCTTCTTCTTTCCCGTCTCTCTTTTCTCCTTCTTCTCCGACCACCTTCTCCTCCGGCTCACCATCGCCCGAATCCCAGGCGAACATGCCACATCCCTCCGCCGGCCCGCTCCGCTACGTTCTCTTCTCATCTTCCTCCTACGCCAACCTCCACCTGCCATCCCCCATAGTGGTTGCCTCAGGGCCATTCACCTCTACCGCTGGCGAACAATTACCAGCGCCATCTGAAACATAGAAGATTGTGGAGTGCTAAGAGATTGACAAATAGTAGTAATTTCTAAGGAAAATTATGAAAAAAAAAACAATAGAGCCATACATTTATACGAAACATCAAAGTTTAGTCTTCGAACAGGTGAAAGTTGCAACAGATTAGACAAATATACAAAAGAAAATGTTCAAACGGTGGTTTGCGTATAACATAGAAGAAAATCGGTGGAACGTGCAATTTCTGCAGAGGAGCTCGTCTCGCTAAGTAAATTGTAAGAAACTATCACAGTTAGGGCCAGGTTTGCAGGTCAATACCAATTTTGATAGTTTTTCTAGAAAAAAAAAACTACCAATTCTAGGGCAAACCTTGACTAATATTCAAATGACACATCTCTAGCTAATCACAAATCTGATAGGTGCGACCTATTTTGTAAGGCTGAGTTGGCAAAGAGACGATGAGGTGGACGTGGGGCCTACAAATCAGCCCCCTTCTTCTTTCCCGTCTCTCTTTTCTCCTTCTTCTCCGACCACCTTCTCCTCCGGCTCACCATCGCCCGAATCCCAGGCGAACATGCCACATCCCTCCGCCGGCCCGCTCCGCTACGTTCTCTTCTCATCTTCCTCCTACGCCAACCTCCACCTGCCATCCCCCATAGTGGTTGCCTCAGGGCCATTCACCTCTACCGCTGGCGAACAATTACCAGCGCCATCTGAAACATAGAAGATTGTGGAGTGCTAAGAGATTGACAAATAGTAGTAATTTCTAAGGAAAATTATGAAAAAAAAAACAATAGAGCCATACATTTATACGAAACATCAAAGTTTAGTCTTCGAACAGGTGAAAGTTGCAACAGATTAGACAAATATACAAAAGAAAATGTTCAAACGGTGGTTTGCGTATAACATAGAAGAAAATCGGTGGAACGTGCAATTTCTGCAGAGGAGCTCGTCTCGCTAAGTAAATTGTAAGAAACTATCACAGTTAGGGCCAGGTTTGCAGGTCAATACCAATTTTGATAGTTTTTCTAGAAAAAAAAACTACCAATTCTAGGGCAAACCTTGACTAATATTCAAATGACACATCTCTAGCTAATCACAAATCTGATAGGTGCGACCTATTTTGTAAGGCTGAGTTGGCAAAGAGACGATGAGGTGGACGTGGGGCCTACAAATCAGCCCCCTTCTTCTTTCCCGTCTCTCTTTTCTCCTTCTTCTCCGACCACCTTCTCCTCCGGCTCACCATCGCCCGAATCCCAGGCGAACATGCCACATCCCTCCGCCGGCCCGCTCCGCTACGTTCTCTTCTCATCTTCCTCCTACGCCAACCTCCACCTGCCATCCCCCATAGTGGTTGCCTCAGGGCCATTCACCTCTACCGCTGGCGAACAATTACCAGCGCCATCTGATGGCTGACGCCCTGATGAACAACTACCCCTACCGGCAACGCTAGGCACCTCCCCGGTCGGCAAGGGACGAGGTGTTTGCGAGCACGAGATTTGGGAGCACGGGGCCGACTCGGGGAAAGCGGGCGTTAAGAGGGAGGCCACCATGTCCTGTAGGGCGACAAAGGAGTCTTTCTGGCGGTGGCGAACGACCACCTAGTCCTGTAGGGCAAGCTATTGAACCGTGGAGGCCTCCTTGTCATGAATAGGAGAGAGACATCGTAGTGTCCATTTTATGAAGCCACGTCAGTCCTGACAAACGGGACCCGACGGTCAGGAAACTTGTCAAAACGGGATTAAACGAGAATCGGTGCGATTTGTTGCTCTTGCACCAGAATTGGTACTCCCTCCGTCTTAAAATCGGGTTTGAAGGTTAGCACCACTTTTGCTAATATTATATAAAAAAATGTACTCCTTTCATAATAGATGTCGCGGGTTTTTTAAAATTTAGATGAATCTACCTACTAAATAGCGTTTAGATTTATATAAATTATATATTCTATTATGAAAGGAGTATATTTTTTTAGAATATTAGCAGAAGTGGTATTAACAATCCCGGATCCGACTACCTTTCACTCGTACGGAAGCGTGGAGGTGTGGGGCGAGGGAATCCTGGCTTGGTGTCTGTCCCGTGCCGTTTGTGTCCTTCCTTGCTCAGGTCGGCCGGGTCGGGTCGTGTGTGCAGCTGAGCAGACGAGTGATGATGGCTCTGCTAGCTGGGGATAGTACGCACTGCTCTGCCTCTGGCTCTCGGGTTTCGTGTATTCTTGGGACGAGAGAGCGACCTCCGGAGCGACAGAGTAAAATGATAGTACTGTATAGTAGTACTTTCTCAGAGAGCAAGTTTAATAAAGTTACTTAATAAAATACTATATTTTGTCTGAGTTGAAGGAGAGAGAAGAGGAGAGAGAAGAAGAGCTGGTTGTAAGTTAAGAGCCAGCTACAGTACGTGCTCCTAGACACTTTATGGGAGTGACATTTAGGCATGTATTAGTAAACTAGTACATGTTTGTAGTTACCTATTGTACTTATTGGCTATAGTGATGGCTATAGATGATATGTCAGTGGCTTATAGCCAACATTAGGCTATACTATTAAACTTGCTCTCATATCCATATTATGTGGCCTTGACTTAGATAGATTTGTTAAAATTTGAATGAGTCTATATATTAAATAGTATCTAGATTTATTCAAATTTAGACATACATGAGTCAATTAATATGGGTCTGAGAGAGTACTACGATCCCGCCTCCATCCGTACGTGAGTTGCGATGTGAGCGGACTCAATTATGGGGCCATAGCGACCATGTTTCTTATAATTTTCCATGTCCCGTCTTCGTTCTTGTTTTCGCAACTGGAACCCGCCGCCCGGCCGCGGATCCCACAGCCTTGGCCACTGCCGACTTCCCTAGCACCACTGTCGCCTTCCTTCCCTGCCCTCGCACTATCCTTTGTCGGCTCCCCTAGCCCCACCTCCATCGGGGTCCTAATGGACGGCGTCGATGACGATGCATGGCGCTCGCCTCTGTTTGGGCCTCGCCTGATGCCTGACCACCATAGCCGCCGTCCGCTGCTCTGTCTCGCACCCCGCACCGGAGCCAAAGACGGAGCTCTCTCCTCGTACTATTCCGCGCCTACACTGCGCCGCCAGAGCAGGCACCCGCCCGCCTTTCCGCCATGGCCGGTCCTCGGACTTTCTTCCTCAACCAAACGACGTCCCGCTGCCCCGATCCAGCGTGCATTCCCAAAGGACGATGGGCTCGCCTCCGATAGGGACGTCGCCGGATTTTGCCCGGCAGCTTCGACCTCCGGCGAGGATCAGTGGTTTGATGTGATGGCCCGCGCATGCTACCTACCACATGTAGATTTTACTACAGATGGTCGGTGTTTTAGCCGACGGCCATCAACGTTGCTACCGACGGATGACGAAATTGCTACGAATGGGGCGGAGAATTTTCGTGTGGGGGATTCTTCGCTACACCGCGTGATTTGCTACCTACATATATATACTTTGCTACAAATGTTGTTTGTTTTTTGCTATAATATTGTAATGCCTTTGCTACAAGATGACCGACGATAGTCTCCGGCGAAGTCGTTTTACTATGTAGCAGCTCTTTTATAAGGTTTTCGGCGATGTCTCTGGCGAACCTTTTTTGCTACATATAATAAAAACAAGACTGTATGTAGCAAAAACATGACTGTTTATAAATAAACGGAACGAAAGAACGAAATTCAAATTTAAACGTCGATCCCCCTAAATCGGACAACTGGGGACCCGTAAATGGAAAGTTTTCATCCGGAGAGACGTCCAGTGAGAAAGGGTTGGCCGCCTTCTTTGAGTGTAGTGCTAGTGCTTTTCACACGGCCTCTTTACCCTGGCTTTTCACCCTGCTCCCAAAACGCAGCTCTCGTTTTTTACACCGATTGGGCAAAGCCAGGAAGAGGATCGTCGACCAAGCGCGGTGACGTGCGTGCCGTGAATCTGCCTGCAGCCTCCGTCGTGATCACCACCGCCACCACGCTCCACGCCACGCCACCGCCCGCGGGATTCTGCCTCGCCGCGCCGCGAGGGAATACTAGCACTTTGCACCATTTCTTTTGTTATTATTATTATTAGTGCTACTATTGCTGCACAGAACCCACAACGTGAGTTTTATTTTGCACAAAACACCTTTTTCGAGGTAATTGTTTGTGCAAAACACACTAGTAGTAGTCATTAACAGGAGTTGACCTGGTCCTCGATGGTTTGACGCGGCACACATAGGACGGAGTTGCCGGCGACGCGTGACCCAGTGAACCTTGTTTTGCAGTACTTCCTCCGTGCTATAATAGATGTCTTAAATTTATTAAAATTTAATGAATCTCGACACTATTTAGTACTACTCCCTCCGTTTCAGTTTACAATTAATAGATTTCATCCAAATTCTTAGAAATTTGTTTTAGGACGGATCGAGTAACTAAAGCTTGGACATGTTACGGCGGGAAATGATTGGTCCGTGGTAATACGTTTATGCCACGAGCGAGCGACCGGGTGGGAAAGGAGTGGCCGCGTTGCAAAAAGCTCTCGGTCGGGTGCTCCCAGGAGGGTGGTGGAAACTGGAAAGTGCTAGTATTCCCTCTTCGCCGTCTCGAGCTGTTCCGTTCGGTGCCTCGCCACGACCTTTTTTTTTCCACAATGATCGGTTGTGCTTGTGACTCTCCTTTTCTGTTTGTTTGTTTGTTTTTTTGTTTGTTTCCCTGCGCTCTCTGACGTGCAGTCGTCGTTGTGTTCTTCCTATTTGGACGGCGGCCATTCTCTTGTGTGCACCGTTCCCTGCATCCGTCTACACGACCGACTTTGATATTAGAGGGGAACAAAATGGCTGTCCTTGTTTAGTACTCCCTCGGTTTTAAAATATAGATTTATCTCAAAGTTGAGTGCACCTATGTATTAAAACAAGTCTAGATTTATTTTCTTTACAAACCTAAAACATCTTATATTTTGGACATGTTACGGACGGCGGGAAATGATTGGTCCGGGGTAATAATAGGTTTTGTGACGAGCGAGCGAGCGAGCGACCGAGTGCGGAAAGGAGTGGCCGCTTTCCTTCGTCTTCCTTGAAGAAAAAAGCGTTGCAAAGGATCTCGGCCGGATGCTCTTTTCACCGCCGCTTTATTACCACTGGCTTTTCACATCCTCCTTTTTTTGCGTCAACAAAAAGGATCGACCAAAGAGTGTGACTTGGTACTCATGTGTGCTGTGCGAAGCTAGCAGCTTGGGATTCTCTGAGTCTGGGCTACCCAGGTTTTGGCGGGAAAACACCGGCTCCTTGCTAATACCTATACGCTAGGTGCCGGTGTGGATCCAGGCGCGTCCCATGCCGACCGTCTCACTATGTATATCTCTTTTGCAGAATGAAGCATTCTTTCTCTCTCTCTCTCTCTCGAGACACTAGGCGAACGGCAAAACCTTTCGTTACGAAGCAGACCAAAAATGTTTACTTCTCCTAGCGAAATAATTACTCGATGTCTTAGCTTTGTAAAACAAACGTATCTAGACTTCTTTTAGTATGTAGGTTCACAGTTTTGGAGTGAATCTAGACACTAGAAGAAGTCTAGATGCATTTTCTTCATAAACCTAAAACATCTTATATTTTGAAACGGAGGGAGTAACTACTAGGGTTCGGTCGGTCCTCCTCCGGCGGCGCGTGACGTCACCGTGCCGCTGGCCGTCGCGCGATCGTCGTGGTTCTCCGTGGTATTATTCTGTGTATAAACATGTGATTTAATGCGGAGCTAAATCTAAATTTCTCCTCGGAATTCTTGCGGTTCATTTTTTGTTTTTATTATGGAATTATCTAGTATGATTTTTGCAATAATAATTAGGAAAAGGATTCCAGTCCCCCGGGTGATAACACTCATCGCATCGTCTGGTGCATCGCCGTTGGATGCGAGTCCATCCTGCGGACCACGGCAGCCCACACGCTCCAAACGAGAAAAGCCCCTGCGCGCTCCATCACCAGACCACGACCTTCGTCTCCGCTCGTCCGCTCCAGGCTCGGCCGTCTTCGACGCCTTGCCGGACGCCGTTCCCCGCTGTCTCGCCGGACGTCCTAGCCTCCCGCACACCGGTGCAGGACTCTACCTGGCCCACCATCTCTTCACCCGACGCGGCGATGCCGCCGATCTCGTGACGCCCCGTTCTATGGCACCTTCACAGTGGCCGGCGATGCTGCGCCGTCCGGCGTTTCTCCATGCGGTTGCTGGGGGATGCAGTTGCTCCTGACGGCGCCCTTGGTTGCTACGGGGTGGTGGATGGCGTTCCTACCGAAGGTGCCCGACCGGCAGAGTTGCTCCCGACGGCGGCCGACGTTGCTACTGATGGCGCCTGCCACTGGCGCTGCTATATACGGCGTCGAGGATTGCTACGTACAGCCAGCGGCGGTGCTACATGTGGCAAGCGACCATGCTACACGCGACGATTGAATCTGCTATATACGGCTTCTTGCTGCCTGCGACGAACGATGCTGCTAAAATGTGATTTTTTTTGCTACAAGTTTTTGCTACGACATCTCCGACGTTGTCTCCGGCGAAATCGGTTTTTGCTATATTAGCATAATTATTTTGCTACATATGTTTTCCGATTTTGCTACATTAGCGTAAAGTTATTGCTACAAGGTACCGACGAAGTCTCCGACGAGGTCTCCGGCGAGGTCTCCGGCGAGGTTGATTTTGCTACATTAGGAATTTTTTTTGCTACACGATCGCTGGCGAGGTCCCCGGCAAAATCTCCGGTGAGATCCAGTCTGTTTTTCTATGTTTTAGACCGAACCGTTTTTTCTACATGCAGCAAAAGCGAAACTAGTTATAGAAAAACAAGACTTTTTATAGCAAGAGTAGATTGTGATCTAAAATAAGAACACGTGGTTAGAGACGGAAGATAAAAAAACACAGATCCCAAAAGAAACCTGCGGAAACACATGGCATGGCAGGACTCAGACATGCCCGTGCTCTGCTCAAGCTGCAAGCTGCGGCTACTCTCTGACTCTGTGCGCCCAGGCACATGGCGGGAAGCGTTTTCAGGCAGCTCCCGCCAACGTCACGTGGTCCACTACCACTCCTCTTCCGCTCGTGAGTACATTATAGTACAGGGCCAACGAAATTCCATATGCTCAGGATTTGTGCAAGGGTCCAACGGCAAGAGTCCAGATATTAACCTACCTAGTTGTTCAGGTGGTTCATGCATCCATGATTGGTCTCGACTCCAAGCTTCCAATGATGTTTTTTTTCTAAAAAATAGACGTTTTTATTATTTGTAATAATGTTTACACCCGGTTTCTACACGTAATACATGAGACCGCACAAACCACATAAAAGGTAGTAAATCAAAAGTAGACTAAAAGTACAAAAGTTGCTAACAAAAACAACGGGCTCAAACTACGGCAGGTCAATCCGCAAATCACGCGTTATCCATACTTGGAGAAAATATCCCTCACCTCGTGCTCCAACCGCGTACGTGCACCCCTCCACAAACAAGTCACGAAACTCCATCTCATGAAAGTTATCCCAAATCTTATCCCTATGTGGCGGGCTTTGACCGGTATACATCTATATTTGTTTTGCAAAAAAGCCCCTTGATAATTTTTTTGCCACGTCGTTAGGCCCACCAGGCAAAAAAGCCCGTCGATGTCTCCACCAACCCCCGCCACGAACAAAAAAATCCCCCGCACGAACAGAGCCCCCTTCGGTGAGCTCTGGCCGGCTCCTGCCCTCGCTCCGGCCCGTGCTTGTTGCCGACGCTAGGTCCTCCGCGGCGAGGTTGCTGGAGCCAGGCCTCCCCACCGCCGGCCTGGTTCCGTCCTCCACTGACTTGGATTGCCTCTGCCGGCCCCGACAACCCCACAACCACCCCCACCTCCCGCCTCCCCCATGACCTTCCTCTGCCCCTCGTAGACCACCATGCTACCTCCGGTATGCCGCCGGCGTGAACGCCGCTGCCGCCCGGTATTACCCCCCGCCTCCGCCCCCGGATCCCTGCGCCACCACCTGACAATCGTGCCGCCATGCGTGGGAAGTCCCCCATCCCCAGGCCGAGTCTCGACGCCGAGGCTTCCTTCCCCCGCCATCGGTCTGTCGTCGACAGGCAAGGCCATCGCTCCCCTCCCTCCTTAGCTTCCTCCGCGGCGGAGGCCATCTGTGCCCTACAAAGCCGGCGTCGTCAGATACACGGCGGATGACCGTCCACTCCCTCCAAACTTCTCTTGCATTTTTTCAATTCGGTCCTACTACTTTTATTATTCAAAAATAGTCTCAGTTTAGTGCCTAAGGGGCTGACATATGGGGTCCACTCAATGCCACATTGGCGAATACATTGTTGTATAACAACCTAGTGATCGTAATGAAATAGTCGTCGTATTTAGTGACCGTAAATCGTGTATTTCTAAGATCGATGACTGTATTGAAAAAGGATGTCAAGTTTAGGTACCACCGGTGGATTTTACTCGTTCTTTTTTACCGGATTCATTGTTTTGAGCAGTAGTACTACTGGTTTGGGCAAAGTTGGAAAGAGGATCGATCGTCTCGTCGACCAAAGCCGGGTGTGACTCACTTGGTAGTACAGTAGCGCGCGTGTGCTGCGTACGGATGAGATGTGCCTCTCGGTCCAACCAACATCCCCGTGCTCTGCTCAAGCCGCAAGCCGCAAGCTCCCGCCGACGTCACCTGGTCCACTTCCACTACTACTACTCCACTCGTGAGGAGTACTATAGTACAGTGTACAGGGCCAACAAAAATTCCATATGCTCAGGTTCTTCATGCAGGGTCATTCCAACGACATGAGGCCAGATATATAATCTACCTACCTAGCTCAGGCAGGTGGTTCGTGCATCCATGATCGATTCGGAATTTCGGACTCCAAAACGACGTGGATCCACAAAACCTCCATGCCACGCACGCACGCTTTTACCACCCAACAAAAGAAATGGTACCCCTTTTTTCTTATCGAGTATAAAAACAGTGGGTGCATGTGCTGATGATGCTGGTGCTGTACACGTGTGCACGAGCGGATCATGTGTTTTCTCAGGTGGTGCTGCACACGTTCACGCGCGAGCGGTTCATGTGTTTTCTAGAACCGGCACAGGATTCATTCTTTTATTATACGACGAAAAAAACGGGAAATAAAAAAAAAGTGGAGACGACGGTCGCTTTGTTGGGCCGCGTCGGAAATACGAACGCGATAGAAGCTCGTGCAGGCCCCAGCCCAGCGCACACGAGCCACGACGCCCAAGCCCAGTACGATCCAAGACCGAGGCCAGTTCCACCTTCCCCTGCCCTCCCTCCCTCCCTCCCTCCGCAGCGCCGCCGTCGACATCGCCGTCTGCTCCATCCACCCCACGTCGCGCGCCGCCCGCCGGCTTTACTTCCCCGCTTCATCCATCCTCCGCACAAAGGTAGATCCTCTCTCTCGCTCTCTCTCTCCTGTTCCTATCGCCCGCCCCGCACCAACGCCGGCGGCTTCTCCTCCAGCGGCGCACCACGCGAGCAGTAGCCGGTTCCCCAGTTTGGGTCAAGGCCGATCCCATGTAGGAAGGCGGCACCGCCGTATGTAGGCACGGTTCACCCGTGCCCTCCTCTCTAGCAGCTTCTCCTACCGTTGCCGAGCAGAGCTCCATGCGCTGCTGCATCTTGTCACAAAGTAATACTATCAAGTAACACTAGTACTATCTAACATATATGCTCTTTCAAGTTCTCGGCCATCGATTCATCTACCCTGCTCAGAGCCTCCCGTCGTCCTATGCTAGGAGTATTTGATTGAGGGAAGATTACTAGTTGTATGATCCAGCTGCTGCTACTAGCATAGTCGATTGATTCCCATGGATCTGTGGCGCCACGTGTAGCGCTCATTGCATCGCAGGGAAGGAAGTAAATGACACTGCTACCACTTATTTTGCACATCAGGTTAGGTTTCAATTTCATAGCTTCAACCTTTTGGGGGACTGCGCAAGGGTCAGCCAATGTGGATGGTAAATCTGTGAGCTTCCAAGGAGACCTAGTTAAGCCGCGTTGTATGCAAATGAGCTACTGTGGAGGAAGAAGTTCTCTGACCTCCTTGATGATAGAATTTTTCTTTTACAGTAGTATGTTCCTATCTCAGCATACCAATATATAGGTTTTTCCTTCAACTGTGGTGTGCTCTACCGAAATGGAACTTCTCTTCTTCATTCGGAGCTTACGCAACACATACATAAATAAATTCCTGAGCTGGGCTCCTGCATCTTTTCTTAATAATTTCACCCAACAAGTCCTACATGGCTGCGGAATAGCTTTGCAACAGAGTTTTCCTATTTCCACGTCTTTTAGCTTGATTGGATCTCTCTCCCTGGGATCAATGTGTCCTTGTTGCCGACAAGTCCCAACACTATTTTCCACTCTGAAGTTGCTAACAGCCACGTAGACCTCAAGGGACAGGTGATTATTCAGGCTCGGAAATTGCAGTGCTCGTTTGAATGCCCTGTACAGATGGAAGCTGTCTCAGTAGTTCCTTGGTTTGATGTACAGGCAAGATTTGGTTTAGCTTGAGAGGCTGCTCATCAGTAACCCATATTTTCTTATGGTAATAAAGTGTAAATCGTGTATTGCTGCAAAACAACTAAATGTACTGCTGTCTCAGTAGTTCAACCGCCGTGTGCTCTACAGAAATGAAACTTCTCTTCTTCATGCGTAGCTTAGGAAACAAATAAATAAATTCCTAAGCTGGGCTGCTGCTGCTGCATCTTTTCTTAATAATTTCACCCAACGATTCCTACTTGGCTGCGGAATAGCTTTGTGACAGAGTTTTCCTATTTTCACGTCTTTGAGCTTGATTGGTTTCTCTCTCCCTGGTATCAGCTTGTTGCCGACAAGTCCCAACACTATTTCCCACTCTGAAGTTGCTAACAACCACGTTGACCTCGAGAGGTAGGCTCGAAAATTCCAGTGCTTGTTAGAATGCCCTGTACAGATGAAAGCTTTGGTTTAGCTTGAGAGGCTGCTCATCAATATCCCATACTTTCTTATGGCCAAGTATAAATCTTGTATTGCTGCAAAACAACTAAATGGAGGGGTGGGGAGCGAGGTCGGAGAAGGATCCTAACACCACATGGTGGAATCTGTGTATTGTCTCTGAGAATGTCCAATTAACTATCGTGCACAAATCGCATGTTGAACTTACATGAACATGTTCGGAGTCCCCGTACTAACATTTCTGTCCTTGTTCCTGCAGCACCGAAGCAGGGCAGAGATGCCGGGGTTCAGCAGCCTGGCGCCCAAGACGAGGAACCTGGTGGTGGGGGGCGGGCTGGCGGGGTTCGTCCTGGGCGTGTACTACTACACCATGTACGCGGTTGGCAGCACGGACGAGCTCCAGGTGGCCATCGACAAGTTTGAGGACCTGAAGAAGAAGGACGCCGCCGCGGAGACCAACCCCTCCTCGCCCTCGGGATCATCGTAGAAAGAAAAAAAAATAACGCGCTGCAGTTGCCCCTACTCCTGTACTGTGATTTCTGTCTAGCTAGTACCAGGTGTCGCCGCCTCGTAAAACCTGCCCAGGACCATGGTTTTGTTGTATGATAAGAATGTCAATAACAGTGGGTTGCAGAGCAGTCTCTCACGCACTGGAAATAATCTTGTGTGGTAATAATCAATGGTGGCAAAAGATCATGACAGGAGCAGCCGTGTTGTCTGTTGAATAACTGATTTTTTTTTCTGCTGTCGGAATAAATATATAGTATATTTTTTCTTGCTAGGCAAGAAAGCCATGGGGGGAGTTAAAGAGTCTTTTCGCGTAATTTAATCAGGATCGAGTGTCAGTTTAATTACTGAATGGAAGCGTGGTGCCACGGTTAAGCAAGATATATCGATCTACAGAGGTGGATTACTATTTTGCCCATCCGGCCGAGTCCGATCCGTCGTGGCGTCCATCTAAAACCCCAACGGCGAGCAGAAAACTACGTGGCCCACCCGACCCGAGGGTATTCCGGGTAAAAGGAGTTGGCTTCCGGTACGGTAGGGATACGTGCGTGGGGCAAGATATACAAAACATACACGAGAGATTCCGTTCTGTTTTATCAGTTTGCAATTCGAAAATAAACACGCAACCACACGCACGGCGAAGAGTAACAATAAGGCAAATACATCAGGGGAGAGCGGAATCGCCACCGCCGCCCCCGCCCCGATCTCGCCGTCGCCGCCGCGTAGGGTTTTCCGGTGAGATCGAGCGAGGAAAGAGGGCGGTCCGGCTGCCATGGTGCTCGGCTTCATCGCTGGCGCCCTCAGCACCGGTCAGCCCCTAAACCCCATCTCTTCTCTACCATTGCCGGCTTTATTTCCGTCTGATGATCGATCATGCTATTGCTGGCTGGAGGTTTAGCTGGGGCCTAGCAACCTCCGTGCTTAGGGTTTTTGTTCAGGGGAGCTTGCACTTGCACTTGCACTTGCAGCAGCTTCCCTGTTTGCTTATTTGCCAAGGAGAACTAGCTAGATTAGTAGCAAGTCCTCTTGGGTAGAAGCAGAAAACAGCACCGGTACTGATTATTAACGGTTTGCGATCTCTCTCTCTCTCTTGTTCGCAGTGTACGCCGGAAGCCTGATTTCGGGCGATGGCGCCAAGAAGGTCCCCATCATCGGGGACGCCCTCTCCACCGCCGCCAACGTAACCACCACCGCCCACCTTTACCTTCACTCTCACTATCAGCCAAGCAAGCGCAATCGTGTCGACTGTCGTTGCTGTAACTCTCTATGTGCTTGGTTTGCTCCCTGTCTGCAGTTCGTGAAGGTCGTCGGGAAGGACGGTAAGGCCACCACGCCGTCGTCCTCGTCGTCGTCATCGGTCACCGGCGACCAGCTCTTGTCTCAGGTTCGTGGCCGTGCTGCTTTACATTGTGTTGTATTGGTGGGGTTTGTCGTGCTAGATGGATGGCACTGTATACATACATGTCCAAACCAAGCAATGCTGAACTGGAACTTTTCTTATAGGTCACTAGGCTCAGGGAGGAGATGCAGCAGGTTCTACGCGAGAGGGACGAAGGCTTCACCGTTATCCATAGATCAGGTCAGTTGCGCATTGAGCTACTTGTGATTGAAACGGAGCTTTTACGGACGCAATGTTTCTGAACTTGCTAAAAAACACATAATTCACGCTGAACAATTTCTGTTTTAGATGAGTGGAGCCGAGAGCTCGTACAAACACACAGTCCTTTTTGTTTTAGATGAACTTTCAATCGATGCACAAGTTTTGTTTTAGATGAGAGGATAGTTAGGCATTTGACAGTGATGCTAACCTGTCCTGCAAAGTATTCGTGTGCACCTGGAGCCGTAGATGTTTCAGTTACCTTTTGTTGTTTTATACTATTCGAGTTGTTTTCTTTATATATATTGATTTCGAACCAAATCGATTTATCCCAAATGCCATGTGTTGGACCTAATGCATCGCGCGCTTTAGGGAAGTACACATACTTCCGTTCCTCTGGTCTTTGTTCTGATCTGAATCTGTAAGGGCCTGTTTGATTCATAGGATAGGAAACGTATAGGAATAGGAAAAACATAGGATTGAAATGTCATGCCAACTTAAATCCTATGGGAAGAGGAATTCTGTTTGATGTAGCAAAGTAATTTTTTCATAAGATCTGATCTAATGTTTCTTTCCTAATAGGAATTGCACTACAAGATTTCTATAGGATGTCTTCCTATGAATCAAACAATAACATAGGAAAAATTCCCATAGGATTCAAATCCTACGCAATTCCTAAAAATCAAACAAACCCTAAATGATTATCATCTCACCTTCTTGTTTTGTAGGGAACGGTGCATATACTGTGACAGCGGTCGTTGTTGTTGGGCTTGTCGGCTATGCCTATATTAGGTGGAAGGTATGGTTCTTTTATTAAGCCATTCTTCTCCATCCTAGATTATTCTAATTGCAGCTAGTCTCTTATCATGCCATTCTAATTCTGAAGTCATACCTGCAACTGCAAATTATGACAACCGTTCTATGAACGTCGCTACGCTAGCATCTAAAGCTCGCACACCAATTTGCAGGGTTGGAAGCTTGCTGATATGATGTGGGTGACCAAGCGCGGTCTGAACGACGCCTGCACCGTGGTGGGCACGCAGCTGAATGAAGTTTCAGACACGGTTAATGTAAGTATTATTCCCCCCCCCCCCTGCCTATTGTGCTTCCAACTACACTCCAGAACTCTGTTGTAGTTCCATCTTTATCGTTCTGTCTTGTAAGAAAAGCATATATACATATCCGTTGCTGCTTTTCACTGCTCAGGTTACAAAGAAACATCTAGCTGGGAGGATCGACCGGGTGGATGCTACACTGGACGAAACTCAAGAAATTATCGAAGGGACAAGAGACGAGGTTAGAACATTTTTTTCTTTTTCTGGTTCTGATGCATTCAGAGTGAAATACCAATGCTTATTTTACCGTCTTGTAGGTCTCAGTCATCAATGTAAATCTCAGCAGTTTCCAAAAGGAGCTACAAGAAGTCAACCGTACGGTTGAAATATGGGTAGGTGCCTTGTATTGGAAAATGTTTGTACCTTATGTATAAGAGCTAAGTATCACCCATTCATCTTGCATATGCAGGGTTCAAGGCTTTGCAGTATCGAGGACACCCAGGATCGTACCGTGCGTGCAACCGAAGCCTTGGTTGGGTTTGGCCAACAGATGGAGCATGGCCAGAAGGCCACTTTTCGACAGGCAAGTCGGCATAACCTATGGGGATTCCCTGATGCCATGTTTTCTTAGTTCTTACATGATTTTGCAGCTGGTTTTGCCTCAACCACCCTACACCATGAGTCTTAACTCTGAAGGATTATTTTGAATTTTATTAGGTTTCATCATTCGTTCCAGCTCTAGGATCCTCTTCGGAGAAAATCGTTAGAAGGGTAAATATTATGTCCTGTTCCAGCTTCAACACTGTTTGGATTCTTAATTTGAATATTTTTACCATGGTTTATGTGTTCCTTACTGCATGTTACTTCCCTGCAGCTGCCGCCGCCGCCTACTCCTCTAGCTCTGGAAACTATCTCATCAGTAGCTGGATCAGAACAGCCTACCGTAGATGCAACCCAGGTTCGATTTCAGTTTGACCATACACTTTAACAATTGCAAATGATAATCGTATCGATGTCCTCTCTATTTTCTTGTTTGTTTATATATACACATATTAAGTCTGCTCTGTTTGATGATCTCAAGTTGGCTCTCTTTGCATTCCAGGAAAACCACAAAGTGTTGCCCTCGAGTGAAGGAAGCACGAGGTGGAAACTACCAGGTCTTGGCTTTCTGAGGAGCACATCCAACGTATGAGAGATTAACAGTTGCATGAGATGTACATCGTTTGGCTGTGCGCATCGACTGATGCTGAACCCAGAGCCCTTTTTATATAAAATATATATGTATAATTATAGGGGTCATTTTTAGAGAAACAATCATATGTATAGACAAAAGTTGGAGTTGCAGAACTTATAATTATATGTGACCTTGTATTGCTTCTTGATATGCCGATGTTCATCACACACGTCTGTCTATCATGGTAAAGTATAGTCCTTTTTTGTAGGAAATGCAACTCTGAGCATTCCAGTTTTGATGTTCCTGTCATTTTGTTCATAACTTTTACTGTGTGGATTTATACAATTAGGCATGCAATTGGATCAAGTTTTTAGAACTTATAAATTCTTTCATATCATTGAAAAGGATAGAATTTTCATTTCCAACACACACATTTCACAACAGATAAGGATTTTCTACCGTAGGAAGTCATTTACTATTACTCCGTAATAAATTTCTCCCACCTCAAGTTTCTTCACATATCTCGAATGGGTGCTATAAATTTGGCTAAAATTCACACATCTTAGGAAGTAATAGTAACAAATGCTTGTTAAATTATCCCGTGTGACATTTTGTTGACATAAACCTAACCATAAGGTGCTAGTAGGAAACACATCTTTCATGTGGACTGGTGGACACTATGACTTGAGCTGAACACTTGGCTAAACCAAGCAATTCACATTTCACACATCTTTATGTGCACTTACTACGACTTTTTTTAATCTAGACTAAGACTCACAAATAACTCTAAAAGTAAGAAAAAAATATAAACAGGTCCTTGGACCAACCTAGGCGACAACTACATGCACCAGGGTGAGCCGCCGTCCTCGCCCCTCTATCACCAGAGACGAGCCATAAAGTCATTGTGCTAAGGCACCAAATAACCAATGGACCAGAGCAACAACCATTGGTAAGGATGACAACTGTAGATTGGAAGAGGCTGACCTGAAAGCACACTAATCAACTTGTCCAAGGTTGGATATTTTGTACAAATTGTTTCATCTCACTAAACCACGATCCACATTATTATACATTTCAACTATTCCATGTTGCTCGGGATGCCAATTTAACACTTGCATCTTGGATAGGTTATTAATAAATTGGACAATATTTAGTCTCTATTAAGCAATTATCGTAGATAAATTTCTCATTTCAAAACTTTCAACCATATATATAGATTTTGATTGTACATGATTACTAGTCACACAATTTATATATGGACCAACATGACAAAGAAATGATAAACCACTATGGAATGTCTTGTTATTGCACGGATGCTATGTTGTTCTTGAAAGGGATCAAAATACTTCGGTAAAAATTATTTGATTACCGTTTCAAACATCATTCATGATGCTACATACTTGGACTACTCTTACTCCCTAGCTAGTGAAATAATAATGATAAGTATGACTAAAACTAATATATCATGCA
Source organism: Avena atlantica (assembly GCA_910589765.1). Lineage (NCBI taxonomy): Eukaryota > Viridiplantae > Streptophyta > Magnoliopsida > Poales > Poaceae > Avena > Avena atlantica. Next base: position 1,238,202 of record OU342733.1, read on the forward strand.
TACTAAGTTTTTCTACTATGGAATGTTGGTTTGTTTGGATAATTCGGGAATAACCTTTTTGCAAATGTAATTCTCTTTTAACTACTTATAAATTTAACAAGTTCTGGTCATTCTTTTATGTGAGTTCGCTCCAACCAAAACACAACATTTATCTTCACTTCAACTTTTGACAAGAATCGGGAACTAAACATGCAAGTAGAATGGTCGCATGATAAAAAAGACATGGTGAACAAGTTCTGAATAACTTGTTCAACACATATCTCATGCTGACAATTTTTCCTCATAAGAATAGCTAACAAAGACTAGAGATGTATAGAAGTTCTATATATAGCCCTGCCTTACGATGTCAAAATGTCCATGATATGAATTCAGATTTGCTTACCTCTTTAGCCACACCCTATCTAAAATATTGGAGGGAAACAAATAGATCTCTTCATCCACATAATTTTCCATATGGATATTGTGTGAAATTCACCTAGTGTCATATTTGAAATGGGTGGGAAATCAGTGATATGTTGCAGGTGATGAAGCGCGCTCTGAACCATGCTGCACCATAGTGTTCACACAGTTGAATGAAGTCATCGACAGGGTAGATTGCACTGTTGATGAAACACAAGAAATAATTGAAGTGATGAGGTTGAAACATTTGTGCCGCACTAATATTTCCCTTCTTGGTTTTGATCTATTCGGAGTGAAATAACTATTTATAATTTATTGTAGGGACGTCGCACTCATCCACGTATATGATCTATATTCCCCCAACTCCCCTCCCTCATCTCTCCCCCGTTGCCATCTTGGTCGCGGCCACTTAACATGCTCTGTATTTGGGGGCAACCCTAGCCGCCGCCGCCGCAGCCCCCCAACTCCCCTCCCTCCCCTCTCCCCCGCTGCCATCTTGGTCGTGGCCAGGCAAAGCCTGGGCGCTGCCGGTGGCGGCGGGGGGGGGGGGGGGGGGAGGGGGGGATCTCTCGTCTTCCCCGGCGTAGATCGGCAGCGCGGGACGCCAATCCTCGTTGCAGATGGTGTGCGCGTCGGTCACCTAAGTGGCGTGGCATCTCTGGTGTGCGGCGGCAGCGGCATGGCTGGAGGAGCAGCGACGTGGCGGACGACGATCTGATGCCCCTCGTCCCTCTAGCCAAGAAAACTCCAGGGGAAACCTCAGATCCCGCGGGATCGAGCGATGGCGGTATCATGTGCATCGTTCCCCTCTTAAGGGTATCGCTTTTGGAGTTTTCGCCGGATGTAGGGACCATCGGCGGTGGTGCCGAGGTTGCGGTGGTCTCGTTTCTTCGCGTCGCTGGGCTTCGAGTGCGAGATCTGCAGCAACTTGTGGCGGGGAGGTGGTGGCTGCAGGCAACAACCTGCATTGGTCTAGCGGCGCCGCGCTGGCCGCACTTTGCTCGCTGCAACGTCTCATGGCGTCGCAGGAGTTTGGACATGGGGCGGCGGCCCGACTTTTTCGACGACGGTAGCCTCTGTGGTCATGTGGATGACGCGAAGGCTGGATCTTCGCTAGTAGTTTCAACTTCGAGGTCGGGTTCGTTTCGACTCAATAGGTGCTACGCACGATGGTCCTAGAGGAGGTGTCAAGTCATGCCTGACCGGCGGTGGCGATAGGCCTGATCCCGGTGGGTGCTACGCACGACATCTCCTCTGGGACGTCAAGTCATGCCTGTTTGGTCGATCAAAGGTGGTGTGACAGTGCTGGAGGCGTGGCGGTATGGGACGTCTCGTTTCTAGTCTCTTCTCCAGCGGTATCTGGTCAACGAGTTGTCGTTGCCGGACAGGTGATGATGGTATAAGCTTCTTCATCGAGTCTACACACTTCGGTGAAAACATTGATGGCATTGTGGACGTATGCTCGCGTTGTGTCCTTGATGAAGGTGGTGTCCTGAAGCTCGTCTTCGGGGATGAAAATCCTGAGCTCGACCGTTGGTTGGACTCGTCACTATCGGCGCATGTGCGACTTTTCCTTCTTGAAGGCTTTGTCTAGAAGTTGTGTATTTTTCTCTTTGTTGTAGTCTTTGCCATAGGGTTAGTGGTAGTCTCGTGAAGTTACTGTCGTGAGGCTTTGGCCTCGGGTTTGTTTACTTTGTAATTCTCGCACTCTTGAAATAAACGGGTTGTGTGCATCTTTTCGATGTAGAGGCCGGGGCTTTGTTCCCTTTTCGAAAAAAAAGGTAGAATCTATCCAAAATACCGGAGGAGGACAAACATCATGGCCTTTACTGACTATAGTATTCATGGCCCTTAGGACTAGTAATCCCAAACAAAGGTAGTAGTTCAAACTATCCCGACTTCCCAAATCGAGTCATCCGTTTTCTTCGATTGTTGGACCTTGGTCACATATTTTAGGATGTTAATGGTTGTCATTTCCTATCCCATGTAATTACCAATTTAGGTTTTGCTGAAGATATCTAAACTCAAACAAAATAAAATAGCAGTAGAAGAATGACACTCACGTGAGCAGCATACCATAGAAAATACAAAATAAAAAAGTGAGTGTTTTTGCAAGACGTCCTTTGAGACAACAAGCTTCCAAGGAGCAAACGCATTTAATAAAATATATAAATTTTTTAAAAAATGTTCAAATCACTTTGCCATATAAAATAAATTCTAAACAGCAGCTCTCTCCGAAAACGCCATCCGCCGCTGCTTCTCGTTACTATATTTTAGCTTTGTTCCAAAGAATAATACGGAGTGGTCCCATTTATTCTAAATATCGTGTAGCCGCTTCCTACACAGGATTTGAAGCCAGTTGCACCGCCATGATCAACCCTGTTTGCAAATGAAATTATTGCGGCTCAACTACTCACTCATTTTAGGAACCTTTTGACATTCTTTCCACGTGAGTTCAGTCCAACAAAGTGACAGTCTTTCCACGTGAGTTCAGTCCAACAATGGTCACATGATTTTGCACTCTACTCACATGCATATGCCTACTCACATGGTAAAAAGAACATGATAAACAGTCCTCGGATGGCTTGTTCATGCATATTCCATGTTCACATTACTCTTCATAACAGCTAACCAAAGCCTATATATATAGGCATGCCTTAAAATGAACATGTGATATGTGTCCAAATTTTCTTCTCCGTGTTGCCTTCAAGCTATCTGAAATATTGGAGGAAAACAAAACTAGCATGGTAGCATTTGCCTTAAACGTATGTGCACTGACATATGCAATATTCAAAGCTGAACATGGCCTGCGGAATAAGTTGTTTTTCTCCTATATGCTTACTCTGGGATCGACGATCATTTGTCCAGCTGAGAGATAGGAGCGCAAAGATTGCTAGGGGCTGTACAACTTTGCCATTATGCAGCTCTAAACGATCGGCTGTACATTGAGTTTGAGCTTCGCATTGCCGTTTTATTAATTCCTCAAATAGTGCTATTTTAAGGGTCACCGGTGCTGAACCGCAAATATGTATTGAAGGTTACAATTAGTAGGTATATATTGATCTTGTACTTACGTGAGAACTCGTGAGTGAGTGCCGTTGTTTCTCGAGATGCGACAAATCTTGGTATGTACACTATTTTAACATTTTCAGACTAGAGTGGCTTAATTAGTGAGTGACATGGTACTAACATTTTCATGGATTGGCCATGCGATTGTCGTTCGAGCATGAACTTTTCATGACTCTTTTAGTTGAGATAAAGCTAAGTTTTAACGTTCTCATGTTTGCAGTGAGCATGACCAGAAACGCTGAAAAACCATCTACATGGCTTCGTTGCTATGGCGATTTCGCTCGAGATGATAACTTGACATGAGATGTCTTGGCGCCCACCCGAGACATTCATCACATCCAATAATGCAAAATTTTAATTTTAAAAAGTAATTAAAATGCTTTTGTGTTTGAATTTTTAACCGTGGCACCGTATTAATCTAAGACTGACGACCCGAATTAGAAATACACGAGACATGTCACTGACAGGTGGCCCGGCCTCATATAGACAAAATAAAAGCGTCAATTTATCAAATTATTATTATATTATTAGTCAAAAAAAAAGATTGTCCTCTCAGCCGGTCTGCACGCAAAAGAGCAAAAAAGAAAAAAATCCCCAGCCCCAAGCTCATCCCATCGCCGCCGCCCCCGCCGCATAGGTTGTTGCGCGGCGACGGCCACGCGCGGCAGGAGAGACCGAAGAGGTCGCCGCGTGTCTCGAAGAACCCGCCGTCGCAACTCCGGCCATCCCGGACGGCGAACCAGTCCGCGTCCGAGCGCCGTCCGTCTCGCAGGCGCGCGTCGCCGCCGGGGCTCGGCAGACCAAACAAGAGGCCCTCCGGTCGAGCTAGCTTCCTTTCCACCAGGTTATTCGTCCACTCTCTGTCTGCCCATCAATTAGTGCGAGTATCTGGAGTAGCTAGACGAATGTTCCCCCCCTTAGAAAGGGCGCCTGACTCGCCAATTAGAAGAGATTCCTAGTGAACTTTCAAGCCATTCTAGTCCAATTAAGAGATGGTTGAGTTGTGGTACCATTTCCATGTTTTTGTTTACTTATTACTCATGTACAGATTTCCCAAGATTTCTTGGAATTCCTCTCACTGCAAACGTCTCTGCACTTCTACTTTTACTCATTGGTTTTTGTTCATTGGTCTTTGTCAATTTGCTGATGTGCTATGCTTTTGCATTGAATTTACAGTGTGGTATTTATCAACTTAAATTGGAGCGAACACTCAGCAGGGTGAGATGGCAGAACCGTCGCCGTCATATCCATCATCGTCTCGTGGGCAAAAGAAGAGGGCGCGCTCTCCCGATGACAATACCAGGCGTTCACCGGGCAGAACCGAAAACAGCACAAGCCTTGGTCTGTTACTTTCTGTGTCTAATTTATTCTCCTCTGTTAGCATCGGTTGATTACTTTCTTTGTGGTGGGGCTGGAACAAGATTTGGTTTAGACCCGAATTAATAACAGACTGGAGGCATACCTGTGGGCTTGCTGAAAAAATGGGACACCATAGAGACCTTGGATAGCCACACCTGGCTCAGACACTGGAAATTTCATGGTTTACTCACCCAATTGTGCAAGTCGGGAGAGCGGGTACCTAGCTGACACCCTCAAGATAAGCTTAGTGACCTAGAACATGATTTACTCCCTGTTTTAGATCAATTCTAGCTGTTGCATTAGACAGTCACTATCAACATTGTATTTTGTTAAAAAGATGCTACAGATTGTATGTAAAAAACATTCTACTCAGTGACAGTTATTGTTGTATACTACTAACATCTTAAGCTGTGAAGAAGTTGTTCTGACATCTAACAATTTTGATGATGCAGAGGACAACCTTATATTCAGTGATACTTTGATAGCTCTACAGTTAATGCGCACACAGTTTCCAAAGCTAGAGAAGGTATTTCCATGCTCCCATTGTTTATTTTTCAATCTTGTCTCAACTTGGAGAACAAAAATATCATAAAAACATGTTTCAATTTGTTGCACTGGTTGCGTTTCTGCATTTTGAACTGCCTACTAGGCACTTATTCTCTGCAATTCACGTGAATCATTTCCACTATTCGCCATGCTTATGTATGATGTGTGAATATAACCTTTAGAGAGCGATACAGTCATAGTCCAGACCTTGTCAGCTCAGTTGTCTTATAGGGCATTCTTCCATGGCAGGACAGTGTTCCTGTGCCACAGTGTGCGCTGGAAATCCGAATTGCCATCTCTTCACCTGGTTAGCGCTGCACCACCACTGCTGGACCTCTGAGCAGCTTCCCAAACACGCAATCTGTCTACTGTTTGCAGGAGGCTGAGATAGTGAATACTGCTCGTGGTTTGAGATAATTGTGGCAAATCATTTTAAGATGGGCAGCTCACCATTCCAAAATCTCACCAGCAAAAGACTCTGTGAATTTGCTGGTTGTCTGGGTGGAAAGTACTGCCAAAAGATCAGCGAAAGACCTGGGCTATAGTTATTCTACCAATTTGGTCCATTTGGAGAGAACGGAACAACCAGGTGTTCCAGGGACAGAGCCAGGACCTTCAGACGAGGGCCAACAACATCAAGGCTTAGGTGGTGTGACGGGTCAGGCCTACCACCGCTTGCTGTGAGTGCCGCGGTACGGATGGTCTAGGTTTTCTTTGTGTTGCAGAAGTTTTGTCCATCAGTCTATCTGCTGCATGTACTCAGGGGTTAGGTGCGGCGTGTGCTTCACGGTCACCACTAGACTATTTTGTATTTATGTTTGCCCCCTCTCTTAATGGAAATATGCGCAAATGGAATAAATACATGTAATGTAAAAAGAGCATATTCTAATATAATAAATAATGGTTATATAAACTCAGCTCGTCGTTCTTCTGTGGTTGTTTTCAAATGACAATTCAGTATCACTTCTGAAAAAAATTCATATTTTTTTGTGTTCACTTGTAGGTTGTCACACAGCCATTCATTTTGCAGTCCCAGTTGTATAGTAGCGTGAAGGACAGGACACAAGTCGATAGAGATTTGGAGGTTCTGTTTTGAACTTATGCAGTAACTCTTTATGGGGACCTCACTTGTGTAGATGTAATGATAATTTTTTGTTTTACGTTTGGATTGTTTTCTAGTGGTTCTCGTGTTAAACTCTTAAGTGATTATCATTCACTAATGTGTATTAATCTCCAACTGCATCAGGGATAATTTTTCCTTGGTTCTGGTGAAATTTTAACAGAAGTGCTTTCTTTTGCAGTCATTTAAGAAAGACCGAGTACTCCGTGTATTCAAACTCAATACTGGGCAGGATGACCACGCAATCATGTTCATGGATGATTATCTGAAACAGGTATATAGTGTCCTAGTTTGACATCAAGTAGGTTCGGTAGATCTAGATGGTATGCAATTTAATGGAAGTTAAGAGGTAGTATAATTTATTTAGTTAATCTTTTTCAATACTCCCATCTCTCCATGCAACCACAAAATTTGATCATCCTATCGACCCAACTAAGCAGACAATATGAATCACCTCATCCAAGCCCATCCTTACCAACCTGGATATGGTCCTATCCCATTTATCTACCCTTGTCTAACCAACCAAGCAAATGCTAATTAAACTGCACGTTTACCATCATAGACATGTCAACAATACCCTGCAGGCTCTTTCATTAATAAAAGAAAGAAGTGGGCATTCTTATCTTCCGATGTCTATCGCTTGCCTAACTGAAAGAATATCTTTCCTGTCGGTTTCCTTTTCTATAATGGGTCTAGGGGCTGGATCTCGTCTCCTAATATCAGAAAGAAGTCATTATGTAGCTCATCTGTTGTCGATACTAAAAAATAGTTATAAGGTGATAATTCATCACATTAGCATTAGTGCATTACCTTCTCATACTACAAGTTTTAATGGATTTGTTCCTTTCTTATATTGAATGTGCGCAGATGGAATTTTCTGTCAGGAGGTCAACGGGTAAAAACCAAGATGGTAGTGAAGTGTTTGAGTGGTTTGAGAAATATGTTCTGCATTCAAAATTGGATGTTAGCATAAATCACCTAGAGCTGGTAAGTTTCAACCAGTTACTGTATATAAGTGTTAGTCCCGTGCAGAATTCTAGCTCAACCTTCCATTTTTAAATAATACATAGTGATAAACTAAGAAATATTACTCCTCTAATAAGGCACTTCGTATCTTCTGCTTTTCATTGCAGTGTTCACTGTTATCACATGGGGGTGATGCAAGAGATAAACATATCACATTATTGATGAATGCTGGTCTCCTAGTAAGTAAAATCTTAAGTATTTTCCGTAGGACCATTATCATGGGTGTTTTTGTGTTACTTTAGAATGTCGAACTTGAACCTATTTACCAATCAACCAAGAACTGCATCTAATTTGATGCCTGATGAATACATATATTCTTGACCAATGACCAATCATGCTCACTGTTTGTGCCATGTTGATTTCTTGCAGACACGTCAGCTAATAGATCCAAACATGTACTGGTTTTCTGTTCCAAATATTGGTCCAATTCTGAAAGGCCTATCCCAGGTTTGCACCTATTAGCTTTTCTGCTCCCAGGTTCAAATTTACAGTGCTAGTTAATCTTAAAACGGATATAATAAATAAATAGTTAATTTGAAGCTGATCCGTTATCGTGATTCTGCCCCTCAGGAACACTTCAATTTTCATTGCTCATATAAAGTTATAAACATACAATTAAATTGTACTATAGGTCCCTATAACTGCATCTTGAGTACAAGTAGGTCCTTTTATGTCCTCAAACTTGCAAATAGATACATAACTGGTTTTCTAGCTGACATGGCATCCATTTTAGCCGTTGACAGTGACATTTTGGTGCTTTCTTTGTGGCTCTGTTGAGGTGGCCCAGAGGGTGAGTGCATATGATTTTGTCGTGCATCTTACATCCTTTCTAGATTGAAAAGAGTCACTACATGGTTCTGATTGCTGTACATGCATCTATCTTCCTTAATATCCACTAAGATGCAGTACTTAGCCTCTTATACTACATAAACATGTTTCCATTTTTTTTCTAGATGAACACTAACTGACTATTTACAATCCCAGTTTCTCTATAAGAAATACATTGACAAATGTGGTTATGGTGAGCAGGGGAGGAAGGAAATTCTTTCACTATTGAACCGTCGGAAATACAAGGAGATGCTACTATCTTCACTGGAGAAGACAAGGTTAAGGTCATCGCCTCTCGATGTGCGGTTCCACCTCCGTGATCTGATCGGGTCTGGCCACATAAAGACGTTTCAAACGCCCACTGGCTTACTTGCTCGCGTATCAACTGATTGATAAACAACCTTGGGTTCAATTAATTTTATGCGGTCTTGTCGGTGATTTTATAGCAGTTTTGGGCTTCTGATTATGTTTTGCAGCTAGCAGTTCTGAATTCTTTAGAAAAGAACGTTGTTTTCTTTCTCAGGCAGCAAAAGTACCAATATTTTTTTTCTGTGAGCGGTATTCTGGTTTTGATCTGATTAATGTTGTCTAGCATTGTTAATGCATCCCTCGAAGGTGTATTTGTGTGCACTTTATTCATCTATTAACACCGTAGAGAAGATCTAAGAATAGTAGAGAAAAGAAGATAATGACCATTATTCGAGAACTGATGTTGACTTTGTACATGGACAGCCATTTATACTACTAATAATTTACCATTTTCTCTATCGTTTCTACTATGTTTCTTTACCTTTTTTTCTACTACTATGTTTATTTACTATGATATGCTGATGTCGAAAGGGTGTTGAGAACTTGGCTAAACTGGGTAGATTTCCATTTCACGCGTGTTTAAATCTGCAATGGAATTGGTTGGACAACTCCGCTTTTTTTTGCTTCCTAGTCATCTGATGGTAAGTATGGCCAGAGACTAACATGTCATGCATATAGAGTTCTACTACCAGAAAATTGGTCAGGTTTGGACCATTCAGGGTTAACCTATTTGCAAAGACAATTGCCGTTCAACCACTCACTCATTTAGTTATTTTTTGCATTCATTTGATGTGAGTTCCCTCCAACAAAACATGAGAGTATTTCTTTTCATTTTCTTTTTGGCAAGAGATCGAAATCTAACCATCAGAGTACAATATCACATCATTTTACAAGTCTGCTGACATGATAAACAATTTATGAATGACTCCCCCAACACATATCCCATGCTCACATTTATGGTTGTTTTGTAAGAAGAGCTAGCAAAGACTAGAGACGTTTAGAAGTCTTATATATATACCCCTGCCTTAGGATGTCAAAGCAAGCCTGATATGGATTCAGACTCGCTTGTGTATTTATTTATCTTCGGGCTATCTGAAATATTGTAGGAAAACAAAAAAGTGAGAGACAAGGAGGTGACGGAAATGGGGCTGAACCCGACCCTTCAGGAGCGCTATGGAATGGCAAAATGGGGGTGAACCGGGACGCAGTAAATGGCTACTTGTTCTAGAAAATACTAGATGCTTCAATGTTTTTACTTGACAACATGGTACTGGTCTCGGCAGTCTCTCAATGTGAAGCGTATTGAAGATAGATATCCATCGTCGGCCTCCCGGCATGCTCACATTATGGTTGTTTTGTAATAATAGCTAACAAAGACTAGAGACGTTCAGGATTCTTATATATAGCCCTGCCTTGGGATGTCAAAGCAAGTGCGATATGGATTCAGAGTTGCTTGTGTATTTATCTCTAGGCAATCTATCTAAAATATTGGAGGAAAATAAAAATGTGGGAGTCAAGGAACCCGACGGAGAATCCCACCCATGAGGAGTGCTATCACAAAAGAATGGGATGCTCCAGTGTTTTAATCGTACAGAATGGTACTCAGCTGAGCACTTGTTTCCCCAATAGAAAGTCCTCATGTGTAAGAAGACTTGATTTCGCTGTTGGCTTATTCGGTGCATCTATCTAGAATTAATAGTACCACCCGATCGATCTGATTGGAGGGAACAGAGGTTTGAATGGATTTATCAGAGGGAAGAGAGATGTCACGGGCGCGCGGGAGATGTGGAGGGTGACACGCCGCCAGGAAACAGAGCCCCCAGTTTTGACGCAACGCGACGTTTGAATCAAGGGTATAGGTCAAAATCTAGACCCTAACCCTAGACCTATACCATAATCCCTAGATCTAGACCCTAGAACATATACCATAAACCTATAGCGTAGACCTAATCCCTAAAACCTAGACCTTACTCATAACCTTCAGAAACCCTAGACCCGAGACATTAGACATGTTACCCTAGACATTTACCATCACCCTAGGTCCTCTATAACTTATGCTCATGGGAATGAAGTCATAATAGCGGCCGCATGGAGCCACATACACCTCTCTCTGACATGTGGTTGTATATACCTCTCTATCATTTGGTCCCACATACACCTCCCTAGGTAATCCAACCCCACAAACACCTCTCCCGATTATCATTTTTTGACATATTTTTAAACATAAATATCCAGGAGTGTGGAATAATAGTATAATATCAGTTATTTGATATATAAAGGTTGGCTTGTCACATGAAATATTAGAGGTTATATATTTATGAATATAAAATATCATTTCACTTTTATATAATGTTTAATAAGGCATAATCTATATCTATACCAATATAAAAAGAACGAGAAGGGGGCAGATTCAACAAATCTAAGCCATCAAACAGTCATCCAACGATCTACGTCGCACCCACGTTTAGCGGTAAAACGCTGTTCGACATCCCGCAAAACGCACATCAGGAGGATCGCCCGACGAGCCTTGAACAACCGCACCGCAAAACGACCATCGCATTGAACAACCGCACCGCGAGACCGCCGCCTCTTCCATTGCCCCCCACTTCCATCACATCCAAACCTCTGGATCGTCCACGCCTCCGTTGCCGATGTCATCGTCGTCCGCTACGCATCCCTCGGTCGTCGCCCTGCTTAGCCAGCATGGTTCCACACGCATCTACTTGTCGACGAATCCAATCCCCTATCCTTTTTTCCCAACCATCCCGTGCACAACGTGTAGACACCGCCTCTGTCGCACCCTCCGCAACGCCATGCCCGTGCCAATCTGCCGGACATGAGGACAATTGCCGTTCAACCACTCACTCATTTAGTTACTTTTTGCATTCATTTGATGTGAGTTCCCTCCAACAAAACATGAGAGTATTTCTTTTCATTTTCTTTTTGGCAAGAGATCGAAAACTAACCATCAGAGTATAATATCACATCATTTCAGTCTGTTGACATGATAAACAATTTATGAATGACTCTGTAGTCTACTCCTCATGATACCCACTTCTTGAATGGCTTGGTGAACACACATCCCATGCTCACATTGCTATTTCATGAAAAAGTGCTAACAAGGACTAGAGATATGTACAAGTCCTATATATATATACCCTTCTTAGCATGACAAAGTGACCGTGATATGTATAAGTCCTATATATATACCCTTCTTAGGATGACAGTGACCGTGATATGTTACCAAAATTTTCTAGCTCATTATCCAACTCCAGATTCTTTTTTTTTTTGATAATGATCCAACTTCAGATTGGTCACAGAACTTCTAAACTATAATAAAAATTAGGTTAACTTTTCTCAACTGTAATTTAAATATGCAAGTATAATGGTCAAATCATTGTGCACACCACTCACATGATGAAGTGGCATGATAAACAAATTTTAAATGGCTTGGTAAGCACAAATCCCATGCCCACAACATTTTTCTTGAGGGAAATGCTCACGACATAGTTTTTTTGAAATGGGCGCATTGATTAACATAAACTGTTTAATGTTTACACCCGGCCTCTGCATAACCAAGATGCACATAGTCATACGAACGACAGAACTAGTAGAAAAAGTAGACAAACATTACAAAAAAACACTATCGAGATAATTTCTTGAATCTAAGGTAGATCAATCCTCAAGCTCACGACATAGTTGTCTCATAAGAAGAGTTAACAAAGACTAGAGAGGTGCATAGAAATCTTATATATATACCCTTGCCCTAGATGTCAAAGAAAGCGTATATGAATTCAGATTTGTGAATGTTTTTAGCTATAGTGTATCTGAAATATTGGATGAAAACAAAAGGAGAACAGAGACGCGGGAGTCAAGGAACCGAGGGGGAAAGGGCTGATGGTTAGTGGCGATGAGTGCTATGGGATGCCAAAAAGAAGCAATACAGTTTTTTTTGTCTCTGAAAGATGTTTATTATGTTGGAGACAAATTATAGCATACTCCAAGCAGCAGGATGCAGACATAGATTATCTTCGCATAGACGGGAAAAACTAGTATCATCATTGTCGAAACACATCCATCTTTTCCCCCTATGGGCAGATCAAGTTAAACACATTTTGTAAGACTGGTGTGAAGAAAACATTTCTTTTATCTCATATTTATTCTAGCACCTCAACGATTTGTCTCAGCCAACTGCAACTCTAGCTTCACCATTCTTACTTGTCCTACCGGGGGAGAGTGCCAAATGCCAAACTCTAGCTTCAACGATCTCGAGTTAAAGGAAACATGCTTAGTTGGGCGTCGTTTCACATGGTCTAATGAGCATGAGGCCCCAACTCAGGAGATAATTTATCAGTGGTCGAGTGGGACGATTTGCACTATGACGCGTCTCTCACTGCGTGCTCCATGGCGCTGCAAAACCACTGTCCGATTTTGATGTCCGCAGTTCTTCGACAAGCATCTCTTGATCATATTGTCCCTGCCCATCATGGAAGCTCATAGCTGCCACCGAGCCTGGTCGCTGTTTGTTGGGACTGCTCTCTCATTTTTAGTTGTCCCATGGACCAGCCTGTCTAACTGGATCTTTCTATGTTAGGGCGACTTCTTTTCGGCTTCTACGAGGGCTTCTCCGAGAAGCTATCCTCTCTCAGCCCGTCTCCTAAATTTGTTTAAACTTCTAAATTAGTATTTTCAATATTAATTTATATGCTTTCGAAATAATTACCAACACAATTTAGGTAAGAAATTATGTGGCCACGGTCACTCGAAATCTACTAATGATGCTGACTGTATATTTGCATTACACGTGGCTACATGCTATACGGGTCGATCGTGTTTTCGCAAGATGTGCTTTGAAACAACAAGCTACTAATGGCCAAACCGGTGATTTTCGATAGCGCCACATTATGAGATCCCACAAGATGTAGACTAAATAAAATTTCCACAAGAGATGCTTACTCACTTGCCAAATAAGATCAAAGTTCTAAAAGACGGATCCCGGCAAAAACACCATTCGCCACTTCACACTACATATGTTTGTTTTATTCCAAAAAATACTAAGTGGTTACATTTATTCTAAATCCCATGTGTCCACTTACTGTGTGGGATTTGAAGCTAACTAACCTTCAACTACTCACTCATGTCTGGACTTGTCGTCATTCTTTTGATGTGAGTCCAGTCCAATAGTGCAGTACTTCTCTTTCCTTTGTTTTTGGCTAGAACCTAAGAATAAACATGCAAGGACATTGGTCATATGATTTTGCAGTTTACTCACATGCATTGCATGCTCACAAGGTAAAAATGACATGATAAACAGCTCATGGATGGCTTGCTCATACATGTTCCGCGACAGCAGACAAAGGCCTATATATATGCCTGCCCTAGGATATCAAAGTGAGCATGGTATCTATTACATTTTGTTTCCCCGCATATCCACCCCTCTAGCTATTGGAAATATTGGAGGAAAACAAAAGAAGCATGATAGCATTTGTATAATATGTATACAGATTGACCTGCAATATTCAAATCAGAACGTGACAGTCTAATTTAGCGGAGAAGAGCCCGAGCCCATTGTGCTTTTTGGCGTCATTTTCCAAAAGCATTTGAGTGGCGTAGGGACTGTATTCCTGAACTGGAAAACATCAACACCAACTCAGTCCTACTGTCGCTAGGAACACTCTTCTCTTTCTGCGGAGGTATCGGTCGGACGAGAAGGAGAAAATCTTCACAAGGAAAGCGTCCCAAAACTGATTATTCAGTGACAAAGTTTTGGTTCCTCTCGATACAACTTCGGCCTTATAAATTTTAAAGTAGTCTAAAGCCTCATCTTTAGTTTACAACAAGTAAACATAGCAGAATTTAGTAGCATTATCGATCAATGTCATAAAATATCTCTTTCCACCTTTTGTCAACACACTATTCATCTCGCATAGATCAGGATGTATGAGTTCTAGAGGTGTCATGTTTCTCTCCTCGGCAGCCTTGTGAGGCTTTCGAGGTTGTTTTGATTGCACACAACTATGACACTTAGAACCTTTGGCAATAGTGAAATTCGGAATTAAACTCATACTGGACATCCGAGACATCAAACCAAAATTAATGTGACATAAACGAGAATTTCAAACACTGGTATCATCATTAACACCACCACAAATATAATTCACGCATTTATTACAAAACTCTGAAAGTGAAAAGCGGAACAAGCCTCCAAACTCATAACCTTTACCAATAAATTATCCATGTTTCGAAACAACGACTTTATTGGACTCTAACACAACCTTAAACCCATCTCTGCATAGAAGGGAGCCACTAACGAGATTCTTGTTCATAGTAGGGACATGTTGCATGTTCCTCGGCTGCACGATCTTTCTAGAAGTAAACTTCAGATCCACCATGCCAACACCACGAACAGAAGCATGTGATCCATTCCCTATTAGGACGGATGAATCCCGAGCGACCTGATAAGAAGTGAACATAGAGATGTCAGCACACACATGAACATTAGCACCCGTATCAATCCACCAACATGGTGATTGAAATACTGAAAGAATAGTAAATGAATTACCATGCCCATCAGTGTTGCTAGCGGTCACGACGTTGACAGTCTTCCCACCTTTTCCTCTACGATCTGCAC
Source organism: Avena atlantica (assembly GCA_910589765.1). Taxonomy (NCBI): domain Eukaryota; kingdom Viridiplantae; phylum Streptophyta; class Magnoliopsida; order Poales; family Poaceae; genus Avena; species Avena atlantica. The sequence continues at coordinate 1,253,489 of OU342733.1, forward strand.
GTTCTGGACAGTCCTTGGAAAAGCGTCCGAGCTCTCCACATGAATAACAATATAGCTCGGCCTTGTTCGGCTTCTTCTTCTTCTTGAAGGTTGTAGTCTTTTCAGGCTTGTTGAATGAGGGCTTATAGTTCCCTTTGTTCTTGCCGAAGGATTTGCCTTTCTGCACATAGTTAGCAGTAGCATAACCCTCTCCTTTCTCAGTAGTGTCCTTAACCCGAGCCTTGTCCTCAACATCAAGAGACTCTATCAGGTTTTCAACCGATATCTTCTGTCTCTTGTGTTTGAGAGTTGTGGCGAAGTTTCTCCATGAAGAAGGCAATTTTGCAATAATGCGCCCAGCCACAAACTTGTCGGGTAAAATACACTTGAGGATTTCAAGCTCCTTGGCAAGGCACTGTATCTCATGAGCTTGCTCAACTACAGAATGGTTGTTAACCATCATGTAGTCATGAAAGTTCTCCATGATGTACAGTTCACTGCCAGCATCTGCTACACCAAACTTAGCGTTCACCAATCCTCGCTACTTGTTTATATACCAGTGTCGTGCGTTGTGGAAGCCGCACATGTTTTTATATAGAGCGGCTTGGAAATCCCGTACAGGACACGAAGTGGATCAAGCCCACATTTTCCTAAGCAGCAAAATAAAGCTCGGCTCAGCGAGATTCCCGCAATCCGCAACCCGTGGTGCGCGCGTCGTGACGAGACGAGGCAAGCGTGCGTGCGGGCGGTGGTGTCGGAGGAGGAGCGTGCGTGCAGCTCTCTTATTGTCACTCACTTACAAAGTGGTGCAACGCTCCACCTTATAAGGTGGTGCAACTCTCCTTCAACTTTCCATGTGGGACTAAACTTTAGATCTCACTGCTCTTGCTACACACATGTGAGCTGCCACCAACTTGGGTTAAATCACATATGAGCTTCCACATATATATGAGCTTTGAGATTTAGGGAAAATCTGAAATCACACATGGGTCTAATGATTTAGCCCATTATTTCTAACATGTTCTACGTTCACATTTATTTTCTACAATAGCTTACAAATGCCTATATCTATGCCTACCCTAGGATGTCAAATTGAGCATGGTATAATGTGTATCCACCCCTCTAGCCATCGGAAATATTGGAGGAAAACAAAAGAAGCACGATATGTAACATTTGCATAATGTGTATAATATTGACATCAAATATTCAAAGCAGGACATGACATGCGGATTGAGCTATTTTCCTCCTATATACTTACTTTAAGAAGACTCATCATTTATTTCTCCAGCTTTGAGATATTAATTAATTCAAAAACTTGCAAACATCAACACCAATTGTCCTACTATCGCTATGAATACTCTGCTCTTTCTACTAAGGCACCGGTTGGCGAGAAGGAGAAGGATCTTCACAAGCGAGGAAATCGACCCGGCACTAATTAGTGAGTGAAAAAGTTTTGGTTCCTCTCGATACAATCGATCGAGGTATTGTCATATATTTATTTCAGGGTAAATCGGGCTCTAGGCAATTGTGTTGGAATTATGCCCTAGAGGCAATAATAAAGATGTTATTATTATAATTCTTGTTCATGATAAAGTTTATATTCCATGCTAGAATTGTATTAAGCGGAAACTTTAATACTTGTGTGGTTTGTGAACAACACCGTGTCCCTAGTACGCCTCTATGGACTAGCCCATTGATCAATGATGGTTAAGGTTTCCTAACCATAGACATGAGTTATCAATTGATAATGAGATCATACCATTGGGAGAATGATATGATGGACAGACCCAAACTAAGCAAAGCAATTAGATCGTTTCATCGTGTTCATCTTTGCGAAGCTTTTCCTATGTCAAATATTGTATTCCTTAGACCATGAGATAATGCAACTCCCTGGTACCGGAAGAAATCTTTGAGGTCATCAAACGTCATCCTATGAGAGGGTGATCATAAAGGTGTCTCTCAGGTGATCGGAAAGTATCTGTTGGGTTGTATGTATCGAGATGGGATTTGTCCCTCCCAAGTCGGAGAGATATACTTCGGGCCCACTCGGTAATCGATATCAACACCGCTTGCAAGCATGTGGTTAATGAGTTAATCACAAAGTGATATCGGATTACGGAACGAGTAAAGTACTTGCTGTGAACGAGATTGAACTAGGTATGACGATACCGACGATCGAATCTCGGGCAAGTAAAATATCGCGAGACGAAGGGAATATATATATGGGATTGTTTGAATCCTGGCATCGTGGTTCATCCGATATGATCATCGATGAATGTGTGGGAGTCAATATGGGTGCCCAGACCCCGCTGTTGATTATTGATAGAAGATCATGTCTGCATATTCTCGAACCCGCAGGGTCACACACTTAACGTGTCTCGACGCTAGGATAGATTGGATAATTGGTTTATGAATTTTTGTTCGGAGTCTCGGATGGGATCCGGGACATCACGAGAGGTTCCGGAATGGTCCGGAGAATAAGATTCATATAAAGGCAATGCAGTTTTTGGTGTTCGGAATTGTTCCGGGTTAATCGGTATTGTACCGGAAGCTTCTAGAACCTTCCGGAAGGGGACCAACGTGGCCCCACCTTCCGGGAGGGGGCATGGGCCTATGAGGGAGTGTCCTGGCTGCTTTGGGCCAGGGGCACAAGGCCCCATAGGGCCCAACCGATCCTAGAGAGTTTAAATCGTTTAAACTAGAGATAGGGTTTCTAGAAGAGGGGAGAGTCCATGCCCCCCACTCCTTATCCTTTGGGCTTGGGGGAGGGGCTAGGGCTGCGCCCCCCCTCTATATAAAGAGGGGTGGGGGCGCACCAACCCCACACACCTCTCCTCCAAACCCTAGCCGCCTTGCTAGCTTTCCTCTCTCCCTCCCGACTGTTTGTAGGCGAAGCCCTGCTGCAGAAATTCTCCACCATATACACCACGCCGTCGTGTTGTAGATCCAATCTATCTCTCCACCATACTTGCTGGTCCGAGGAAGGAGGAGACGTCGAGGTGCTGCACGTGTGCATCTCACGGAGGCACCGCCACTTGTGGTGCTAGATCGGATCGGATCGCGAGGAGGAGAAGCGAGTACGACTACATCACCCACGTTCCGACGAACGTTCCGCTGTGCGAATCTTCAAGGGTATGAAGATCTAATCCAATCTCTCTCGTTGTTTGCATCTCCTAGATTAGATCTTGGCTTTCCCTCTGTTCGCTCCGTAGAAAATTTTGATTTACTATGCCGCGAAACCCTTCAGTGGTATCAGAGCTAGATCTATGCGTAGATGTGTTTCACGAGTAGAACGCAACATGGTTGTTGCGGGCGTTGATGTTTTCTGTTGCAAGCCTCTTGTTTGTGTTCTTCTTATGACGCGGGATAGTGAGATTGAAGCGGTCCAGGCCAACCTTACGCGACATCGTTCGCGAGACCGGCTCCGCACTTGACGTGTGGCTTGTTCCACACATGCGGCTGGTGGATGTCAGTTTCTCTCACTATAGTTGTCATGGGATTAACACCGGAGTTTGGCAACCATAATATCACCGTTGTGGCTTTCCGTAGGTAAGAATCGTTCTTAGCATCTACTCCCATAAGCCACGTAAAACATGCAACAACAAAGTAGAGGCGTCTAACTTGTTTTTGCAGGGAGTGTTTTCTGTGATATGGTATGGCCCAAGATGTGATGTGTATATTGTATGCGATGATCATGTTTTGTAATGTTTCACGACTTGCATGTCGATGAGTACACAACCGGCAGGAGCCATATGGTTGTCTTTATAATTGTGTATGACCTGCGAGTCAACTTCTTATACGCCATGTAATAGCTTTACTTTATCGCTAAGTAGTTAGCAATAGTTGTAGTTGCTATTCGTGGTGGAGGCAATCATGGTGGAGTGATGGAGATCATGCTGGAACGCACAAGATGGAGATCATTGCGCGAAGATTGGCTATACCATGTCACATAAAGTTATATGCATGTGATGTTTATCCTTTTATGTATCTTATTATGCTTAGATCGCGACGGTAGCATTATAAGATGATTCCTCACTTAAAGATCAAGATAAAAACTATGTTCTCCCCAAGTATGCACCGTTGCGAAAGTTCGTCGTGTCCAAGCATCACGTGATGATCGGGTGCTATAGACTCTACGCTCACATATAACGGGTGCAAGCCAGTTTTGCACACGCGGAAATACTTGGGTCTAACTTGACGAGCCTAGCATGTACAGACATGGCCTCGGAACACAAGAACCGAAAGGTCAAGCATGAGTCATATGAATGATATGATCGACACTTTGTTGTCCACCATTGAAACCACATCTCTTCTCGTGATGATCGGATTAGGTGTGGTGAATTTGGATCGTGTTCACTAAACAACTTGAGGGATGTTGAATTTAGTGGGAGTTCATCTAGTAATTTGATTAAGTTGAACTATTTATCATGAACATAGTCTAAATTGTACTTGCCAATACTGTAGATCACATGTCCAAGTCCAACTTCAACTTCAACGTTTTTGCTGAGAAGGAAAAGCTTAGAAACAATGGGTCTAACTTCACCAATTGGTTCCGCAATCTAAGAATCATTCTGTCTGGCGGACAAAAGGACTATGTCCTTGGGAAAGCGTTAGGTGACCCCCCCTGCTGCAACTGCGCCGGCTGATGAGAAAGCTGTCTATCAGTCGCGCAAAGATGATTATGGTGTGATTAAGAGCACCATGTTGTTTGCTATGGAACCGGAACTTCAAAATCGTTTTGAAACCTATCCCGGGCCCTTTGAGATTCTCGAGGAGCTGAAAACCATGTTTCAGACTCAGGCCCGTTCTGAGAGATATGAGATCTCTGAGAAGTTCTTTAACTGCAAGATGGAGGAAGGGAGTTCCGTTAGTGAGCACACCATAAAGATGTCGGGCTACACTCAACGCCTTGAGCAACTGGAATGCACGATTCCAGAGGAGCTCAAGATTGACAGGGTTCTGCAATCACTCCCTCCCAGCTACAAAAGTTTTGTAGTGACTCATAATCAGATTGGCTCCACTGATACGATCACCGAGCTCTTCGCAAAGCTGAAGGCTGCGGATGTGGACATCAAGAAAGATAATCATGTGTTGATGGTCAACAAGCCCTCCTTTAAGAAAGGTAAGGGAGCAAAGAAGCCCTTCAAGAAGGGCGGCGGCAAGCGCAATGCTCCTGCTGAGAAGAAGCTCAAGTATGGTCCTAAGCCGGACACTGAGTGCTTCTATTGCAAGGACAAGGGTCACTGGAAGCGCAACTGTCCGAAGTACTTAGCGGACAAGAAGGCTGGCACCATCAAAGGTATATTTGATATACATGTTATTGATGGTTTCCTTACTAGCCCTCGTTGTAGTGCCTGGGTATTTGATACCGGTTCAGTTGCTAATATTTGTAACTCGAAACAGGAGCTACGGAATAGACGGCGGCTTGCGAGGGATGAGGTGACGATGCGCGTTGGCAACGGATCAAGAGTTGATGTGATGGCCGTCGGCACACTCTCCTTAGTTTTACCTTCGGGATTAGTTTTAAACCTTAATAAATGTTATTATGTGCCTGCGTTGAGCATGAACATTATTTCTGGATCGTGTTTATTGCAAGACGGTTATTCATTTAAATCAGAGAATAATGGTTGTTCTATTTATATGAGTAACATCTTTTATGGTCATGCACCTCTTGTAAATGGTTTATTTCTTCTAAATCTCGAAAGGGATGAAACACACATCCATAACATTGAGGCTAAGAGATGCAAAGTAGATAGTGATAATACTACTTATTTGTGGCACTGTCGTCTAGGTCATATTGGTGTAAAGCGCATGAAGAAACTCCATTCTGATGGACTTTTGGAGTCTCTTGATTTTGAATCATTTGACACATGCGAACCATGCCTCATGGGCAAGATGATCAAAACCCCGTTCTCCGGTATGATGGAGCGAGCAACGGACTTGTTGGAAATCATACATACCGATGTATGCGGACCGATGAGTGTTTCGACGCGCGGTGGATATCGCTATTTTCTCACTTTTACCGATGACTTAAGTAGATATGGGTATATCTATTTAATGAAACATATATCTGAAACATTTGAAAAGTTTAAGGAATTTCAGAATGAAGTGGAGAACCATCGTAACAGAAAGATTTAGTTTCTACGATCCGATCGTGGGGGCGAATATTTGAGTTATGATTTTCTCACGCATCTTAAAGCAAGTGGAATCGTTTCACAACTCACGCCACCCGGAACACCACAGTGCAATGGTGTGTCTGAACGACGGAATCGAACCCTATTAGATATGGTCCGATCAATGATGTCTCTTACTGATTTGCCGTTATCATTTTGGGGTTATGCATTAGAAACCGCTGCATTCACTTTAAATAGGGATCCATCTAAATCCGTTGAGACGACACCGTATGAACTGTGGTTTGGTGCTAAACCTAAGTTGTCGTTTCTTAAAGTTTGGGGATGCGAAGCTTACGTCAAGAAGTTGATGCCGGACAAGCTCGAACCCAAAGCGGAGAAATGCGTCTTCATAGGATACCCTAAGGAAACTATTGGGTATACCTTCTATCACAGAACCGAAGGCAAAGTGTTTGTCGCAAAGAACGGTTCCTTTCTTGAAAAGGAGTTTCTCTCGAAAGAAGTGAGTGGGAGGAAAGTAGAGCTTGACGAGGTTATTGAACCTTCTCTTGAATTGGATAGTAGCGCAGCACCTGAAATTGTTCCAGTGTCGCCTGCACCAACAATAGAGGAAGCTAATGACAAGGATCATGAAGCTTCAGACGATGCTGCTACTGAACGTCGCAGGTCGACAAGGTCGCGTGCCCCTCCTGAGTGGTACGGCAACCCTGTCTTGTCTGTCTTGTTAGTAGAAGACAGTGAACCTACGAACTATGAGGAAGCGATGATGAGCCCAGACTCTGAGAAATGGCTAGAAGCCATGAAATCCGAATTGGGATCCATGAGCGAAAACCAAGTATGGACTTTGGTGGACCCTCCTAGCGACCGAAAGGCCGTTGAGTGCAAATGGATCTTCAAGAAGAAAACGGACGCGGATGGTAATGTTACCGTCTATAAAGCACGGCTTGTCGCGAAAGGTTTTCGACAAGTTCAAGGTGTTGACTACGATGAGACTTTCTCTCCCGTAGCGATGTTTAAGTCCATTCGGATTTTATTAGCAATTGCTGCGTTTCATGATTATGAAATATGGCAGATGGATGTCAAGACTGCGTTTCTCAATGGAAACATTGATGAAGAGTTGTATATGATGCAACCCGAAGGTTTTGTCGATCCTAAGGATGCTGATAAAGTATGCAAACTTCAGCGTTCCATTTATGGACTGAAGCAAGCATCTCGGAGTTGGAACCTTCGTTTTGATCAAGTGATCAAGAGCTTTGGATTTGTTCCAAATTTCTATGAAGCTTGCATCTACAAGAAAGTGAGTGGGAGCTCGGTGACGTTTCTGGTACTATATGTGGATGACATATTGATTATTGGAAATGACATCAACATGCTTAACGATGTGAAGAGTTATTTGAACAAGTGTTTTTCAATGAAAGACCTAGGTGAAGATGCTTATATATTGGGCATCAAAATCTATAGAGATAGACAAAGACGCCTGATAGCTTTAAGCTAGAGTACATACCTAGACAAAGTTCTGAAAAGGTTCAGAATGGATAAGGCAAAGAAAGGTTCAGTGCCTATGTTGTCAGGTAAGATATTGAGCAAGGCTCAGTGTCCAGCTACGGTAAATGATAGGGAAGCTATGAGCAAAGTGCCTTATGCCTCGGCCACAGGTTCCATCATGTATGCCATGCTGTGTACTAGACCGGATGTGTCCAATGCTCTTAGTTTGACGAGCAGATATCAAAGTGATCCAGGAGTGGAACACTGGACAGCCGTGAAGAACATCCTAAAGTACCTGAATAGGACTAAAGAAATGTTCTTAGTCTATGGGGGTGATGAACAGCTTGTCGTAAAAGGTTACGTCGACGCTAGTTTTGACACTGACAAGGATGATTCCAAATCTCAGACAGGATACGTTTATATTTTGAATGGAGGAGCTATGAGCTGGAGAAGCTGCAAGCAAAGCGTGATCGCGGGATCTACAGTGGAAGCGGAATACATGGCTGCTGCAGAAGCGTCAAGTGAAGGATTTTGGATCAGAAACTTCATCACTGAGCTTGGCGTGGTTCCAAGAGCATTGGACCCACTGGAGATATTGTGTGACAACACTGGTGCCATAGCACTTGCTAAGGAACCAAGATATCATCCAAAAACCAAGCATATCAACCGCAAGTTTCATATAATCCGAGATTATATTGCAGATGGAGATCTGAAGATTAGCAAAGTACATACAGACCTGAATGTCGCAGATCCATTGACTAAACCTCTTCCACATGTAAAACATGATCAACACCTCAGTGCCATGGGTGTGAGATTGTTGCCAGATGTAAACTAGATTATTGACTCTAGTGCAAGTGGGAGACTGTTGGAATTATGCCCTAGAGGCAATAATAAAGATGTTATTATTATAATTCTTGTTCATGATAAAGTTTATATTCCATGCTAGAATTGTATTAAGCGGAAACTTTAATACTTGTGTGGTTTGTGAACAACACCGTGTCCCTAGTACGCCTCTATGGACTAGCCCATTGATCAATGATGGTTAAGGTTTCCTAACCATAGACATGAGTTGTCAATTGATAATGAGATCATATAATTGGGAGAATGATATGATGGACAGACCCAAACTAAGCAAAGCAATTAGATCGTTTCATCGTGTTCATCTTTGCGAAGCTTTTCCTATGTCAAATATTGTATTCATTAGACCATGAGATAATGCAACTCCCTGGTACCGGAAGAAAGCTTTGAGGTCATCAAACGTCATCCTATGAGAGGGTGATCATAAAGGTGTCTCTCAGGTGATCGGAAAGTATCTGTTGGGTTGTATGTATTGAGATGGGATTTGTCCCTCCCAAGTCAGAGAGATATACTTCGGGCCCACTCGGTAATCGATATCAACACCGCTTGCAAGCATGTGGTTAAGGAGTTAATCACAAAGTGATATCGGATTACGGAACGAGTAAAGTACTTGCTGTGAACGAGATTGAACTAGGTATGACGATACCGACGATCGAATCTCGGGCAAGTAAAATATCGCGAGACGAAGGGAATATATATATGGGATTGTTTGAATCCTGACATCGTGGTTCATCCGATATGATCATCGATGAATGTGTGGGAGTCAATATGGGTGCCCAGACCCCGCTGTTGATTATTGATAGAAGATCATGTCTGCATATTCTCGAACCCGCAGGGTCACACACTTAACGTGTCTCGACGCTAGGATAGATTGGATAATTGGTTTATGAATTTTTGTTCGGAGTCTCGGATGGGATCCAGGACATCACGAGAGGTTCCGGAATGGTCCGGAGAATAAGATTCATATAAAGGCAATGCAGTTTTTGGAGTTCGGAATTGTTCCGGGTTAATCGGTATTGTACCGGAAGCTTCTAGAACCTTCCGGAAGGGGACCAACGTGGCCCCACCTTCCGGGAGGGGGCATGGGCCTATGAGGGAGTGTCCTGGCCGCTTTGGGCCAGGGGCACAAGGCCCCATAGGGCCCAACCGATCCTAGAGAGTTTAAATCGTTTAAACTAGAGATAGGGTTTCTAGAAGAGGGGAGAGTCCATGCCCCCCACTCCTTATCCTTTGGGCTTGGGGGAGGGGCTAGGGCTGCGCCCCCCCTCTATATAAAGAGGGGTGGGGGCGCACCAACCTCACACACCTCTCCTCCAAACCCTAGACGCCTTGCTAGCTTTCCTCTCTTCCTCCCGACTGTTTGTAGGCGAAGCCCTGCTGCAGAAATTCTCCACCATATACACCACGCCGTCGTGTTGTAGATCCAATCTATCTCTCCACCATACTTGCTGGTCCGAGGAAGGAGGAGACGTCGAGGTGCTGCACGTGTGCATCTCACGGAGGCACCGCCACTTGTGGTGCTAGATTGGATCAGATCGCGAGGAGGAGAAGCGAGTACGACTACATCACCCACGTTCCGACGAACGTTCCGCTGTGCGAATCTTCAAGGGTATGAAGATCTAATCCAATCTCTCTCGTTGTTTGCATCTCCTATATTAGATCTTGGCTTTCCCTCTGTTCGCTCCGTAGAAAATTTTGATTTACTATGCCGCGAAACCCTTCAAATTGACGTTTACAAGAGTACATACATGATTAGGAGTACATCAACTCGGTTACAAGGCTAGGAGTACATCGACTCGGTTTGGATAAACCACACTTAACTAGTCCTACTGTCTATGGTGTGATAATTTATGAGCAATATAGTTCTCAGCAAATCCTATGTTTCATGCAAAATATAAATATATTGGGATATATTTTGATTTTATTAGAGAGAGAATTCTCAACAATCAATTGGAAATGTTTTTCTTTCAAAAGATCAAGTTGCTGATGGATTCAAAAACCTCTACCAAGTCGACATTTTGAAGCATTCAAGTATAATGTCAATTTGAGAATGTGTGATTAAGGGAGGGTGTTAGAGAATTCCTGCATTATTATTTTTAGCTTCCTGCATTAATATTTTTTAGCTTCCTGCATTAATGTTTTGATTCCAAGTTCCTCAAGTTAGTGTTATATACCAAAATCACTTTAGCTTTAGCATTTGCAATAAATTTATATTCTGATTCTTTACTAGAACGAGAAACTATAGCTTACTTCTTGGCACTCAAAGATATATAGATTAGACCTAAATAGGACAACAAAATCTACAATCAAATAAATACAATGTACAAGACTTTTATACTTTCTTATAACTTATTATGATTATACAATGATTTTATTGGATGTATCTTTTTCATTATGCAGTTAGAACAATTAACAAAATAATTAATTGTAGCATTATTTATTGTAATGTGCACACACAATTACATTTAGTATGTGTTAAACAAATGTACTTTATAATAAAAACTATGTTAGTTTTCTATTGTAGACACTGGCTAGACATTGACAAAAGTGTATGCCACCTTATTTTTTGCACCTACATTATTTTTTTTAGCTTCCTGCATTAATGTTTTGATAGGCACATCTATTACTTTGTTCTAACAAATATCTTAATGGAAGTTTCTAGTGTATCATTATGTAAGGAAGTTTATTGGAATTTCTAGAGTACAACTGAAGCGTTAGCTTGCTGTTAGCTGATTTTTTCTAGGTCGAACTTGTCTTATAAGTTACATTGTCTTCAATAATAATTGGACAACACATGTGTTCCTTGTACTTGATATTGAAATAACATAAATTATAGTAATCACCAACTATCTAAAAAAGTGGATTCTACAACTTTCTCATACAAACTATTCGATCTGTTAGGCTTTACAAGTTCCACGTGCAACATTAGGGTAAATGAACCTTAGGAAGTTCTCGTCATTCTTTTAATGTGACCAAACATGCAATTAGAATGGTAACATGAATCTGCGTCCTAGTCACATGATTAAAGGGACATGAAAAACAATTCGTGAATGACTTTCTGAACACACGTCACATCATCACAACGTAATTTTTTCTTAAGAAGAGCTAACAAATACTAGAGACGTGTAGAAGTAACACATATATACCACTGCCGTAGGATTTTAAAGTGAGCGCAATATGGATTAAGATTTGATTACTTTTGTAGGTATCCAATCAAAATTATTGGAGGAAACACAAATTTATCGTCATCCACACATCATCTCACCGAGTTTCGACCATTGTCTGATGTTTGCTATGCTAGGGACAATCAACTAAATGAAGTTTCAGACAATGTTGCATTGGTGAGGTGTATTTTCACTAATGTTGCAAGTGGACTATTGTGCATGGCTTTCCCTGTTCAGATAACAAAAAAAACATCTATTTCAAAAGACTGACCAGGTTGATTCTGATCTAGACTAGACACAACATACCAGATCAATGAAATGACAAGGGATGGGCGGATGAGGTTGGAAAATGCCCCAATCCATACCCATGTGTTTCTGTGCAATTAGTTCCCTTTTCTGCCTGGGTGATGATTTAGTGGGTTGTCTTAGTTGCAACAGAAAGATGGAGCATCCACTCTTTGGTAAAGCAAATTTGAGGTGGAGGCTACCTCTTTGATTTTAGTTGAAATTTGAAAAAAAAAACCATGTCAAGTAGTTTTGAACGGAGTGAGTGCTTGTTTTCTTTTTTACTAGAAAAGGAAAAGTACAGAATTCGAATATTCATAACTCCTAAATTGTGACCTTGATTTACGACCATTCTTCACTCGACGAGTGCCCCGATACAATATATCACATGTGCGAAGGTAGATGAGTGATTAATGAAGTTGGCACATATATGGCAACTTTGTTAATGGAAAACGATACACATACCCCGGGGGAAAACGCCTCGTCATCCCCCGGGTCGCTGCCTCGCGCGTGTGGTGCTCACGCGCTGACGACGTGGGTAGCCCCAACCCTCTTCCCTCCCTTATCTCTTCCCAGTTCGCGTTCCCAAATCAGCAAAATACCTCGCCGCCCGCAGCCCGCAGGCCAACCGCGAGCTGCCCGCAGCCCGCGGTCTGCCGCCCACAGCTCCTCGCGTCTGCTCCGCCATGGGCCTCCCCCATCTCTGCATGTGCTACGCCATGGGCGACAGCTCTGGCCGCCATGGGTGACATCTCCAATGGTAGCGCTGCCCGCGCGAGTGGTTGCGATGGTGGTGGCACTGCTACCAGGAGGTCTTGCCGGCATCGGTGGTTGTGCTGCGCGCGCCCGTGACTGTGATATTCTTGCGTCGCTACGAGTGATGTGAGGCTCTACTACAACAGCCACCGACCCTTGCTACGAGTGGCCACTGGCCTTGCTTCAGAGGCACGACGACATCTTCTTCACCGGACCGCCTTTTTTTCTTCAAGCGGTGCGAGGTTCTGTTACAGTGGCCATTATCCCTTGCTACGAGTGGCAACCGTCTTGCTACAGAGGCACATCAGCCTTGCTATAGGGCCGACGACGTCTTCTCTATCGGCAACGCCGCCTTTTGCTACAAGCTGTACGAGGTCCTGCTACAAAGGCACAACAGCCTTGCTACATATGCACGAAGGCCTTGCTACATATGCACGGAGACGTCTTCTCTTGCGACATTTTTTCTCCGGCAACAAGCCAACAACGTGTTCTCCGGCGAAGTATGTTTTTGCTACAATAGCACATTTTTTTGCTATCAAAGTTCTGTAGTTTTGCTACAATAGAGCAACGTTTTTGCTACAACGTCTCCGATGATGTCTTCTGGCGAAAGTCTTTGGTGAAATCAGATTTGCTATTTTTTTTGAACGGCGCAACGGGGGCGAACTGCCCACCTGTAGTTTTCATTGAAGAGGGCGAAATAAAGTGCCCATCAGACTTTTACAGATCAGGGGAGGAGCGTCAGCTCAAAGGGATTACAACAGTGCCGCGCACCACTGCTCTACACTCTCGAAACTAGCACGCGAAGGAACCCGAGCCCACCATAGCCGCAGATGTTCAACGACTTGCTCGAGGATCGCCGGGAGGGGGAGACGGACGGCGTCAAAGACCATCCGGTTCCTAGTTTTCCAAATCACCCAGAAGAGGCACGAGGCGACGGTGCTCCACAGCGGTACTCCCCAGGAGGGGTTGCTTGCTTGTAGCGAGTCCCAGGCCGCTTCGGTGGAGTTGGGCAGGGCGCATCGACGGGGCCCAAGCGCGCGCCGCCAGAACAGCCGCAGGCGGGAGCAGGTGAAGAATAGGTGGCCAAGAGTCTCTGGTTGGCGCGGGCAGAAGGGACACACGTCAGTGTCCAAGCACCCAATGTGTCGCAGGAAGGCACGCGTGCGGGTATTGCCGTGGCGGAGGATCCAGACGAACACCTTGACCTTGAGTGGCGCGTATCCGGCCCAATTTAGGTCGTGGAGAGGAGGGCCACAGCCGGAGCTCTTCAACATTCTGTACACGGCCCCGATACCGAACTGATGGGCATCACCCCACGCCAGAGATCGCTCGTCATCTGCAGTTGAGGAGCGCTCGAGGAGGCGATCCAGAGCACCGTGAAGCACCCGAAGCTCCACCCCAGCATGGTCGGTCACCCTGTCGTGCGTACGGAGCACAAGGGCCCGATCCGCAAGTGCGTCGGACACAGAGCCAGCAGTGTGGATCATATGGGAGTATGCCGCAGGCAGGGCAGTCGAGAGTGCACCAAGCGAGGTCTAGTTGTCCCTCCAGAGATCGACGGAACGGCCGTGCCCCACGCGCACAGAAGTGATCGCCCGATACAGGGGCAAAAGCGACGAGAAGACCTGCCAAGTGGGGGTCGCGGGGGCAGGGCATGCGCACATGTAGTTCGCGCGGACCCAGTCGGCCCACGGGGTGCGCTGCCCGGAGAGGACGACGTGAAGTTTCTTGAGCAGGAGGCACGTGTTATGAAGAGCAAGGTCGACAATACCTAGCCCACCCTCCGAGCGGAGCCGACAAACCACCTCCCACGACACCTGGCATGAACCCCTCGAGCAGGACGTCATGGCACTCCAAAACATGTCGCGCCGGGGGCGATCCATCTTCGCGATTGTCCCCTTAGAAAGTTGAGCCACTGACATCGCATAAGCGGGGAGAGCCGACAGAACAGATGTAGAGAGCGTCAGCCTAGCACCAAGGGAGGTGGGGCGGATCTGCCAGGGAGGGATACATCGCTCAATTTTCCCGGCAAGGTAATCCAGGGCAGAGGCAGGTAGCTTGCGATCCGATAGCGGGATCCCAAGGTATGTCTGCGGGAACAACGAGATGGGGCAACCCAAGATGGCAGATAGACGCGCGGCATCCGCAGCAGGCACGACGATGGGCACGAATGCGCTCTTGTGATAGTTGATGGCGAGCCCTGTCGCGTCCGAGAACTCCCGAAGTATGCCTCGCAAGCGACAGAGCTGACCGGGATCAGCGCGAACCAAGAGCAACGTGTCATCAGCATACTGTACCACGGGGCAAGGGAGATTGTCCGCCAGGGGGTGGAGGAGCCGATGTTCGTCATTGTCCTTCAGGATCATCTGTCGCAGGAGGTCGGCAACTATCAGGAATAGATATGGCGAGAGGGGGTCCCCCTGGCGCAGCTCATTCCTGCAGTTGATCCAACGTCCTGGAACCCCATTGAGAAGCACAACAACTTTGCCGGTTTCCAGGAGGATCCGGATCCAGGTACGCCACCGGTCACCGAATCCACGCGCCTGGAGGATCGCATCGAGGGCATCCCAATTCACTGAGTCAAAGGCCTTCCTGAAATCAGATTTGCTATATTAGCATAATTTTTTTGTATAGTCTCCGGCAAAACAATCTTTTTATTTTATTTTTTTATGCGAACCATTTTTGGCTACAGATAGTAAACATGTCAATTTGTAGCAAAAATATGATTAATAAAGCAAAAGCGGAATTTAATGTAGATACTTGACTGCCCGGGACCGGGATTTTGGGAAATTATCCGCCGGCAGCGTGCTACTCCCCTTCGTTAATCATGGGTTCACAACTTCAGGAGTATTTTTTTTTACTAGACAAGGAAAAGTTTAGACCGAGGAGGGTAATAAGCCGAGTCCTAACGTGGCAAGGAAACCGACTCTATCTGGAAGAAGAAAAGATACCGGCTCAGCCTTTACATGTGAACAGCCCGGCCCGTCTCCTCGATCTGTCCACCCACCGAAACGACGATCGGCCACCGCCGCCGCCTTGCCCTATCTATCGAACGCATGGACAACTCCTCGACGCCGCCGGCGCCGCCCGCCGACCACCAGCAGCAGGAGCCGATCTTTCTTGTGACCACGGTGATGATGATGCGACTCTCTCCAGCCCAGGCCGACAGAATGGCCCGCCGCCGCCGCCGCAACAACGACGACCCCCGCCTCGACCGCTTCGGCCGCCGCCTCCGTCGCATGACCGACTTCAGCTACCCCTACATGCCGCCCAGCAGCTGCCTGGATCGTCCGGACTTTCCCGAGCCCGCCGTGGTCATCATTCCCAGTCTGCAAGGCGAAGCTGCTGCTACCGATTACGCAGTGCACTACGTGTATCCTCCTCTTCCCGCTGCAAACTGTCACACCGCCGCCGCCGAGCAGCAGCAGGTAGTACCGCTACAGGACGGGGCGACCACGGTGGTGTGCCTCGCCAACATTCTCTCCTCCTCGTCGCAGCGGCGACTCCTCGAGGACGACGACTTCTACGACCGCTTCGTGGAGGATTTCGAGGCGCAAGCGTGCTGGTTCGGTGAGCTCCTCAAGATCGTCGTCCCGCGGCCGCCCAACGGCAATCCGGCTGGAGTCGTCGGGAAGGTGTTCCTCAAGTTCGCGTGCCTCGACGCCGCCAATGTCTGCAAGATTCGGATGGACAGGAGCTGCTGGAGGAGTGACGACGACAAGCAGATCGTTGCCCGGTTCTATCCCGAGGACAAGTTTGCTGCCGGAGACTACGGCTCGGCTGCGATGGACGGACAATTAATAAACTGAAATTCTTATGTCGTCCTAGCGTCGTCGGCAGTGATATTATATTAAAAACAAAAAATTCAGTGATGCACTCTTAGTCAAATCTTTGTTTTGTTTTGTTAGAGAAGTAGACTTTTCTATATTAGTTTAGCAATTATATTTCTACTAGTATACTCCCTCCGTTTAAAAATATAAGATGTTTTAGGTTTGTGAATGAGATGTATCTAGAGAGTTTGTATGCGCATTGTCTTTTGAGACTCATGGTGTTGTGCAGGCTCATTTTCGCTGTTGTCATTGGGAGATGGTAAGAGCATCTCTAACCCGATCCCCTAAATGTTAGAGCTGATTTGGGTGTACTGTTCATTCAGGATAAAAAAGTCGTTTCTCTAAACTTTGCCCGCTGGAATCTATCCCCTTAATTTGCACTCCTATATTTCAATCTTCTTCTAGGCATTTCAACAAACACATTGCAATAAAATGAAAACACATCAAAATCAAACTAAAACACTTAGTTCATACACACATTGCATAGTTCATACATAGATTCTAACACTGGGATGGTCGCCGGCGTCGGTGGCTGTCACGGGAACCCTAGCTACACCGCCGAGCGTCAGTGTCCACCTACTTGCCGAGGCTGTCGAGCCACACGTCGAAGCTGACGGTGGATTTGGTGTTGCTGTCGCCGAGGTCGATGACTTCCTACGTCGAGGAAGACGCAGCCGTCGCCGAGGAGGAAGAAGGCCCTCCCGCCATCGAGGAGGAAAAATGCCCTCCCGCCGTCGAGGAGGAAGAGGCGAGACCGCGACATGCGGCGTACTCCTCGTAGCGCGTGGCCTCCGCAGCGACGCGGCCGGGATTTTGCCGACCGAGCTCGGCCAGTACCGCTCGCCTGCATCCTCGGCCTCGTGTCGCTTCCGGGCCTCCTGGTCCTCCCGAGCGATTCGCGTGACGTGGTCGCGGCTAGAAGTGGAGAAACGCTCCAGCACCTCATTGCCAAGAGGGAAGTTCAGCTTGCCGCAGTCGCTATTGTGGAGCTCGGCGTTTTTGATGTCGTCCATATATACAGCTAAAGGCAGGAACACCGGGAGCTAGCCAGGAGTAGCGGTCGATTTTGTATATTTTCTTCCTAATGTTGAATACCCATTGTCAATAACCTGTGCCCGCCCCATGCTACAAGACCACACAGAAACTTGCTTTCACTACCGGAAATCGAGATGCTGCTGGGTGTATTCTTGTTTGCCGAGTGTTTAGATACCGGATACTCGGCAAACAATACTTTGCCATGTATCATACTTGTTACACTCGGAAAACAAGTGATTCACGGCAAAGTTGGCACTTTGCCGAGTGTACTAGCGAAAAACACTCGGCAAACAAAGACATACACAGTAAAATAGAAAAATACACTCGATAAAAGTTTGATACACGGCAAACCATCATACCACGTGTCCTTCCAAGCCACACCAGACGAACTGACGGTATTAGGGTTTGACGAGTGTCATTTAACGTACACACGACAAACTTTTGGCAAGAAACTTTCTCCTCCCACGTGTTCAAAAAAAACTAGAGTTTGGGTTTATACTTTGCCGTGTGTCAGACACAAATATTCGGCAAAGATGCCTTTTGCCATGTATCATTTTTTTACCGTGTGTTTTATTCTGATACACGGCAAAAATATGAGAAAACCTATTTTTATCTTTTTAAAATTGTTTAACTCGTTAATCTTACATGAAATTTTTAATTCTCGGATGAAATAGCATATTGCGAACCTAAAAATATTTTTTCCAAAAAATCATGAGCATAAGATCATGTACCTCTAGTTCAAATCTAACTCACTCCACGCTGATTCGACAGAAATTTGTCTTTTTCACGAGAGGTGGATGGAAAGGTTTGAGGTACCCCGGTTAGGATATTGTCCATACAAGGTAGTCTAGTATTTTTTAAAAAATAGGGTGGTACCATTTCGAAACTTTTATTTTGTTGTTGCTTCACAAAACATCCTGTTTTTTGCACTCGGAAAATGAAAAAAAATGGCTTTTTGGTGTGACGAAAAGGAAAACTTCCACATGCAATATTGTTTACAATCCCATGATGCATATGCATGCATAATATGGGCACATTATCAGAAACTATGCCACAATTTTGGCCATAATATTGGTCATTCGACCTGAAAGCCAGGAAATCTTGATTGAGATAGGTCATTTTGTGAAGGGTTTTTTTGAGACACAATCAGTATACCAAGTTTGGTATTTTTCCTTGCAACTATGTCACATAATATGACACCACACGAAGGCTTTGCATTGTTTTGGTCTTTTTGAATTTATATGCCCGTTTTAAACTATCGTCAAACTTTCTAAATCGGCGGGCGTGAAGATTCTTAGCTCGGGGCTGAGTCTCGCTAAACTTGCATTGGATCTCTGAAGAAATAGCATATTGTGAACCTAAAAATAATTTTTCTAAAAAATCATGAGCATCAAATCATGTATATGTAGTTCAAATCTGACTCACTTCCTGCCGATTCGGCAGGAATTTGACTTTTTCACGAGTGGTAGGAAGGAAAGGTTTGAGATAGCCCGGTTAGGACATTGTCCATTTAAGGTGGTCTACAATTTTTGAAAAATGGGGTGCTACCATTTTAAAACTGTTATTTGGTGGTTGCTTCACAAAACACTCCTTTTTTGCACCCGGAAAATAAAAATGGCTTTTTGGTGTGACCAAAAGGAAAACTTCCTCCTACAGTATTGTTCACAATCCCATGATGCACATGCGTGAATAATATGGGAACATTATCGAAAACTATGCCGCAATTCTGGCCATAACATTGGTCATTTGACCTGAAAGCTAGGAAACCTCGATTGAGATTGGCCATTTGTGAAGGTTTTTTGAGACACAATCTGTAGGGTTCGCAGCATAGAAAACAAAAAATTTCCTACGATGGGAACAACTATGTACCAAGATCTATCTACTAGATACAAACAACGGGCGGATGTATATCCGTAGAGAACATACCCTTGAAGACCGACAAAGCTTAACGAGTCCAAACTCGTGGTTGATGTAGACGATCTCTTGCCGATCTCAAGATCGAGAGGAAGTCCTAGCGCCGCAAAACAGCAGCGCATCCGTGCTCGCACACACGTTCGAGGCACCGAGCAACCTCCGCCTCCTCGCTCCAGTGATGCAGCGGAAGCACAACTCTTTCTTGCCGAAAAGCCACCGGGAACATGTATCTCGCTAGTCCGAGACCATGGGGGATAAATTCTAGAGGGGGAGAGAGATCCTTCACGAGGAGGTGTAAGAGACAAGTGAGGAGGGGGGCTCCTTTTATAGGAGGAGGGGGGCACCCAAGGGGTGGCCGCCGGCCATGGGGGCTGCCCCCTCCCCTTCTTCATTCATGTGGGTGGACACTCCACTCACAAAATGTCCTTTAAATTCCGCCCACTCAAAAGTCCACTCAAATTTCCATTAAATTTCCACCAAATTTAATGCAAACTCTCATTAAATAAAACTCTTTTATTTTATTCATAATTTTGTCAATTACTTTAATGACAAACATTCACAAATGACCCCTTGCTAGAATTCCATTTCACATGCATAACCACTTTATGCAATTTCACCCGAAAACCTGTTTCGGTATCTAGTGAAATAAATTCCTGCGCTTGTTTATTCTTTCGGCATGAAACTTTTGCTCCAATTGGATGTCGGTGTCTCTTAAGTGTTTCACCCTACGGTTCGTGAATAATGCGGACATGATCGAGACCCCTCTCGGATCAATAATCAGAAGCGGGATCTGGAGACCCATACTGACTCCCACACATTCAACGATGACTTTCTTGTGATCGTCGGAACCTTTTACGCTAGTATCTTAATCCTTTTGTTTCGCGATATATTACATGTCCGAGATTCGATCATCGGTATCTCCATACCTAGTTTGATCTCGTTACCGACATGTACTCTTTTCTCGTTCCCGTGATATAACATTCTAGTGATCAAATCACTTGCTTGCAAGCTAATCAATGTGATATCACCGAGAGGGCCCAGAGCATATCTATCCGTCATCGGGATGAACAAATTCCACTCTCGATCCATGGGCCTCAACATAACACTTTATTAGTTCTGAATCCATCTTTATAATCACCCTGTTACGGTGTGACGTTTGATGTTATCAAGAAACTCTTCCGGTGTCAGTGATTGACATGATCTCATGGTCTAAGGATTAGGATCACTTCGTAAGTTGTTATAGCAATATAAACTCAATGACTTTGATCATAATGCTATACTTTGGATGAATGTTCATCACATCATTACACTAATGTTGTGATCCCGTTATTAACAACATCCAATGTCCATGCTCAGGAAACCTTGATCATCTTGTTAATCAACGAGCTAGTTTATGAGAGAGGCATAACTAGGAACTTTCTGTTTGTTTATTAAACACACATGTATTAACGTTTCCGTATTAATACAATTATAGCATGTACAATAAACATTTATCATAAATAAGGAATACGATAATAACCACTTTATTATTGCCTCTCGGGCATATTCCCTTCAGTCGCCCACTTGCACTAGAGACAATAATCTAGTTTGAGAACTTTGCGTATTGAACACTTATGGCTTTCTGGTGTTCCATATACGCAATTGCAAGTGGTTAACATAATCTACGGATCTGACGCTTTCAGGTCCGTGTGTATTTGCATGTCTTTGCGTCTTCACGCATCACTCATTCTCCAATGAGATGGCATTGTATAAATTTGGTCTTTCGGTGAGACCTTTAGTTCCTTGGGGTTAAGACACGTCGATACTATTGTCATACAATATATCTTTAGTGTTAGCCCGTTGCGAACCACACCTTAGTTTGATAACAAACTTCTTGACACAAATTCCCTCCTTTGCTGCTACTATAGCAGTCATATACTTAGCCTTTTGTTGTAGTATTCGTCACAATGTCTTAACTTTGGAACTCTTCCAAATCCATCATGGAAACTTTCTTTCCATTTCATTGTGCCACTCATAGTTTAAATTGAGATAAACTTAATTTGTATCTTGTGACAAAACTAGTATCAATGTAACGCTTTACAATGAACTATTTGTAATTGTTTGTCACCTCTACACAAATATATTCTTAGTTCTTCCAAAAGATCATAAGAATATCCTCACTATCGTCCAATGATCATTTTATGATTCATTCTGGTATACGCTCATAACACTTAGAGCATAGGACATATCTGGATGTGTACATATCATGGTATGATTGATCAAAACATTCTCGTGATTTCACTCATCAAGTGTCAAAACACTTGAATCTTGTTTCACTTATCAAGTGTCAATACACTTGAATCTTGATACAATTCCTTTTCATGCAACAAGAACTGTTTCTTGTCGTTTCTATATTGAACTCCTTCAATATCTCATATATGTACGTCTGGCACAACCATATTGGCGTCACAGTCTATCCACTATAGACATTCACGCTAAATATTTGGGTTTTGCCTAAGTCTTTCATCAAAATGAAATTCTTAACCTTTGTCAATAAAAGATACATCATTTCCAATCAACAAGATGTCCTCCACATAATGTATTAGAAATATGTCTTAGCGCTCCCACTTAATTTCTTGCAAATGCAAGCATCTTCATCGTCTCCTGATGAAAACTCCTTTTCATCACGGTGAAGATTCCAACTCCGCGATGCTTACTTCAACCATTAAAGTTTGCATGCCCTTTTAGCATCCTTTGAATTAATAAAACCCTTTGGATCGTGTCATGTACACGTCCTAGGTAACCATTCTATTAAAAGAACTTTGTTTTGTTTATTCATCTATTATATACCAAATTATATGTAGTGGTTGCTACTTTAATCCGTCTAGACTAAATATCGCTATGAAAGATCAAATCTTGTCATAGTCAACTCCTTGAACATTGTCGTAAAATACTTTACGACATGTCGACTATTTCATAGATGTGAAACATCCATGTCTGTTTCTTTATAGATCCAAATACGACCGATAGGTTTTTACACCTTTCCGGAGGGTATTCCAAGTTCAAAACTTGATTTCTCGTGTATGAAACTATCACGGATTTTATGGCTTCAAGCCATTTGACGGAGTCAGGGCCCATCATCGCTTCTTTGCATATAGTCGGTTCATCATTGTCAAACAATAATGATTTACTCTCAAATCTTAGTATTTGATTGTTTATCCGGCCGACTTGATTCAATAAGAACTTAGATCTTCGTGACCACAACCTTTGAGGCACATAAGCTATGAGCATTATGGCAGCCTCCGGAACCATTTTCGGCGCTGCGCAACTCAGCACATTTAGCTAAGGTTCGTTAACCTTATCAAAGTTCTATTGTCCTCCCACTTAACATTTATGAAAAATTCCTTCTTCAAGAAACTTCACGTTTCAAGCGACAAACCCTTTTGTCTTTGGTGTTATGGAGGAATAACCAATTGTTATTCGAAATAACCTACAAAGACATGCTCATCCGACTTCGGTTGTAAACATCTTACTTATGTTTAGCATACCAAAATTTAAGAAAGGACAACTTGGATTTTACCCCAAATATAACTCATATGGTGTCATTTCAACGGATCAAGATGGATCTCTTTTCAGTGTAAAAGCGGTAGTCTCTAAAGCTTTGATCTTTTAAAACATAATGGCAGTTTTATAAATAACACCTTTGATCTGACCATGTCAAACAAGGTTTCCTTACAAATCTCAATCACTCCATATTCCTATGGTGTTTCGGGAGATGTAAATCTAGGTGTTTTGCTAAACTTGTAACTCAAATAAATCCCTTTTATGATAAAATCATAATTCATTAATTTTTCTTGTTACACTTGTAACTCAAATAAATCCCTTATGATAAAATCATAAACCATTTATTTTCTTGTTACAATGATTTTCACTTCATCTTGAAAGTCTTTGAAACGTTTTTCAAATATTTCATACTTCTTTCTCATTAAGTGAACATTCACTCAAATTTTCGGAGAAAGCATATGAAGTTGAAACTCAACGCTTACGACTACACATAATGGACTACATACATCGATATGTATAAATTCCAATATTTTAGTCGTTCGTTCTTCTTTGGCCTTTGAACGAAGTTTTTAATTATCCCGAGGAAAGTCTCACAAGCGTCACTTGATCAAATAAAAGACTCCAAAAATCCATGAATATGGAGATTCTTCATGTTTTCTTTCCAATATAATTTAAACGGCGATGTCACTTCGTAAGTGATATTTCAATCATTTGTCTTGCGACATGTTAGCATTAGGTTTTATGGATGTGATTTCTCCAACTAGATTTGTAAATCATCCATCTTATATGGAACACGGTAATTATTTGAACAACCTTTGTTCTCATAATACCTGATTTAAATAACAATTATTAAAACAAATCTTGAAGTCAAGCTTTGATGTCAACGAGAAATACAAACAACGGTTTGTTTGTTTTCGATGAACATCATCACATATTCTCTTGCTAGTTACTTAGGTCATCTTGGTTCATGAATTGCGTTGTTCCGTATGACATTTCATACCAACCAATTCGGTATCCAATACCCAAGAACCACATTGTTTAACAAGCAAAGAATACAACCATAACATGTATATCATATATATACCTAAATTGGATATTTCCAATCTTTTCTTTTCTGCCAAATATATTTTATAGATTCTCTTTCAGCATTTCCTTTTCCTTTTAAAAGAATTTATCAACATCAAAAGTGGCGCCATATACATGACACATAGTCCAAAGCGTGTATATTCAAATAATAATACCTTTGGACTTGCACTTTGAAGTAGATCACCATCATCAAATGATCGGTATTCTTTCAAAATCCATTCTTTAGTAATCTTTTAGTGTAGTAAACATTTTACATACATATTCTATTCACCCTTATCATGACAACTTTCATGATCAAGCTACTTTAGCTTATAAAGGCGAATCGTGAGTATAACATTACTTTCCAAAACCCTTTTGGATGATTAGGATGTCTAGCATCTCCAACCTTCGCAAATTCTCATCCAATATGAGAACATATATTATACTCTATCATATTGCAACCAAAACATTGTGTCAGATATCGTTATATCTGCCACACATGATGGTTTCTGAAACAATTCTTTCAGCTCCTAGATAAACTTGATATTAAAACAATCAAGAATCGTGGAGGCAAACATGATACTTAAGATACTAACACTGGAATTGTTACTCTCGATTTAATACCAACTATTAAATTTCCCGGAGTAAATAGAGTTTGCTGAAAGTTTGCAATAGGACTTTAAACTTTAGATTGACACTCAACACAATACGATACCAGTTCGTAAAGTATATATCCAGAATTCTATAGTTCTATTATCTCAATTATAACTAAGCATAAGGCGGTGAACGAATGCCAATGACTACAACAAATTATGCAAATTCACTTTGATTTAATTTATGATAAATTGAGTTCTACTAATCCAAATTAGAAATAAACTCCCACTCAAAAACGACATCTTTGTGTCTTTTTGGTGATTACATGAACCAAATCCACTACACCAAGTCCGATCATCACGTGAGTCGGTATAGCTTCAAAGGCGAGCATCAAATGGTCAACATATCAAAACATATGACTCATGCTTAACCTTTCGGTCCGTGTTCCGAGGCCATGTCTGTACATGCTAGGCTCGTCAAGTAAGAACCTTAGTATTCGCGTGTGTAACTGTCTTACACCCGAGATATGCTCGTGGATTCAAGTACACCCGATCATCACATGATGTCTTGAAGCGACGAAACATTGTCGGTGCATACTTAAGGAAGAACACATTCTTATCTTGATATCTAAATGAGGGATCATCTTATTTTGCTAATAAAACGCCAAACAAGCAATATAAGATGCTATCAAACATCACATGTTTATTAGTGAAATATTATGGTTCCCGTAGATGATCTCTATCATGTGCATCGTGGTATGATCACTATCATACCTATATGTGTAAATCCAAGGTCTATGGAGTTTACACGCTATGTGTGTTGTAAGAGTATCATCTCATACTTCTACTTACAACACTACCATATCATAACACTAGCCCAGCAACAATCTAAACTAGACGCCTCTAATTTATCCATTGCAAGTTTTACGTGGCTTAGGGCTTTCGAGATAGAACCGTTCTTACCTACGAACATGAACCACAACGAGGATAACCAAATTGTTGACAACTCGTTGCAAATTAGATATTGACTATAGTAGGAGAGACAGACACCCACAAGCCACTTATGCAAAACTAGTTGCATGTCAAGCGTGGAACAGGTCTCATGTGCGAGGACATGTAAAGTTTGTCCGGGCCGCTTTATCCCACTATGCCACCAATATCCAAAGTACAACTAAGAAGCAATAAAATGATCATCATCGCCCACATACTCATATGTGTACTACCCGTGCAAAGCATCTACGCATAGATCCGGCTCTGATACCACTGTAGGGTTCGCAGCATAGAAAACAAAATTTTTCCTACGATGGGAACAACTATGTACCAAGATCTATCTACTAGATACAAACAACGGGCGGATGTATATCCGTAGAGAACATACCCTTGAAGACCGAAAAAGCTTAATGAGTCCAAACTCGTGGTTGATGTAGACGATCTCTTGCCGATCTCAAGATCGAGAGGAAGTCCTAGCGTCGCAAAACAGCAGTGCATCCGTGCTCGCACACACGTTCGAGGCACCGAGCAACCTCCGCCTCCTCGCTCCAGCGATGCAGCGGAAGCACAACTCTTTCTTGCCGAAAAGCCACCGGGAACATGTATCTCGCTAGTCCGAGACCATGGGGGATAAATTCTAGAGGGGGAGAGAGATCCTTCACGAGGAGGTGTAAGAGACAAGTGAGGAGGGGGGCTCCTTTTATAGGAGGAGGGGGGCACCCAAGGGGTGGCCGCTGGCCATGGGGGCTGCCCCCTCCCCTCCTTCATTCATGTGGGTGGACACTCCACTCACAAAATGCCCTTTAAATTCCCCCCACTCAAAAGTCCACTCAAATTCCCATTAAATTTCCACCAAATTTAATGCAAACTCTCATTAAATAAAACTCTTTTATTTTATTCAGAATTTTGTCAATTACTTTAATGACAAACATTCACAAATGACCCCTTGCTAGAATTCCATTTCACATGCATAACCACTTTATGCAATTTCACCCGAAAACCTGTTTCGGTATCTAGTGAAATAAATTCCTGCGCTTGTTTATTCTTTCGGCATGAAACTTTTGCTCCAATTGGATGTCGGTGTCTCTTAAGTGTGTCACCCTACGGTTCGTGAATAATGCGGACATGATCGAGACCCCTCTCGGATCAATAATCAGAAGCGGGATTTGGAGACCCATACTGTAACACCCTCAGAATCGGACCTATGCAAGTTTCAGCGCTTCCCGCCAAAACCCGCATAGAAACGATTCAAAGGTGCCCACCAGGCACTTTCGTGCGGGTGGAAAACGAAGTAATAACATTACACAACAGTCCTCGATGGGACCCACAGAACATATATATACAACAGCGACTCCATGAGTCAAGAATACAGATATAATATACAAATATCCAAATCACCTTGAAAATGATAGAGCGTCCGACTACGGACAAGATGCAAATGGGCTAAGAGCCCTGAAGAATAACCAATGGCGTCCATAACCCTGCCCAGGCCAAGCCGGAAGGTAACCCTGCTAACGACGTCGATCTCAAAACCTGCTAAAACAAAAGGGGTGCCGACAAAGGGCAAAGGAAAAAGAGGAGCGTCAGTACTGAGGCCAGTACACGGCGAGGCTAGAATTCGGCGGTCCTCGCCTACATAGGTATGATGGACTGAAGCGGCAGCGGCAGCATGCACTAAACAACCTATAGAGACTCAATACAACTGGCGGCAATCAGAGAGAGGTAAGAACGACCTATTCGGCACCAACCTGATTCTACCATCAAACAAACCCATCCTGGTGTTTACCCCTCGAGAACACAAGAGGAAGTCAACCGAGGAACTCACACAGTTGGCAGTTTTATTTATTCAGTTATCGTTGCAGCAATTACTAGTCAAGTATAGATAATCATCCTGATAAAATAAGCAGTGGGCACTTTTAGTTAACCATTCCGTTCTAGTGGCAACACTTACTAGTCAGATACAATTAGCATGAGATAAACCCAAAACCCAGCAGTTGTTGGTATTTTTATTTAGCCATTCCGTTATAGTTGCAATACTTACTAGTCAGATACAATGGTCGCAAGCGACAACCCAAACAAGCAATTGTTGGCAGTTTTATTTAGCCATTCCATTATAGTGAAGCTGATTACTAGTCATTATAAAGTCAAATTTATAGCACTACTTTAGTTATAGTTGTCTATGATCGAGATACTGTGCTCCAAGTCGTCCATAACCGCGGACACGGCTTTCAGAAAGTTTTACCCGGCCGGGGTGCACCAATAGCAACACACACTCGATCAACCTCGGAAAAACCAAATCAAAACCCAACGAGGCCTTCACGACAAAGCAATCACAGGATTCAGAAATAATTCAGGGGGCCACCCCTTGGAGTACACCCGCAACGAAGTTAGCTGACTCCGAGACGGACCCGAGGTTTGGGTGGACGGCTGTGAACGACTGGGAACCCAAAACTGGGCTTGTCGACACCGCGAAAACGTGTCCCGATCCTAAACAGTACAGTGTGCTCATCGCACAATCGTAAATAAAGCAGTAGCATGGCATAAGTACATGATAGTAAATAAAACCTCAAACTAGTTTGTGGCCCCAAGAAATAAGAATGAATCAAGCTCTGGCTCAGGGGGGTCCCATAATCCTCCCGGATGTGGATAGCGCGAATATTCAAGGAACAGGTATCAAGTACTCGGGGTCCTACGGGACACAAGTGGACGGTTAACAACCAAATAACATCTATTGCCCACCTGTGCCTCTGCTTACCTACTTCAATTTTAGTTGTTAAACAGTAATTACAGTGAACAATAATTAAAGCCATGATCATCTCCAACATTGAACATGCGGCAATACTCCAACAACTGTGGTACTTGATGACGCGCAACAACACTTGAGCAAGCGACTACGACACGCAAGTCCAGCTATCTACCAAACAACAGGTAATAGGCGGTGTCCAAAGCAATATAAGGCTGCAAGGGATAACACGGGTACGGAATCTAGAGCATCGCAACACAGATAGCAATAGATCAACAGGAGAGAATAAATACTATAAAAGTAAGATAGGTAGAAAGGGGGAGATGCTCGCCTGAAAACATTGTCGAAGGTACAACCGAAGATCGGGGCGAAGTTCACATCAACTCAACGGCCTTATCCGCGAAGAAGCAAAATACTAGAATAAACACCGGATGCAATATTTAATACAACGGCAGAAGATCGGGCATGATGCATGTAGGATGCATGACAAGGCAAAGATGCGATGCAATTAGGCCATATTAAGCGGAACCGGGGTCCCGACAATTAATTAAACGGTTCAAGTTATTAAACTACCCCGCAAACTAAATGTTGCATTATCAAGACAAAAGATGGCACCGGTTCGCTACACAAATTTAAATGAGGCCAATATAAGACTAGATTTGCCCGCATATGGGCCCCATATTTAATTATAAGGTGAATCGGCATAAGGCCCCCAAACCACACAAATATGCATGCGAGTATGACAATTTAATATGCATCAATTTGTTATTACATTTATAAAATAGGGCTCAAGAAAAAGGGTCACACATTAGGGTTCTCGGCGATCTTGGGGTTCCGGGGTTCGGGGTTCGGTCTCAGGGTTCGACGAGAGAACGGCTCGACGAGGTCGGATACAAGATGGAGAACTTGGTTTCCAACGGTCGATCTTGCCGCATCCGAGATGAAGGACTTGGTTGGCTTCGGGGCGCATCGGTCTCGCCCTGGTCGCTGTCGTTCTTGTCATCGCGAAGACCTTGTCGGGTCCGCGGTTCGGGTCAGACTTGACGTCTGGGGTGAAGTGCTTGACGTCCTCCGGTTCCATGACGGAGATCTTGAGGGTCTAAGGGGTTCGACGGGTGTCTTGGCGTCCCCTGAGGAAGATCATGTCGAGCCTTCGGGTTTGGTTCGGTCTTCGGGTCTGTGGCGGAGTCATCGGTGCTCCACGGGTCCGAGAAGTAGACCTTGGCGCTCGGGTTCGGCGTTATCGATCTTCAGACTCCGTGAACGGGGCATCGGATCCGCATCCATGAAGAAGATCTTGGTGTTCGGGGCTTCTCCTTGATCGTGTCTCGTCCGAGTGGCAGATCTTTTCGGTGCCATCCAATCATCTAGTGTCGCCTTGGTTTTATCTGGACGCACGGGGCTGGACAGGGGCGACGCGGGGCAAGGTTCGCAGCACGCACGCAAGCGGCAGTGCTGCAGGGTCGCAGAGGGCAGCCGGGGCGACGGCGGAAGCTGCGGCCGGCGGGCGGGCGGCGCCGGGCGCGGGGTCATGGGGCGGCGCCGGCGACCTTGGGCGGAGGGCGACCGGCGCGTGGGACGGCGAGAAGGTCGAAGGGGCGCGGCGGCGGCGGCGGGGGGGGGGGGGACGCAGGGCTCGGCCGCGCGGCGGGGAGCTCGGCCGGAGGCGGCGAGCTTGAGCGGGTAGGGCGGCGGCCGCGGTGGAGGGAGATGACTGGCGGCGGGCGAGGCGGCTCAGGGCCCGCTGGCGGCGGCCGGAGGCGAGGCGGGCGAGGCCGACGCCGGTGCCGAGGGGCCGCGAGGCGGCGGAGCTCCGAGGAGGAGGGAGACGCGGCGGCCGGAGAGGAGGGGGGCGTGGGGGGAGCGGCGGCTCGCCGGAGCGGGGAGGAGCGGCGAGGGAGAGGGGACGCGAGGGAGGAGGGAGGCCGGAGCGGGGCCGGGGGAGCGGCGGCTCGCCGGAGCGGGGAGGAGCGGCGAGGGAGAGGGGAGGAGGCTGCGGGGCAGTTGCAGGGGCGTGGGGGAGAGAGGTGGGAGGTGGAGCTATGCGCGGCGGCGGGTCCGGCGGGACGCGGCCGGGGGCGAGGCCGCGCGTGGGGAGGAAGGCGGGTCGGGCTGCTCGCGTGGGGAGGGAGAGAGTGGAAGTGGTGGGGCCGGGGTGGTCCAGGCGGGGTGAGTGGGGTGGGGCTGGCTCGGTGGGACCCGGCGGGCGGTGAGTGGGGGGTTGGCTGTGTGGTGTTGTGTGGTGTGCTGAGTGTGTGTGTGGCGTGGGGCCAGGGTGTAAGAGAGGGGGTAGGTGGGCTGTGTGAGAAAGAGAGAGAGCGGGGGGGGGGAAAAGAGGGGGATTGGTGAGGTGGCAAGGTGGGTAGGGATTGGGGGAGAGGGTGAGATGGCAAGCTGGGATTGGTGGGTAGATTAGGATAGGGTGGGAATAGGATTTAGAGTTTGGGTGGACCGTTTTATTCTGGGGGTGGTCGACTGGGTCGAATCGGCCCGTTCGACTGCCCCCCTAAAAATAATTAAATATTTTATTATTTACAAACGGGACTTTTGCAAACCGCGGGTAGGCAAACAAATATTCTGGAGACCCGGGTTTTGTGTTTGAACAAAGACGGGGCGTTTAGAAAACACGAACAGGTTTTCCGCAAATAGTTTTATGCAAGCAAATGCAAGATGATGGCGATGCTCAAATGCAATGTGGCATGATGACATGAGCATGCGGTCATGATGATGCAATGCACAAAAACAACGCGATTTTCTAGTAGTGGTTTTGCGGGATGCCACAATTCGACACCACTAACAATGGATCTCGCCCTCGAGATCCGCCTCATGGTACCGGAAAGAAGGTCGGCGATCTGCGTCTTCTCGCTTCGTGTAGATCCTCGCGACACCACTAACAAAGGGTCGTTGTCCGTGATCGTCGAGAGAACACTCCGGAAACAAAAGGTCGAAGGTAGAGGTATCAACAAATAAAGCCACCTCTAGCTTCCGTGGACGGAGTAAAACTGCTGGATCCACTGATTCGATGTACAAGAGCGAATGATAAGAGTAGTCGGATGGTGATCAGTCCATCGCGCACCCAAACCATTACTCTGCACTCGAATAGGCGGATTATGCAACCAACTCTCGGAATTAGACTGAAGATCTCGACAAACGAGGGTCGGAACAAGGAGTGATGCAGACTCTGCATCGGATCTGGCGTAGATGATGTCGTCGCGTCAGAAAACACCGGAAGGCACAAACAAGGAACAAAGGATGGGACCACAGATAAAGGACCACTCAGATAGCAGGAGGACCGGATGTAGAAACACCGTTATCAGAGGAGGGAGCGAAACCCTGAAGGTACGACGGAACCCAACCACGAGAAATCCTGGACTCGAAGAGAGAGAAGAGAGCGGATTCAAAACACGTCGAGATAAGAGGAGAATAGCAGAGGGGTAAGGAGTAAAACCAGACCTAATCAGAACTATCCAACTGATTTTGAAAAATAGTTTTGACACTCTACTTCGGCCGTTAGCTAGGTTATCCTACAGGCTGGACTTGTGGGGTATCGCAACTGCTGAGCTCTGATACCACTCTGTAACACCCTCAGAATCGGACCTATGCAAGTTTCAGCGCTTCCCGCCAAAACCCGCATAGAAACGATTCAAAGGTGCCCACCAGGCACTTTCGTGCGGGTGGAAAACGAAGTAATAACATTACACAACAGTCCTCGATGGGACCCACAGAACAGATATATACAACAACGACTCCATGAGTCAAGAATACAGATATAATATACAAAGATCCAAATCACCGTGAAAATGATAGAGCGTCCGACTACGGACAAGATGCAAATGGGCTAAGAGCCCTGAAGAATAACCAATGGCGTCCATAACCCTGCCCAGGCCAAGCCGGAAGGTAACCCTGCTAACGACGTCGATCTCAAAACCTGCTAAAACAAAAGGGGTGCCGACAAAGGGCAAAGGAAAAAGAGGAGCGTCAGTACTGAGGCCAGTACACGGCGAGGCTAGAATTCGGCGGTCCTCGCCTACATAGGTATGGTGGACTGAAGCGGCAGCGGCAGCATGCACTAAACAACCTATAGAGACTCAATACAACTGGCGGCAATCAGAGAGAGGTAAGAACGACCTATTCGGCACCAACCTGATTCTACCATCAAACAAACCCATCCTGGTGTTTCCCCCTCGAGACCACACGAGGAAGTCAACCGAGGAACTCACACAGTTGGCAGTTTTATTTATTCAGTTATCGTTGCAGCAATTACTAGTCAAGTATAGATAATCATCCTGATAAAATAAGCAGTGGGCACTTTTAGTTAACCATTCCGTTCTAGTGGCAACACTTACTAGTCAGATACAATTAGCATGAGATAAACCCAAAACCCAGCAGTTGTTGGTATTTTTATTTAGCCATTCCGTTATAGTAGCAATACTTACTAGTCAGATACAATGGTCGCAAGCGACAACCCAAACAAGCAATTGTTGGCAGTTTTATTTAGCCATTCCATTATAGTGAAGCTGATTACTAGTCATTATAAAGTCAAATTTATAGCACTACTTTAGTTATAGTTGTCTATGATCGAGATACTGTGCTCCAAGTCGTCCATAACCGCGGACACGGCTTTCAGAAAGTTTTACCCGGCCGGGGTGCACCAATAGCAACACACACTCGATCAACCTCGGAAAAACCAAATCAAAACCCAACGAGGCCTTCACGACAAAGCAATCACAGGATTCAGAAATATTTCAGGGGGCCACCCCTTGGAGTACA
This sequence comes from Avena atlantica, assembly GCA_910589765.1. NCBI lineage: Eukaryota > Viridiplantae > Streptophyta > Magnoliopsida > Poales > Poaceae > Avena > Avena atlantica. The sequence continues at coordinate 1,286,630 of OU342733.1, forward strand.
CCCGCAACGAAGTTAGCTGACTCCGAGACGGACCCGAGGTTTGGGTGGACGGCTGTGAACGACTGGGAACCCAAAACTGGGCTTGTCGACACCGCGAAAACGTGTCCCGATCCTAAACAGTAGAGTGTGCTCCTCGCACAATCGTAAATAAAGCAGTAGCATGGCATAAGTACAAGATAGTAAATAAAACCTCAAACTAGTTTGTGGCCCAAGAAATAAGAATGAATCAAGCTCTGGCTCAGGGGGGTCCCATAATCCTCCCGGATGTGGATAGCGCGAATATTCAAGGAACAGGTATCAAGTACTCGGGGTCCTACGGGACACAAGTGGACGGTTAACAACCAAATAACATCTATTGCCCACCTGTGCCTCTGCTTACCTACTTCAATTTTAGTTGTTAAACAATAATTACAGTGAACAATAATTAAAGCCATGATCATCTCCAACATTGAACATGCGGCAATACTCCAACAACTGTGGTACTTGATGACGCGCAACACCACTTGAGCAAGCGACTACGACACACAAGTCCAGCTATCTACCAAACAACAGGAAATAGGCGGTGTCCAAGGCAATATAAGGCTACAAGGGATAACACGGGTACGGAATCTAGAGCATCGCAACACAGATAGCAATAGATCAACAGGAGGGAATAAATACTATAAAAGTAAGATAGGTAGAAAGGGGGAGATGCTCGCCTGAAAACATTGTCGAAGGTACAACCGAAGATCGGGGCGAAGCTCACATCAACTCAACGGCCTTATCCGCGAAGAAGCAAAATACTAGAATAAACACCGGATGCAATATTTAATACAACGGCAGAAGATCGGGCATGATGCATGTAGGATGCATGACAAGGCAAAGATGCGATGCAATTAGGCCATATTAAGCGGAACCGGGGTCCCGACAATTAATTAAACGGTTCAAGTTATTAAACTACCCCGCAAATTAAATGTTGCATTATCAAGACAAAAGATGGCACCGGTTCGCTACACAAATTTAAATGAGGCCAATATAAGACTAGATTTGCCCGCATATGGGCCCCATATTTAATTATAAGGTGAATCGGCATAAGGCCCCCAAACCACACAAATATGCATGCGAGTATGACAATTTAATATGCATCAATTTGTTATTACATTTATAAAATAGGGCTCAAGAAAAAGGGTCACACATTAGGGTTCTCGGCGATCTTGGGGTTCCGGGGTTCGGTCTCAGGGTTCGACGAGAGAACGGCTCGACGAGGTCGGATATAAGATGGAGAACTTGGTTTCCAACGGTCGATCTTGCCGCATCCGAGATGAAGGACTTGGTTGGCGTCGGGGCGCATCGGTCTCGCCCTGGTCGCTGTCGTTCTTGTCGTCGCGAAGACCTTGTCGGGTCCGCGGTTCGGGTCAGACTTGACGTCCGGGGTGAAGTGCTTGACGTCCTCCGGTTCCATGACGGAGATCTTGAGGGTCCAAGGGGTTCGACGGGTGTCTTGGCGTCCCCTGAGGAAGATCATGTCGAGCCTTCGGGTTTGGTTCGGTCTTCGGGTCTGTGGTGGAGTCATCGGTGCTCCACGGGTCCGGGAAGTAGACCTTGGCGCTCGGGTTCGGCGGTATCGGTCTTCAGACTCCATGAACGGGGCATCAGATCCGCATCCATGAAGAAGATCTTGGTGTTCGGGGCTTCTCCTTGATCGTGTCTCGTCCGAGTGGCAGATCTTTTCGATGCCATCCAATCATCTAGTGTCGCCTTGGTTTTATCTGGACGCACGGTGCTGGACAGGGGCGACGCGGGGCAAGGTTCGCAGCACTCACGCAAGCGGCAGTGCTGCAGGGTCGCAGAGGGCAGCCGGGGCGACGGCGGAAGCTGCGGCCGGCGGGCGGGCGCCGCCGGGCGTGGGGTCATGGGTCGGCGCCGGCGACCTTGGGCGGAGGGCGACCGGCGCGTGGGACGGCGAGAAGGTCGACGGGGCGCGCCGGCGGGGGGGGGGGGGACGCAGGGCTCGGCCGGAGGCGGCGAGCTTGAGCGGGTAGGGCGGCGGCCGCGGTGGAGGGAGATGACGGGCGGCGGGCGAGGCGGCTCAGGGCCCGCTGGCGGCGGCCGGAGGCGAGGCGGGCGAGGACAACGCCGGTGCCGAGGGGCCGCGGGGCGGCGGAGCTCCGAGGAGGAGGGAGACGCGGCGGCCGGAGAGGAGGGGGCGCGGGGGGAGCGGCGGCTCGCCGGAGCGGGGAGGAGCGGCGAGGGAGAGGGGACGCGAGGGAGGAGGGAGGCCGGAGCGGGGCCGGGGGAGCGGCGGCTCGCCGGAGCAGGGAGGAGCGGCGAGGGAGAGGGGACGCGAGGGAGGAGGGAGGCCGGAGCGGGGCCAAGGGAGCGGCGGCTCGCCGGAGCGGGGAGGAGCGGCGAGGGAGAGGGGAGGAGGCTGCGGGGCGGTTGCGGGGGCGTGGGGGAGAGAGGTGGGAGGCGGAGCTATGCGCGGCGGCGGGGCCGGCGGGACGCGGCCGGGGGCGAGGCCGCGCGCGGGGAGGGAGGCGGGTCGGGCTGCTCGCGTGGGGAAGGAGAGAGAGGAAGTGGTGGGGCCGGGGTGGTCCAGGCGGGGTGAGTGGGGTGGGGCTGGCTCGGTGGGACCCGGCGGGCGGTGAGTGGGGGGTTGGCTGTGTGGTGTTGTGTGGTGTGCTGAGTGTGTGTGTGGCGTGGGGCCAGGGTGTAAGAGAGAGGGGGTAGGTGGGCTGTGTGAGAAAGAGAGAGAGGGGGGGAAAGAGGGGGATTGGTGAGGTGGCAAGGTGGGTAGGGATTGGAGGAGAGGGTGAGATGGCAAGCTGGGATTGGTGGGTAGATTAGGATTGGGTGGGAATAGGATTTAGAGTTTGGGTGGACCGTTTTATTCTGGGGGTGGTCGACTGGGTCGAATCGGCCCGTTCGACTGCCCTCCTAAAAATAATTAAATATTTTATTGTTTACAAACGGGACTTTTGCAAACCGCGGGTAGGCAAACAAATATTCCGGAGACCCGGGTTTTGTGTTTGAACAAAGACGGGGCGTTTAGAAAACACGAACAGGTTTTCCGCAAATAGTTTTATGCAAGCAAATGCAAGATGATGGCGATGCTCAAATGCAATGTGGCATGATGACATGAGCATGCGGTCATGATGATGCAATGCACAAAAACAACGCGATTTTCTAGTAGTGGTTTTGCGGGATGCCACATATACTGACTCTCACACATTCAACGATGACTTTCTTGTGATCGTCGGAACCTTTTACGCTAGTATCTTAATCCTTTTGTTTCGCGATATATTACATGTCCGAGATTCGATCATCGGTATCTCCATACCTAGTTTGATCTCGTTACCGACATGTACTCTTTTCTCGTTCCCGTGATATAACATTCTAGTGATCAAATCACTTGCTTGCAAGCTAATCAATGTGATATCACCGAGAGGGCCCAGAGCATATCTATCCGTCATCGGGATGAACAAATTCCACTCTCGATCCATGGGACTCAACATAACACTTTATTAGTTCTGAATCCATCTTTATAATCACCCTGTTACGGTGTGACGTTTGATGTTATCAAGAAACTCTTCCGGTGTTAGTGATTAACATGATCTCATGGTCTAAGGATTAGGATCACTTCGTAAGTTGTTATAGCAATATAAACTCAATGACTTTGATCGTAATGCTATACTTAGGATGAATGTTCATCACATCATTACACTAATATTGTGATCCCGTTATTAACAACATCCAATGTCCATGATCAGGAAACCTTGATCATCTTGTTAATCAACGAGCTAGTTTATGAGAGAGGCATAACTAGGAACTTTCTGTTTGTTTATTAAACACACATGTATTAACGTTTCCGTATTAATACAATTATAGCATGTACAATAAACATTTATCATAAATAAGGAATACGATAATAACCACTTTATTATTGCCTCTCGGGCATATTCCCTTCACAATCAATATACCAAGTTTGGTATTTTTCCTTCCAACTATGTCACATAATATGACATCACGCGAAGTCTTTGCGTTGTTTCGATCGTTTTTGAATTTTTTATGCCCGTTTTAAACTATCCTTATACTTTCTAAATCGGCGGGCATGAAGATTCTTAACTCGGGGCTGAGTCTCGCTAAACTTGTTTTGGATCTCTAATGAAATAGCATATTGTAAACATAAAAGTTATTTTTCCAAAAAATCAGGAGCATCAGATCATGTACCTTTACTTCAAATCTAACCCACTTCCTACCGATTTGACAGGAATTTTTCTTTTTCATGAGGGGTGGACGAAAAGGTTTGAGATACCTAGGTTAGGAAATTGTCATGAAATATGGTCTACTATTTTTGAAAAATAGGGTGGTACCATTTTGAAACATTTATTTGCTGGTTGCTTCACAAAACACCCCGTTTTTTGCCCTCGGAAAATAAAAAATGACATTTTTGTGCGACGAAAATGAAAACTTCCTCCTGCAATATTGTTCACCATCCCATGATGCACATGCATGCATAATATGGGCACATTATCGGAAACTATGCCGCGATTCTGGCCATAACATTGGTCATTTTACCTGAAAGTTAGGAAACCTCGATTGAGATAGGTCATTTTGTTAAGGTTTTTTTTCAGACACAATCAATATACCAAGTTTGGTATTTTTCCTTGCAACTATGTCATATAATATGACAACACACGAAGGTTTTGCATTGTTTCGATCTTTTTTAAAAATTTTATGCCCGTTTTAAACTATCGTCAAACTTTTCTAAATCGACGGGCATAAAGATTCTTAACTCAGGGATGAATCTCGCTAAACTTGTATTGGATCTCTAATAAAATAGCATATTGTAAACCTAAAAATGATTTTTCCAAAAAATCATGAGCATCAGATCATGTACCTATAGTTCAAATCTGACCCACTTCCTACCGATTCGGTAGGAATTTGTCTTTTTCACGAGGGGTGGACGGAAAGGTTTGAGATACCCAGGTTAGAACATTGTCCATGAAAGGTGGTCCACTATTTTTGAAAAATGGAGTGATACCATATTGAAACTTTTATTTGGTGGATGCTTCACAAAACACCCCGTTTTTTGCACTCGGAAAATGAAAATTGGCTTTTTTGTGCGACGAAAATGAAAACTTCCTCCTGCTAAATTGTTCACCATCCCATGATGCACATGCGTGCACAACATGGACACATTATCGGAAACTATGCGACGATTTTTGCCATAACATTGGTCATTTGACCTGAAAGCCGGGAAACCTCGATTGAGATAGGTCATTGTGAAGGGTTTTTTAAGACACAATCATTATACCAAGTTTGGTATTTTTCATCGTAACTTTGTCACATAATATGACATCTCGTGAAGGTTTTGCATTGTTTCGATCGTTTTTAAAATTTTTATGCCTGTTTTAAATTATCGTCAAACTTTCTAAATCGGCGGGCATTATTAGCTCGGGGCTGAGTCTCGCTAAACTCGCATTAGATCACTTCCTGTCGATTCGGCAGAAATTTATCTTTTTCATGAGTGGTGGACAGAAAGCTTTGAGATACCCGGTTAGGACATTATCTAGGGACGAAGCCAGCTATTAGGATTGGAGGGGGCTTAATCATGTTGGAGGGGGAAAAATTGCATAGAGTCACTAAGTATAAGCATGAATAGTAGAGCATTTTTTAATAAAATCAAATCATTGGGGGTGGCTTAGCCCTTGCTCGTCCCCCCTTCCCTCCGTTCCTGACATTGTTCATGCAAGATGGTCTACTATTTTTAAAAATGGGGTGATACCATTTTAAAACTTTTATTTGGTGGTTGCTTCACAAAACACACCGTTTTGGACATCCCGGCCAGAGGGCGTATTATCCGCGTTCCGGAAATATGACGGTCTCCTCAATTTAGAAATCACTTGCCGATTATTCTCATCAGTCCTTTCAGCATGGGCGCATATACTCATTCCTTAGTCCGCGACTCTAAGTTTTGTGCCCTAGAACTGATCCCTAATAATTTGGAGGACTAAAATTTTGTTTTTTGCAAAAAAATATTTTAACCAAAATATGAATATTACAAACCGAATTAAATGTATTATTTTCGAATTTTCCATGCGTGTCTGGGTCATAACTTTACCGAGTGTTTTTATTGGACACTCGGCAAACATGTTGCACACTGATTGGTCAAATATATAGTTCCACGGATCGTGGCTTTCAACCGTTCGATCATGAAAGAATCAAAGGACACAATGTATGTTCCTTTCCCTGTCTCTCTTATCCCTTTCTTTTTTTATTTCTCTGTCCTTTTATCCTGTACACTTAAGAGAGCCACCCATCACCATCTCTACATCCCCAACCACCAACGCAACTCTCCTCTTCCTTGATCCCCTTTTTCTTCCATAGCCTCGTCGCCACCGCTCCGGCCAGCTACTCGCCGGCCAGCCAAACCTCGCCGCCGCCACGCCCCTGCGACCCTCACTGCCGCGTCGTGGTCCCCGTCGTCCCGTGGGAGACAGCCATCTTCGCCTACCTGCATCCCGCCATGGCCGCGGCCTTCGGGATCGAGCGCAATGCCTGCGGCTCCCTGCCGGCCCCTCGCTCCTCCCGTCTGTCGGCTGTCCCCACCGGCATCCGCTTCCTGCTGGTGGTGCAGGAGTCCCCATATGTCTTTGATTCCCCCTGCCCACCACCGTACTTGAAGGCCCCCGAGATGCAGGCGTCCCCGGCCTCCTCTTTGAACTGCTAGAGGTCGCCCTCAGTATCGGCGCCCGGATCCGGCCACATTTGGTGCTTGGCGCTCAGGAGGGACTAGGGAGAGGTCCGGGCGAGAAGCACCGGAACGCCGTCGTGGTCGACGCGCAGGTCGTCCATGGCTGGGCCTCACATGGGCGTGGCTGGCGCCCTCCTTCCTCACTGGACACCAGGCAGGGCGGGGCCTTACGGAGAAGCTCTTGAGGCGGGGTTCCTGGCGTTGAGGTTTTCTGGCTGCGACTCGTTTTGGCGCAGGCGAGGTCGCCGGCGAACTTTTTTTTGTCACAGTTCAGAAAGTTTGCTGTGTTTGATGACGATTACACTCGGCAAAACGGTGGCTCAATCGTGTGACTCTGGTGACATGCCGTGTTCCCTTCTTGACACTCGGCAAAACGGCAACACATGGCAAAGGCTTGACGCCGTCCGTGGTTACGGGCACCGTCAGTCCTGTATTTGCCGAGTATCCGGAGTTTAGACACTCGGCAAAGCCTTTACCGAGTATCCGGGTTTCAAACACTCGGTAGACCCATCTTTACCGGCAGGTTATTTGCCGTGTGTTGTTTGCCGAGTGTATATACACAGCAAAATTTTGCCGAGTGTTTTTTGGACATCACTGTGTATTTTTAATACACAGCACAATTTCATTTTCCCGTAGTGTTTACTTCCTTGCAAGAGGAAAACACATTTTATAAGACTGGTGTGAATAAAACATTTCTTTTCTCTCATATTTATTCTAGCACCTCCACGAGTTGTGTTGCAGCTGCAGCTGCACCTCCACGAGTTAATAATTGTCCCGTCCATAGTCTCCGGCAGCAAATTTGTCCTCGAGGAGTTGTCCATGCGTTTGATAGATAGATAGGGTAAGGCGGCGGCGGTGGGCGATCGAGTCGTTTCGCCGGCCTGGGATCTATTTGATGGAGGATCGGCGGCTTCCCTAGCTTTCCGCGTCGGTCGTTGTGGAGGAGACGAGACGAGCCGGGATGTATAAAGGCTGAGCCGGTGTCCATCTTTCTTTTTCCAGATATATAGATTGAGTCGGTTTCCTTGCGAGATTAGGACTCGATCGGCTTACCCTCCTCGGTCTAAAGTCTAAACTAACACAAACTAGCACAAACCTTTAACACATCTCACAAAAAAAAAAAACAAGAGCGAGGGGTTGTGCGCGCCTGTGCCACATATATAAACCAGACCATTAGTCTCAGTTGGGGAAACAAACCGTGACTAATGGTCATAAACTGCTCGGGACTAATGGTGTCGTACGCCGTGAGCAGCTCCAGACCGGTGGGTCCAGACCATTAGTTCCGACCCTAGCCAATCGGGACTAATGGCTCGGACAAAAGGTTCGTTTTCTACTAGTGTAGCCCGCGGTTAAAGTAGTTAGTCAGCAGTAAAGACGCCGCAGTGACCTATCTCGGCGACGCTGCACCGGCGCGTGGGCTTTGGTGCTGAGCTACACGGCAATCCATTAATGCTGGCCCTCTAGCCTCCTCTCCGACGTGTTAAATACCTGAACCCGCCGCATCTTATCCACACTCCTCCACAACCTTCCCCACCAGCGAGAATCATTCCATCTCTGTGGCATCCCGCAAAACCACTACTAGAAAATCGCGTTGTTTTTGTGCATTGCATCATCATGACCGCATGCTCATGTCATCATGCCACATTGCATTTGAGCATCGTCATCATCTTGTATTTGCTTGCATAAAATTAATTGCGGATAAACCGGTTCATGTTTTCTAAACGGCCGTCTTAATTCAAACGCAAAACCCCGGATGCTGCCGGATATTTTGTTTGTCCAAAACTATTTACAAAGTTCGTTGCAATCAAATAAAAATATTAAATTATTTTTGGGCGGGGCAGTCGAACGGGCCGATTGACCCGAACGACCGCCCCAGAATTTTAAAACGGTCCAACCAGTCCCACCCCTTATTTCCTAAACCTACCAACTAACCTACCCAGCCCAACCCTCCACCTCACCCCAACCAGTAACCTGCTGCCACCTCACCCTCTCCTCTCCCTCTACCCTATCCCACTCTGCCACATAGGCAACTCCCTCACCACCACACAGCCACTCACTAGCCAGCCCCTGGTCCCTGCCCGCGGGACCCACCCAGAACCCCCACTCCCTCACCCAGCCAACCACTCACGCACTACACGCACGCACGCCCAACCCCCCACCCCTGCCCACACCCCGACACCCCCTGGGCCCACCCCCTGGCCCCCTGTCCCCGGCCTCCCTCTCCCTCTTTCTTCCTCCCCCGCGCGTGCGCCTCGCTCGCTCGGCCAGCACGCTCCCGCCGCCGGCCACCGGCCCCTCCCCGCCGGCGTGGCCGCGCCGCCCCGCCTTCCAAGCCTCTCTCCTCCCTGGCGCCCTGCTCCGCTCCTCCGGTCCGCCACCGCCTCTCTCCCCCAGGTCCCGCCGGCGCCGCCCGCAGGCCGCCCTCAAGCTCTGCTCGACCTCGTCGGTCGCCTCCTCCGGCCTCCAGCGCTGCGCGCGCCTCCGCCCCGAGCCGCCGCTCCCTCTCCTCTCTGGCGCCGTGCCGCCGCTCGCGTGCGCCCCGCGCCTCCGCCCCGAGCACCGCAGCGCGATGCCCCTCCTCCCTGGCGTCGTCGCCGTCGCCCGCAAGCCCGCGGCTCTCCGCGCGCGCCTCCGCGGCCTCGCCCCTTCCCCGAGCGGCCCCGCGAGCACCTTCCCGGCGTCGCCGCCCCTCGCCGTCCGCCGCTCCCCTGGCCGCCTCCGGTCGCCCCGACGCCGCCGCGCCGCCACGCGCCTCTCTGCCGGCGTCCTCCTCCTCCGCCTGAGCGCGCCCCGCCCGCCTCCGTCGAGCCGCGGCACCCTGCCGCCTGCTTCTTCTTCCTCGCCTCCCCGCCTCCCTCACCGGACCTCCGTCGCCACCGCCCCGCCTAGCCGCGTCTGCCCCGGCTCGCCCTCGCCACCCAGGCCGCGCGCCCGCCGGCGCCGTGCGCCGTCCGTCGGCCGTTCCCCCGCATATCGCCGTCTGCCCCTCGCCTGCACCGGCCCGTCCCCGTGCCTCCTCTGCAGCGGCGTCCCAGCCAAGTCCGTCCCGCCGGTGCCGTCCGAGCCGCCCAGGTCGACCTCAGCCGTTCGTGCGCAGCAGGGCCTCGGCCTCCTTCGTCACCGACCTGCATGATGTTTGTGTGGTGATGGTTTTCTGTATGGGGAGGTGCCTTGTGATGTCCTGTTGCGGCTCGGGTACGACAAGTTCGCCAAGATTCTCGAGGCGGAGACCCCCGTTCCGGTACCGACGTAAGAGATGGAACCGAAGACCCCGATCTCGGGGATCCGAAGCGCCAAGGTCACCGACAAGATCGTCGTCACGACACCCCGAGTACTACCACCCAGGATCCAATGATCGTACCTCCGAGAACTCCGTCACATAGCACCAAGTACTTCTTCATGGAACCGTCGGAACCCGCAAGAACCTTGGCGCTTGAACCGAGGGAGCTATGCCGTGAAACCCCGATACCCGAAGGTCGACATCGAACCGAAGCACCAAGGCCTCCTCGATGACATGCAACCCGAGTCCGACATCGGCAACCGAAGTGGTAACCCCAAGTACTTCGTCATAGGACCGGACGCGACAAGGTCTACCTCACGGACACCGAGAACTTCCCCCCCCGGACGCCAAGACCGACAACATGACCCGAAGACCACGGATGCGCCAAGACCTACCCCTTTTATCCGAGAACGACCCGTCGAACCCTGGACCCCGAGACCAACCCCGAACCCCGGAACCCCAAGTTCGTCGAGACCCCCTCTAATGTGTGACCCCTTTTCTCGAGCCTTATCTTATAAATGAAATAAAACCTGTTGCATATTAAATTGTCATACTCGCATGCATATTGTCATGTGGTTTGGGGGCCTTATGCCGATTCACCTAATAATTAAATATGGAGCCCATATGCGGGCAAATCTAGCCTTATATTGGCCTCATTCAAATTTGTGTAGCGAACCCGGTGCCTTATTTTGCCATGTTAAAACAACATCTAAATTGCGGGGTAGATAAATAACATGAACCACCTAATTAATTGTCGGGACCCCGGTTCCACTTAATTTGACCTAATTGCATTGCACCTTTGCCATGCCATGCATCATACATGCATCATGCCGATCTTCTGCCGTTGTATTAAATATTGCATCCGGTGTTTCTGCTAGTGTTTTGGTTCTTCGCGGATAAGGCCGTTGAGTTGATGTGAGCTTCGCCCCGATCTTCGGTTGAACCTTCGACAATGTTTTCAGGCGAGCATCTCCCCCTTTCTACCTATCTTACTTTTATAGTATTTACTTCCCTCCTGTTGATCTATTGCTATCTGTGTTGCGATGCTTTAGTTTTCGTACCCGTGATATTCCCTGCAGCCTCATATGGCCTTGGACACACCCTATTACCTGTTGTTTGGTAGATAGTTGGACCTGCGCGTCTTAGTCGCTTGCTCAAGTGCTGTTGCGTGTCGTCGAATGCCACAGTTGTTGATGTATTGCCGCATGTTGATGTTGGAGATGATCTTAGTTTTACTTATCGCTCACTTTACTTTCTGTTTAACAACTAAAATTGAAATAAGCAGAGGCATCGGTGGGTGATAGAAAATATTTGGTTTCCGAACGCCCACTTGTGTCCCGTAAGACCCCGAGTACTTGATACCTGTTCCTTGTTTTATCGCGCTATCCACATCCGGGAGGTATATGGGACCCCCCTGAGCCAGAGCTTGATTCAGTCTTATTTCTTGGGGCCACAAACTAGTTTGAGGTTTTATTTACGATCATGTACTTATGCCATGCTACTTTCTGTATTTAAATTGTGTGATAGATAGCACACTGTACTGTTTAGGTCAGCGGAGTGATTACGCGGTATCGACACCCCGAGTTTTCGGGTTCCCAGTCGCTTACAGCCATTGACGCAAACCTTGAGTCCGTCTCGAAGCTAGCTTACTTCGTTGCGGGTAGACTCCAAGGGGTGGCCCCCTGAAATATTTCTGAATCCTGTGATTGTTCAGTCGTGAAAGCCTCGTTGGGTTTTGATTTGGTTTTTCCGAGGTTGATCGAGCGTGTGTTGCTATTGGTGCACCCCGGCCGGGTAAAACTTTCTGAAAGCCGTGTCCGCGGATATGGACGACTTGGAGCACAGTATCTCGATCATAGACAAGCATAACTAAAGTTTATTGCTCTAAATTTGACTTTATAATGACTAGTAATCAGCTTCACTATAATGGAATGGCTAAATAATAATGCCCACAATTGCTTGTTTGAATTGTCGCTTGCGACCATTGTACCTGACTAGTAAATCTTGCAACTACAACGGAATGGCTGAATAAAAGTACCAACAACTGCTGGGTTTTGGGTTTACATCATGCTCTCGGTATCTGATTAGTAATTGCTGCAACTACAACGGAATGAATAACTAAAAGGGCCCACTGCTTCTTTTATCAGGACAATTATCTATACCTGACTAGTAATTGCTGCAACGATAACTGAACAAATAAAACTGCCAACTGTGTGAGTTCCTCGGTTGACTTCCTCGCTTGGTCCCGAGGGGGAAACGCCAGGATGGGTTTGTTTGATGATAGTATCAGGTTGGTTCCGGATAGGTCCTTCTTACCCCTCTCTGATTGCAGCCAGTTGTATCGAGTCTCTATAGGTTGTTTAGTGCATGCTGCCGCTGCCGCTTCAGTCCACCATACCTATGTAGGCGAGGACCGCCGAATTCTAGCCTCGCCGTGTACTGGCCTCAGTACTGACGCTCCTCTTTTTCCTTTGCCCTTTGTCGGCACCCCTTTTGTTTAAGCAGGTTTTGAGATCGACGCCGTTAGCAGGGTTACCCTTCCGGCTTGGCCTGGGCAGGGTTATGGACGCCATTGGTTAATCTTCAGGGCTCTTAGCCCCATTTGCATATTGTCCGTAGTCGGACGCTCTACCGTTTTCAAGGTGATTTGGATCTTGTATATTATATTTGTATTCTTGACTCTTGGAGTCGTTGTTATATATATCTGTTCTGTGGGTCCCATCGAGGACTGTTGTGTAATGTTATTACTTCGTTTTCCACCCGCACGAAAGTGCCTGGTGGGCACCTTTGAATCGTTTCTATGCGGGTTTGGCGAATTTTGCTCAAACTTGCATAGGTCCGATTCTGAGGGTGTTACAGAGTGGTATCAGAGCTCAGCAGTTGCGATACCCCACAAGTCCAGCCTGTAGGATAACCTAGCTAACGGCCAAAGTAGAGTGTCAAAACTATTTTTGAAAATCGGTTGGATAGTTCTGATTAGGTCTGATTTTACTCCTTACCCCTCTGCTGTTCTCCTCTTACCTCTACGTGTTTTGAATCCGCTCTCTTCTCTCTCTTCGAGTCCAGGATTTCTCGTGGTTGGGTTTCCGTCGTACCTTCAGGGTTTCGCTTTCTCCCTTTTGTAACGGAGGTGCTACGATCATCAATCGGCAACTTTTCTGTTGTACCCTTCCTCCAATCTTTTGTTCTCGAGCTCCTTATCCATATGTGCTCCTTGCTGGATATCAGTGTCGTTGAAAAACATATGAGAAGGACGAGCTTTGGTGAAGTTGGGGTTAACCTTGAGCATGTGTTGTTCATGCCAATGGAACCACCGCGAAACCTAATCAGTGTGTCTTTCATACGATTTCTGTTGGCAACACTCCCTTGTTTCCGAACCTCGCTTGTCGAGATCTTCAGTCTAATTCCGAGAGTTGGATGCTTAATCCGCTTATTCGTGTGCAGAGTAATGGTTTGAGTGCGGGATGGAGTAGCTACCCTACCACTGCTCTTATCATTCGCTCTTGTATGTCGAATCAGTGGGTCCAGCAATTTTACTCCGTCCACGGAAGTTAGGGGTGGCTTTATCTGCGATACCTCTACCTTCGACCTTTTGTTCCCGGAGTGTTCTCTCGACGATCAGGAGCAACGACCCTTTGTTGGTGGTGTCGCCGTTTTCAAGATGAAGAATGAACCCTTGTTAGTGGTGTCGCGAGGTTCTACATGAAGCGAGAAGATTCAGATCGCCGACCTTCCTTCCGGTACCATGAGGCGGATCTCGAGGGCGAGATCCCTTGTTAGTGGTGTCGAATTGTGGCATCCCGCAAAACCACTACTCGAAAATCGCGTTGTTTTTGTGCATTGCATCATCATGACCGCATGCTCATGTCATCATGCCACATTGCATTTGAGCATCGTCATCATCTTGTATTTGCTTGCATAAAATTAATTGCGGATAAACCGGTTCATGTTTTCTAAACGGCCGTCTTAATTCAAACGCAAAACCCCGGATGCTGCCGGATATTTTGTTTGTCCAAAACTATTTACAAAGTTCGTTGCAATCAAATAAAAATATTAAATTATTTTTGGACGGGGCAGTCGAACGGGCCGATTGACCCGAACGACCGCCCCAGAATTTTAAAACGGTCCAACCAGTCCCACCCCTTATTTCCTAAACCTACCAACTAACCTACCCAGCCCAACCCTCCACCTCACCCCAACCAGTAACCTGCTGCCACCTCACCCTCTCCTCTCCCTCTACCCTATCCCACTCTGCCACATAGGCAACTCCCTCACCACCACACAGCCACTCACTAGCCAGCCCCTGGTCCCTGCCCGCGGGACCCACCCAGAACCCCCACTCCCTCACCCAGCCAACCACTCACGCACTACACGCACGCACGCCCAACCCCCCACCCCTGCCCACACCCCGACACCCCCTGGGCCCACCTCCTGGCCCCCTGGCCCCGGCCTCCCTCTCCCTCTTTCTTCCTCCCCCGCGCGTGCGCCTCGCTCGCTCGCCCAGCACGCTCCCGCCGCCGGCCACCGGCCCCTCCCCGCCGGCGTGGCCGCGCCGCCCCGCCTTCCAAGCCTCTCTCCTCCCTGGCGCCCTGCTCCGCTCCTCCGGTCCGCCACCGCCTCTCTCCCCCAGGTCCCGCCGGCGCCGCCCGCAGGCCGCCCTCAAGCTCTGCTCGACCTCGCCGGTCGCCTCCTCCGGTCTCCAGCGCTGCGCGCGCCTCCGCCCCGAGCCGCCGCTCCCTCTCCTCTCTGGCGCCGTGCCGCCGCTCGCGTGCGCCCCGCGCCTCCGCCCCGAGCACCGCAGCGCGATGCCCCTCCTCCCTGGCGTCGTCGCCGTCGCCCGCAAGCCCGCGGCTCTCCGCGCGCGCCTCCGCGGCCTCGCCCCTTCCCCGAGCGGCCCCGCGAGCACCTTCCCGGCGTCGCCGCCCCTCGCCGTCCGCCGCTCCCCTGGCCGCCTCCGGTCGCCCCGACGCCGCCGCGCCGCCACGCGCCTCTCTGCCGGCGTCCTCCTCCTCCGCCTGAGCGCGCCCCGCCCGCCTCCGTCGAGCCGCGGCACCCTGCCGCCTGCTTCTTCTTCCTCGCCTCCCCGCCTCCCTCACCGGACCTCCGTCGCCACCGCCCCGCCTAGCCGCGTCTGCCCCGGCTCGCCCTCGCCGCCCAGGCCGCGCGCCCGCCGGCGCCGTGCGCCGTCTGTCGGTCGTTCCCCCGCATATCGCCGTCTGCCCCTCGCCTGCACCGGCCCGTCCCCGTGCCTCCTCTGCAGCGGCGTCCCAGCCAAGTCCGCCCCGCCGGTGCCGTCCGAGCCGCCCAGGTCGACCTCAGCCGTTCGTGCGCAGCAGGGCCTCGGCCTCCTTCGTCACCGACCTGCATGATGTTTGTGTGGTGATGGTTTTTTGTATGGGGAGGTGCCTTGTGATGTCCTGTTGCGGCTCGGGTACGACAAGTTCGCCAAGATTCTCGAGGCGGAGACCCCCGTTCCGGTACCGACGTAAGAGATGGAACCGAAGACCCCGATCTCAGGGATCCGAAGCGCCAAGGTCACCGACAAGATCGTCGTCACGACACCCCGAGTACTACCACCCAGGATCCGATGATCGTACCTCCGAGAACTCCGTCACATAGCACCAAGTACTTCTTCATGGAACCGTCAGAACCCGCAAGAACCTTGGCGCTTGAACCGAGGGAGCTATGCCGTGAAACCCCGATACCCGAAGGTCGACATCGAACCGAAGCACCAAGGCCTCCTCGATGACATGCAACCCGAGTCCGACATCGGCAACCGAAGTGGGAACCCCAAGTACTTCGTCATAGGACCGGACGCGACAAGGTCTACCTCACGGACACCGAGAACTTCCCCCCCGGACGCCAAGACCGACAACATGACCCGAAGACCATGGATGCGCCAAGACCTACCCCTTTTATCCGAGAACGACCCGTCGAACCCTGGACCCCGAGACCAACCCCGAACCCCGGAACCCCAAGTTCGTCGAGACCCCCTCTAATGTGTGACCCCTTTTCTCGAGCCTTATCTTATAAATGAAATAAAACCTGTTGCATATTAAATTGTCATACTCGCATGCATCTTGTCATGTGGTTTGGGGGCCTTATGCCGATTCACCTAATAATTAAATATGGGGCCCATATGCGGGCAAATCTAGCCTTATATTGGCCTCATTCAAATTTGTGTAGCGAACCCGGTGCCTTATTTTGCCATGTTAAAACAACATCTAAATTGCGGGGTAGATAAATAACATGAACCACCTAATTAATTGTCGGGACCCCGGTTCCACTTAATTTGACCTAATTGCATTGCACCTTTGCCATGCCATGCATCATACATGCATTATGCCGATCTTCTGCCGTTGTATTAAATATTGCATCCGGTGTTTCTGCTAGTGTTTTGGTTCTTCGCGGATAAGGCCGTTGAGTTGATGTGAGCTTCGCCCCGATCTTCGGTTGAACCTTCGACAATGTTTTCAGGCGAGCATCTCCCCCTTTCTACCTATCTTAATTTTATAGTATTTACTTCCCTCCTGTTGATCTATTGCTATCTGTGTTGCGATGCTTTAGTTTTCGTACCCGTGCTATTCCCTGCAGCCTCATATGGCCTTGGACACACCCTATTACCTGTTGTTTGGTAGATAGTTGGACCTGCGCGTCTTAGTCGCTTGCTCAAGTGCTGTTGCGTGTCGTCGAATGCCACAGTTGTTGATATATTGCCGCATGTTGATGTTGGAGATGATCTTAGTTTTACTTATCGCTCACTTTACTTTCTGTTTAACAACTAAAATTGAAATAAGCAGAGGCATCGGTGGGTGATAGAAAATATTTGGTTTCCGAACGCCCACTTGTGTCCCGTAAGACCCCGAGTACTTGATACCTGTTCCTTGTTTTATCGCGCTATCCACATCCGGGAGGTATATGGGACCCCCCTGAGCCAGAGCTTGATTCAGTCTTATTTCTTGGGGCCACAAACTAGTTTGAGGTTTTATTTACGATCCTGTACTTATGCCATGCTACTTTCTGTATTTAAATTGTGCGACAGATAGCACACTGTACTGTTTAGGTCAGCGGAGTGATTACGCGGTATCGACACCCCGAGTTTTCGGGTTCCCAGTCGCTTACAGCCATTGACGCAAACCTTGAGTCCGTCTCGAAGCTAGCTTACTTCGTTGCGGGTAGACTCCAAGGGGTGGCCCCCTGAAATATTTCTAAATCCTGTGATTGTTCAGTCGTGAAAGCCTCGTTGGGTTTTTATTTGGTTTTTCCGAGGTTGATCGAGCGTGTGTTGCTATTGGTGCACCCCTGCCGGGTAAAACTTTCTGAAAGCCGTGTCCGCGGATATGGACGACTTGGAGCACAGTATCTCGATCATAGACAAGCATAACTAAAGTTTATTGCTCTAAATTTGACTTTATAATGACTAGTAATCAACTTCACTATAATGGAATGGCTAAATAATACTGCCCACAATTGCTTGTTTGAATTGTCGCTTGCGACCATTGTACCTGACTAGTAAATCTTGCAACTACAACGGAATGGCTGAATAAAAGTACCAACAACTGCTGGGTTTTGGGTTTACATCATGCTCTCGGTATCTGATTAGTAATTGCTGCAACTACAACGGAATGAATAACTAAAAGGGCCCACTGCTTCTTTTATCAGGACAATTATCTATACCTGACTAGTAATTGCTGCAACGATAACTGAACAAATAAAACTGCCAACTGTGTGAGTTCCTCGGTTGACTTCCTCGCTTGGTCCCGAGGGGGAAACGCCAGGATGGGTTTGTTTGATGATAGTATCAGGTTGGTTCCGGATAGGTCCTTCTTACCCCTCTCTGATTGCCGCCAGTTGTATCGAGTCTCTATAGGTTGTTTAGTGCATGCTGCCGCTGCCGCTTCAGTCCACCATACCTATGTAGGCGAGGACCGCCGAATTCTAGCCTCGCCGTGTACTGGCCTCAGTACTGACGCTCCTCTTTTTCCTTTGCCCTTTGTCGGCACCCCTTTTGTTTAAGCAGGTTTTGAGATCGACGCCGTTAGCAGGGTTACCCTTCCGGCTTGGCCTGGGCAGGGTTATGGACGCCATTGGTTAATCTTCAGGGCTCTTAGCCCCATTTGCATCTTGTCCGTAGTCGGACGCTCTACCGTTTTCAAGGTGATTTGGATCTTGTATATTATATTTGTATTCTTGACTCTTGGAGTCGTTGTTATATATATCTGTTCTGTGGGTCCCATCGAGGACTGTTGTGTAATGTTATTACTTCGTTTTCCACCCGCACGAAAGTGCCTGGTGGGCACCTTTGAATCGTTTCTATGCGGGTTTGGCGAATTTTGCTCAAACTTGCATAGGTCCGATTCTGAGGGTGTTACAATCTCCCCTACCTCTGAAGGGAGTAAATATGCCTCGCCGTCTCCCCTTCGGGTTGGCCAACTTCCCGGTCCCGACGCCGCCTAGCTCCGATGGCGCAGGAGGTCGCTGATGTGGAGGAGGTCAGCGACATGGACCTCGACACCAACGACCCTTCCTTCGGCGACAGCGACCACTCATATGACTTGATGCTGCCGCCGACCTCGCGGGAGCAGGAGGCCGTCCTCGACTTGTTTGAGACAGAGAAGAGGCCGGAGGATGCCTAGGACCGCGAGGAAGAGAATGCATTTCCCGCGTCCGTGGAGCGCGACTGGTAGGCTGCTCCTGTGGAGAGGGCCGCTGCGCATGAGTCAGAGAGGGCCACCATTCTTGAGGACAACCGCATCGCCGTCCTGGACGTGACCAACCAGATGCGCCAGGCGGCGCATGGCGCAAGCGAGGAGGAACCAGGGCGCGGCAGCGATGGCAGCAAATGGCGATGAAGCGGGGCCGGCATGCGTCATCCATATCCCAGCGACGATGAGGATTAGGTTTAGATTAGATTTAGGTTTATATTTTTCTAAATTCTCATTCAAATCATGTAAAATATCTTCTAATTTCAAATAAATATGAATTTCGCTAAATTTTGTTAAAGAAGTGAGGGGAAAGGAGGTGAGGGTTTGCGGCGAGCTATGGGATGCCAAAAAGGAGGTGGAACATGAAGTAGTAACAAGAGTAGAGCTCTTATACGGTGATTGGGATGGTACTCACGGTACCACACTGGTTTGGTACCGTTGACTCTGAATATTTGTAGACAGTCTCTGCAGGTCGCAGAGCTCCGCGCCAGGACCTGGTCGTCGAGAGCCACGACACCGCCTACACCGGGCTGGAAACCACGTCCCGACTGTGGCCGACACCAACATGGGGATCATCGGGCGCGTTGCCAAAGTAGTCTTGTGGAAGACAGCGGGCCCATGCGAGAGTGCATGTCGACCATGGAGTAGAGCCAAGCCTCGGCCTCCGGCTGCAGCGCGTGAGCACGACATACACAGTGCCACTGCGCGTGAGCATGATACGGGCTCGCGCGCAATGATATTGTGTATGTCGTGCATATTCTCTCTGGAACATAGGAGGGAATTTTTGTTGGAAATGTAAGGGTGGAGTTCATATTTCCTTCTTTTTAAAACCCAAGCCGCCAAAAAAAAACTACTCCCAGTAGCAGAAAATATTAACAAGGAAGTTTTTTTTTTGAGATGTATTGGCAAGGAAGGTTGATATCAGTGGACTGTGGCAGAAAGATGGGCTGAAGCATTCATGGGCCTAAAAACGCTTCCAGAGACACCTAGTCCAGTCCCTCCACCACGTTCGCCTCATCAGCATATAGGTTTCTGAACCAAACCCCGCCGCCTCCGGAACCTTCTAGAACCCTCCCTCCCCCCTCTCCCCCAGCTCCGGTCTCCTCTCCGCTCCGCTCCCATGGCCGACGCCGCCGGCGCCCTCTCAGGTGCGTACGTCCGCCCGCTTCACCAATCGATCCGTCTTTCATAACCAAAGAGCCTCCCTAACTCCATCTCTGCCCGATTCGCTGCAGCTCGGGGCAAGGTGCAGGGCTTCCTGGAGGCCGCGTGCACCGGCGACCTCGAATCCCTCAGGAGTATGTTCCCCTCCGCCGCCTCTGGTACTTCCGGCGCGAGCAATTTTTTTGTGCCGTCAAGCTTGCTCAATCTGCCTTTTGTTGTTGGCGCAGAGCTCGGTTCGGCGCTCGACGAGGAGGGGAAGGGCGCCGCGGCGGTGGCCGCCGGCGTGCGGGACGCCAACAGGCGCACCGCGCTGCACTTCGCCGCGCGGGAGGGGCGGACCGAGGTCTGCCAGTTCCTCGTCGAGCAGCTCCGCCTCCCCGTCGACCCCAAGGACGACGATGGTACCACACCCTAGCCCCATGCCTGCTTAGTTACTCTTTTTTATCGATCCCATTCCTGTGTGTGTGTGTGCGTGTATGTACAGTTCAATCGATGCTTGCTACGGTTGCTGATATAATATCTGAATGGAATTTCCAGGTGAGACCCCGCTCATCCACGCAGCGCGGCAGGGCCGTCTGGAGACCGCGGAGTACCTGCTCGACCACGGAGCCGACCCTTCCGTCGCGTCTAATATGGGAGCCACGGCATTGCATCATGCTGCAGGGATAGGTAATGGTGATGCTCCCGTTAGATGTCAATTGCCGGCTCGTGATGCTGATTGATGATTCTGTATGTCCAAGTGGAAGGAAAATCTGAGCAGAAATAAGTAGTTCCGTTTCTTGGTACAGGGCACATAGAGCTTATGAAGCTTTTGCTTGGCAAGGGAATCGATGTCGAATCCGAAAGCGACGCTGGCACTCCACTCGTTTGGGCTGCTGGCCATGGACAGGAAGAGGCAGTCAAACTTCTGCTTGAACACAATGCAAAGGTACTAGGTGACTGGTCTATCGTGCTTCCTCTCCGTCAACTTGTTATTCAGTTATCCACTGCCTGGCTACTTGGTTTATAGCTATGAGCGACAAACACGCGTAGCAGTTATTTGTGCAAATCGCTGTATGTGTACTGAATTTAGTCGTGTGAATTTCCTTAACTTCTGTGCTCAAGCTAGTTGTTCTTCCAAACCTTTGCTTTTGCAGCCAGACAATGAAACTGCTGATGGTATCACGTCGCTGTTATCCGCTGTTGCTGCTGGATCCCTCCCATGCTTGGAGGTTCTAATCCAGGTACATGATCTAACTGGATGAGTAAGTAAAGGATGGTTTGCTCTGGTTCATTTTCGTCACTTTGATTTCACGGCTTAGTTTTCTTGTTACTCTATGCTCTGTTTCCCTGTTGGACAATGCTGTTTTGTTCGTTGGGAATTTGCCAAACATACACCTGAATTGAAGACAAGTACCATTTCTGTATTACTGCGATGCAAGCATGCAAACTCAAAGGAAAAGATTCAAATGTTTATGCTCTTCTCCTTTTTTATTTGTTTCATACTTCTGTTTCTCCATTGATACAATACACGATATTATTGTATGGATATATTTGCTTACATATGGACAGTATCCTATGACGCCTCTCCGGTAATAATTGATGTAATAATATGCAACATAGGCAGGTGCAAACCCAAATGTCACTGCTGGTGGAGCAACCCCGTTGCATATTGCTGCAGATAGTGGAAATCTGGAAATGATCAAATGTCTGCTTCAAGCTGGAGGTGACCCAAACACATCTGATGATGTAAGTCACCATGTCTGAACACTTTGTGTAACTTGCTAAGTGTAGTGTTGCTATAATTTATTCTATTTCATATTAGATATTACATTTGCGTATAATCATGGTGATTCTGCATTGCATTTTAGCTTTACTATACAGTTTCCTTTTCTGTGTCTTTTTTATGAAATCCGGAAGTGTGGGAAACAATAATAATCCATCTCTGAACTTATTTCTTCTTTGGGAAATAAAAAAGTTTGAAGCAACATTGCCTACATCCAGTAAATCTTACTGTGGATTGCATTTTCCTTCTTTCTTTCCTACAGGATGGATTTAAGCCAATACAGGTTGCTGCACTAAGGGACAACCTTGAAGTTGTGGAACATCTTTTACCGTTGACATCTCCAATCCCAGGTGTTTCAAATTGGACTGTTGATGGAATAGTAGAGTACACGTTATCTAAAATGGCTGAGGAAAAGGTGCCACTCGAATCTTCATTTGACTGTTTTATATCTTATGTTCATGAAACCTCTTATGTTGAAAATCCGGTTAACCTTGAGTCCTTGACATCTGAATACGTTCTACAGGCTCAAGTAAGCGAAGCAGGCAGTTTACAGAGCCGGCAACCTGTTGAGGTTCGTTATAATCATACATGCTTTTGATGTTAGTCAAGGAGTCTAATTTTAAATATTACAATAGTCTTGACATATAACTGTCGGATCTTGATGGCACAATCGTGACGCCACTTAATGCCATTCAGGTGTCACCTGAGGCGAAAAAGAGATCCTTGGATGCCAAATCTAGAGGTGACGATGCCTTCAGAAGAAAGGACTACCTAGTAGCGGTGGACGCGTACACGCAGGTAAGAATCATTTTCCCTTCTGGAAAGCAGCAGCATGGCACAAAAATACTAGGGGTTTGTTTGGTTTGGTTCCCTAGGTAGCCCTGCCAAAAATTTGGCTGCTCATCATGTTTTGGTCATTGTTTGGTTTGTAGCCAAAAATTTGGTTGCCAATGGATGTCCACACTTCCCACTCACAGATTTTTGCCAAACAGTTGGCCGGATGTGGGCAGAGGATTCCTTGATCAAAAAATTGGCAAGCCAACCTTTGGTACGGCTAGTGTGGGCACCAGCCAAACACACCTAGAATTCTAGTTGTAAGACATCCGAGTATTGGTGCAATCGTAAGACGACCTTCATTTATGAAACAAGTCCTATGTCCTAAGTTTATTGTGTTATTATACTGTATTTCAGGCTATCGAGTTTGACCCGAATGAGGCTGCGCTGTTTTCAAACAGAAGCCTCTGTTGGCTGCGGGCAGGGCAAGGTGAGCGTGCGCTGGAGGATGCAAGAGCGTGCCGAGCATTGAGGCCTGACTGGGCAAAGGCTTGCTTCAGGGAAGGTGCAGCGCTGCGCCTGCTGCAGGTCTGTCGCTTGCACATAGATGTCTGGAGATCCACTCCACGCCCTTGTTTTTTCTTTTCATTCTTTACACGGCTATACATATATACATTGACTCGAGAGTACACTTGTTTTGTGGCAGAGGTTCGATGAGGCCGCGAACGCGTTCTATGAGGGAGTGCAGCTTGAGCCGGAGAACAAAGAGCTCGTGAACGCGTTCAGGGAGGCGGTGCAAGACGGGAGGAAGTTCCACGGCACGGACAAGCCTGCGAACGGAACACAGCCGGAGTGAGATATACGACGGTGATCATAGTGAAGCTGAGCTTGTATGAGAATCTCTATCTGCCTAGAAGGCTAGAACTAGAATGGCATCGGCGATCCCTTTTACTTGTCAGGGATGATGTTTGTGAAATCGAGTAGAGGTTTTCCGTTGGGTTTGTAACTCGACGAGCACTGTATGGTACGAGTACTGGTCCACTGTTGGTTGTCAGTCAGAGAGGGGAAATCTGGTTTTGAGAAACAGTTACGGAGAGTATGCATATTGAGTGTGAGTAGATGTTACAAGTGGCCTGTCATGAGGAACTTGTGGTACATTTTCCTTTTCAACATTATTACTACCACCGTCCTTTCCTTTAAAATTTATCTTATTTTCTTGCCGCATCTTCCGATTCCATTGGGCCATATAGGTTTGAAACTAAGATGTCAAAATATGTTAGTACTAAAAACCATGACTTTGATAGAATGGCCTGTCATGAGGAACTTCCGCCGGATTTTCTTTTTTTTCTCCACATTACTACCATCATCCTTTACTTCAAAATTAGTCTTTTCTTTGCTATAAATCTGATATTTCGTTGGTTTGTACAGATCTGACAATTGCAAAAGAAGTTGTGAAAAATATGTTAGTTTGTCACTTTGTGTGTTGAAGTCTAAGACGTCTTGGATATGGTATGGTCTTTGGTGTAGGAATTTGACTTAATATTACTCTAGTACAAAATAATATAACTAGTAGTATATAGTACTCTCTCCCACCCATATTAGTTAGATTTGGATGAATCTAAAAACTATTTAGTATATAGGTTCATCCAATTTTGACAAATCCAAATCAATTAATATGAGTCGGAGGGAGTATCATAATATAATGTTTTACATAACAGAACAAGCTAATCCCAATAAACTTAAGGCATATATTCAATTAAAAAATTAAATGCAATGCTTCTCACTCTAAGATCATGGTCGATGTGACCTGCCCGCAAATGGGGAGGAGTTCGTGGTTTTGGGTGGGTTAGGTTGTCTCAGCGAGAATGGCGAGAAGATAGTGGTGTTCTCGCCTCAGAGTAAGTTGCCCCACGCAAAGCCTATCTGAAGTCCATTACGTTTTTGTCGCATCTATTCTGGTCGGCGAGTTTTAGAACCGGTAAGCGGTTATCCCGCTCCCTCGATATCGGATATCCGAGGGTCACGGATATTTGGATTTGATAGAGATGCCGCCTCAATGGGAATGGCGAGAAGATAGTGGTGTTCTCGCCTCGGAGTAAGTTGTCCCACGCAAATCATATCTGGAGTTCTTAGTTTGTCAGTTCTTCGCCATTTCTCTAGCGGATTGCTGACGTGTATGATTTTTTTTTGAGAGATGTATGATTTTTCTTGGGTTAACCCCTCAACCTACTTACCGCAAAAAAAAAAAAAAAAAAAAAAACCCTCAACCTAGAAATTTTGGTGTTTGGGGGAATTTATCCTTGACTGTGTGTTCAGTATGAAACAACACAAACTATATAATCAGGTTAGGCTCATTGGTTTTTTTTTTCTGCACGGGATCAACGGGGTTATCTTTCTTCAGATTTATTATTAATAAATAATGTGGTTTTTTAATTAACCCGAAACAGGTTATTTCGAGATTCCTATTTTATTTCTTTTTACATTATGTTGACGTGGCTTATCGTGGTCGGCACGATTCGACTTGGGTGGTCTCCTGCGATCTCTCTCTCTCCCTGTCCGTCCCGTCCCCAAGCACCGCGCTCCCTCTCGCCGCAGGGAACCCTCCTCGCCTCTCCTCCCAACCGCCGGAGCACACCTCGGAGCGGGACACCTCTTCGGACCGCCGCCGCCGCAGGAGACCGCGCTTCGCCCTCCTCCTCCTCCTCTCGGTAAGGAAGCCCTGGCTCTCTGCTCCGTACCTGCTCGACCACGGAGCCGACCCTTCCGTCGCGTCTAATATGGGAGCCACAGCATTGCATCATGCTGCAGGGATAGGTAACGACGATGCCCTGTTAGATGTCAATTACTGGCTCGTGATGCTGAGTAGATGATTCTGTATGTCCAAGTGGAAGGAAAATCTGAGCAGAAATAAGTCGTTCCGTTCCTTCGTACAGGGCACATAGAGCTTATGAAGCTTTTGCTTGGCAAGGGAATCGATGTCGAATCCGAAAGCGACGCTGGCACTCCACTCGTTTGGGCTGCTGGCCATGGACAGGAAGAGGCAGTCAAACTTCTGCTCGAACACAATGCAAAGGTACTAGGTGACTGGTCTATCATGCCTTTTCTCCGTCAACTTGCTATTCAGTTATTCACCGCCTGGCTAGTTGGTTTATAGCTATGAGCGGCAAACACGTGTAGCAGTTATTTGTCCAAATCGCTGTGTGTGTACCGAATTTAGTCGTGTGAATTTCCTTAACTTCTGTGCTCAAGCTAGTTGTTCTTCCAAACCTTTGCTTTTGCAGCCAGACAATGAAACTGCTGATGGTATCACGTCGCTGTTGTCCGCTGTTGCTGCTGGATCCCTCCCATGCTTGGAGGTTCTAATCCAGGTACATGATCTAACTGGATGAGTAAGTAAAGGATTGTTTACTTTTGTTCATTTTCGTCACTTTGATGTCATGGGCTAGTCTTTTTGTTACTCTATTATCTGTTTCCCTGTTGGACAATGTGGTTTGTTTGTTGGGAATTTGCCAAACATACACCTGAACTGAAGACAAGTACCATTTCTTTATTACTGCGGTGCAAGCATGCAAATTCAAAGGAAAAGATTCAAATGTTTATCCTCTTCTCCTTTTTTATTTATTTTATACTTCTGTTTCTCCATTGATACAATACACGATATTGTTGTATGGATATATTTGCTTACTTATATGGACAGTATCCTATGACGCCTCTCCCGTAATAATTGATGTAATAATATGCAATATAGGCAGGTGCAAACCCAAATGTCACTGCTGGTGGAGCAACCCCGTTGCATATTGCTGCAGATAGTGGGAATCTGGAAATGATCAAATGTCTGCTTCAAGCTGGAGGTGACCCAAACACATCTGATGATGTAAGTCACCATGTCTGAACACTTTGTGTAACTTGCTAAGTGTAGTGTTGCTATAATTTATTCTATTTCATATTAGATATTACATTTGCGTATAATCATGGTGATTCTGCATTGCATTTTAGCTTTACTATACAGTTTCCTTTTCTTTGTCTTTTTTATGAAATCCGGAAGTGTGGGAAACAATAATAATCCATCTCTGAACTTATTTCTTCTTTGGGAAATAAAAAAGTTTGAAGCAACATTGCCTACATCCAGTAAATCTTACTGTGGATTGCATTTTCCTTCTTTCTTTCCTACAGGATGGATTTAAGCCAATACAGGTTGCTGCACTAAGGGACAACCTTGAAGTTGTGGAACATCTTTTACCGTTGACATCTCCAATCCCAGGTGTTTCAAATTGGACTGTTGATGGAATAGTAGAGTACACGTTATCTAAAATGGCTGAGGAAAAGGTGCCACTCGAATCTTCATTTGACTGTTTTATATCTTATGTTCATGAAACCTCTTATGTTGAAAATCCGGTTAACCTTGAGTCCTTGACATCTGAATACGTTCTACAGGCTCAAGTAAGCGAAGCAGGCAGTTTACAGAGCCGGCAACCTGTTGAGGTTCGTTATAATCATACATGCTTTTGATGTTAGTCAAGGAGTCTAATTTTAAATATTACAATAGTCTTGACATATAACTGTCGGATCTTGATGGCACAATCGTGACGCCACTTAATGCCATTCAGGTGTCACCTGAGGCGAAAAAGAGATCCTTGGATGCCAAATCTAGAGGTGACGATGCCTTCAGAAGAAAGGACTACCTAGTAGCGGTGGACGCGTACACGCAGGTAAGAATCATTTTCCCTTCTGGAAAGCAGCAGCATGGCACAAAAATACTAGGGGTTTGTTTGGTTTGGTTCCCTAGGTAGCCCTGCCAAAAATTTGGCTGCTCATCATGTTTTGGTCATTGTTTGGTTTGTAGCCAAAAATTTGGTTGCCAATGGATGTCCACACTTCCCACTCACAGATTTTTGCCAAACAGTTGGCCGGATGTGGGCAGAGGATTCCTTGATCAAAAAATTGGCAAGCCAACCTTTGGTACGGCTAGTGTGGGCACCAGCCAAACACACCTAGAATTCTAGTTGTAAGACATCCGAGTATTGGTGCAATCGTAAGACGACCTTCATTTATGAAACAAGTCCTATGTCCTAAGTTTATTGTGTTATTATACTGTATTTCAGGCTATCGAGTTTGACCCGAATGAGGCTGCGCTGTTTTCAAACAGAAGCCTCTGTTGGCTGCGGGCAGGGCAAGGTGAGCGTGCGCTGGAGGATGCAAGAGCGTGCCGAGCATTGAGGCCTGACTGGGCAAAGGCTTGCTTCAGGGAAGGTGCAGCGCTGCGCCTGCTGCAGGTCTGTCGCTTGCACATAGATGTCTGGAGATCCACTCCACGCCCTTGTTTTTTCTTTTCATTCTTTACACGGCTATACATATATACATTGACTCGAGAGTACACTTGTTTTGTGGCAGAGGTTCGATGAGGCCGCGAACGCGTTCTATGAGGGAGTGCAGCTTGAGCCGGAGAACAAAGAGCTCGTGAACGCGTTCAGGGAGGCGGTGCAAGACGGGAGGAAGTTCCACGGCACGGACAAGCCTGCGAACGGAACACAGCCGGAGTGAGATATACGACGGTGATCATAGTGAAGCTGAGCTTGTATGAGAATCTCTATCTGCCTAGAAGGCTAGAACTAGAATGGCATCGGCGATCCCTTTTACTTGTCAGGGATGATGTTTGTGAAATCGAGTAGAGGTTTTCCGTTGGGTTTGTAACTCGACGAGCACTGTATGGTACGAGTACTGGTCCACTGTTGGTTGTCAGTCAGAGAGGGGAAATCTGGTTTTGAGAAACAGTTACGGAGAGTATGCATATTGAGTGTGAGTAGATGTTACAAGTGGCCTGTCATGAGGAACTTGTGGTACATTTTCCTTTTCAACATTATTACTACCACCGTCCTTTCCTTTAAAATTTATCTTATTTTCTTGCCGCATCTTCCGATTCCATTGGGCCATATAGGTTTGAAACTAAGATGTCAAAATATGTTAGTACTAAAAACCATGACTTTGATAGAATGGCCTGTCATGAGGAACTTCCGCCGGATTTTCTTTTTTTTCTCCACATTACTACCATCATCCTTTACTTCAAAATTAGTCTTTTCTTTGCTATAAATCTGATATTTCGTTGGTTTGTACAGATCTGACAATTGCAAAAGAAGTTGTGAAAAATATGTTAGTTTGTCACTTTGTGTGTTGAAGTCTAAGACGTCTTGGATATGGTATGGTCTTTGGTGTAGGAATTTGACTTAATATTACTCTAGTACAAAATAATATAACTAGTAGTATATAGTACTCTCTCCCACCCATATTAGTTAGATTTGGATGAATCTAAAAACTATTTAGTATATAGGTTCATCCAATTTTGACAAATCCAAATCAATTAATATGAGTCGGAGGGAGTATCATAATATAATGTTTTACATAACAGAACAAGCTAATCCCAATAAACTTAAGGCATATATTCAATTAAAAAATTAAATGCAATGCTTCTCACTCTAAGATCATGGTCGATGTGACCTGCCCGCAAATGGGGAGGAGTTCGTGGTTTTGGGTGGGTTAGGTTGTCTCAGCGAGAATGGCGAGAAGATAGTGGTGTTCTCGCCTCAGAGTAAGTTGCCCCACGCAAAGCCTATCTGAAGTCCATTACGTTTTTGTCGCATCTATTCTGGTCGGCGAGTTTTAGAACCGGTAAGCGGTTATCCCGCTCCCTCGATATCGGATATCCGAGGGTCACGGATATTTGGATTTGATAGAGATGCCGCCTCAATGGGAATGGCGAGAAGATAGTGGTGTTCTCGCCTCGGAGTAAGTTGTCCCACGCAAATCATATCTGGAGTTCTTAGTTTGTCAGTTCTTCGCCATTTCTCTAGCGGATTGCTGACGTGTATGATTTTTTTTTGAGAGATGTATGATTTTTCTTGGGTTAACCCCTCAACCTACTTACCGCAAAAAAAAAAAAAAAAAAAAAACCCTCAACCTAGAAATTTTGGTGTTTGGGGGAATTTATCCTTGACTGTGTGTTCAGTATGAAACAACACAAACTATATAATCAGGTTAGGCTCATTGGTTTTTTTTTTCTGCACGGGATCAACGGGGTTATCTTTCTTCAGATTTATTATTAATAAATAATGTGGTTTTTTAATTAACCCGAAACAGGTTATTTCGAGATTCCTATTTTATTTCTTTTTACATTATGTTGACGTGGCTTATCGTGGTCGGCACGATTCGACTTGGGTGGTCTCCTGCGATCTCTCTCTCTCCCTGTCCGTCCCGTCCCCAAGCACCGCGCTCCCTCTCGCCGCAGGGAACCCTCCTCGCCTCTCCTCCCAACCGCCGGAGCACACCTCGGAGCGGGACACCTCTTCGGACCGCCGCCGCCGCAGGAGACCGCGCTTCGCCCTCCTCCTCCTCCTCTCGGTAAGGAAGCCCTGGCTCTCTGCTCCGTACGTGCCTTCTTTTGTGCTGCTTCTACGACCTTCCGCAGCGAAGAACCGAACCGAATCGAGTCCAGTTCAGTCCAGTCCGATCTCTCTTCCCCGAGACCGGTCTCGCGTCGTGGTGCGGGCGTCGCGACGATCGCAGCGTAGTACTTTCCGCTCTCTATCCGCCCCCCGAATCCAGGGGAATTGGGGATCGCTTTCATACGGGGCCACGGGGACTGAATTCAGGGATTTACTTTCCGCCATGTACCGTCGCCTAGAGGAGGGATGTACTTTCCGCCATGTGTGCTGTCGTGAGCTTTCCCCCTTGATTTGCCATGTCCAAACGAATGTGGCTGTATGTGTTTCTGTACACTTATGTGCTAACAAGATCAGGAAAACTAGTT
This sequence comes from Avena atlantica, assembly GCA_910589765.1. Taxonomy (NCBI): domain Eukaryota; kingdom Viridiplantae; phylum Streptophyta; class Magnoliopsida; order Poales; family Poaceae; genus Avena; species Avena atlantica. The sequence goes on from OU342733.1 coordinate 1,316,855, forward strand.
ACCAAGCTGACTGTAGTATTAGCTGTGTGATGTTTGTTTATCTCTGATCTCCCTAGAATTGCGAGGACAAATAATTTTATGTCTACATAAGTGTTAAGAAGTCTTGATTTGTTTACATAGTATTAAGAACTGTTGAAGTCGTAGCTGGAGATTGCAGGAAGATATGTTTGCTAGATCTGGTATCCTTTCTCCGCAGGCTGGCTAGCACACCGGGTGTGCTCTTCTCCCCCGCTCCCCTGTTTGTGTGGGCTATCTTTAGGGGATACATTGCTATGAAAATTAACTTCCTCTCGAATACATCCATCCGCCCTGTTTGTTGCTGATGGATTATTTGCTTCCTTGAACTTGCATGGTGGAATCATAGTAAAAACAGTCAGCTTGTGATTTTCAATTTTCTACTTTGCACATGTTCATCCATGCCCATATGATCTGAAAGCTTGAGTGTGAATGTTGATCATGCTAAAGCCGGACCTTTTAGCTGGGAAGCGTGCTACAGTTGTGGGTGCACTGATGTTTTAATGTAGAATCTCCATGCAGAGCACATATGTTCATTGGTTCTAGAGCACATATGTTCATTGGTTCTGTTATGTAACGCTATTAATTACTAGACTAGAAGCAGTCAGTTATTTTCCAATTTTTAGATCCATCCACCCCCTGAATCCATCTGGGCAGTTCTGTAGTAGAAGCCATGTGAAACTGTTGTTTCTTGACTGTTTGCTAACGACCAGTTTTTATTTATTACTCTGCACATGTCTATATATTTATGATCTCTTATAGGATATATAAAAGTTTGGAAATGAAATGATGATCATGCTAATAGATCCCTGATCTTATAACTTGAAAGTGTTCTGCCGTTATGGATGTACTCATGTTGATGTAAAATTCGGTGTAGAGTCAGTTTTTCATTCTGTTATTTAGCATTCTGCCACTCATTCTATTTAACATGCCTGAGACCTTGCTTGTTTGAACATCCTTAATTCTTGCTGTTTAATGCATGGCTTTCGCTCGTGATGCTATTTCAGGAATCTTGTCCGCCATGGGTGAGTACACGATCCAGATAAGCACCAAGCTGATCGACCAGCTCGCCCGCGACGACGAGAAGGTGAAAAGGAAGGCCAGGAAACCCAAGCCCAAGAAGGTCGTTGAACAACAACCAGAAGAGCTTCAGGACAATGCCAGCAGGGAGCTTCCAAGCGAGCCCAAGAGCAGCCCCATTCCTGCTCCTGGGTGGTCACTGCCACCCCCCATGTACTTGCCAGTGACCCCTGCTCCACCACCACCACCCTCGCCCGCAATCCAAGAGGTGGAGGCCATACGCGCTGTCGTGGCGGAGAGCGCGAATGTGCTGGAGAAGCTGGGCAAGGCGGAGAGCGAGAGGCAGCTTGAGCTCGCCAGGAGGTCCAAGGAGCTGCACGACAGGGAGTTCAAGCTGCCGTACCAGAACCCCGTGCCGTGCGCCGAGGAGAAGGCCGGCTGCCTCGACTGCTACGTGAGCAACGCCGCACAGGACCCACTCAAGTGCGCCGAGGCCGTCAGGAGGTTCGAGGCGTGCGTCCGCATGGCCAGGCAGAGCGGAAGCATGGGTGTTGTGACCAAGTGAGTGAGGTGGCAGGCGCACGATTTTGCCTTGTCCAGATGGTTTTGAATAACCTGGATTTTTTGACACCTGAAACACCAATGTAGATCAATTTGCAGTGAATTGGTCTAGGCGAGGCCTGAGTGAGTGTCCTTCGGTTTAGGGGTTCCATGTTGCATACATTCTGCTGCAGAATGAAACATGAATTGCAGGTGCAAATCAAGGTGTTTTGATGAGTATACGGACTGCGGGACCCGATTTGACTCGTTCTTGTTTACATCTATTGTATTTATTTTCTGCCGCGCCATGGTTTAGCTTCAGCCGTGGCTACTCCTGTGCTGGTTAAATCATCTAGTGCTACTCCAAGTGAATGATCTATGTTAGGGTGGCTGATCAAAAAGCCTAATTTGAAATTTCCTCATGCACCCATTTTTCTCATTGATATTTCCTTTAATGTACAGATTGATGCCTGAGTTTTCCTCTTGTGAAAGAAATGGAAGGAAATGTCATGGTTTTAGCTGGCTGTTAAGTTCCTTGTTTGTTGTCCATTTGAACATATATCCCAGCTTTAATAATGTGAGCAAATATCCCAGCTTCTACTAAACCTGGGAAATGCCCAAGGGCACAAAACAAATCACATTACAAATATCTGAACAATATAAAGTTCAACAAAGCCCAAGATAAATATCATGGCAAATCATTCCATATTTGAAATTGGTGAGGGCTAAGCAAATCAACTTCAAATCCCTTTTACACTATTTCTATACTCCTTTGTACATACTATTGTTTTCCTAGAAAAGAAACCTGTGTCGTCATGCTGCTTGAAGTCACACCGACATCAGTTCTCATATCAAACATGACAAATAATTGTTCCCAGCTTGTACTTAAGCTGGACAAGTACTGGAGCAGATTAATTAGAAAGCAATAAGTTATAATCCGAAGGAGATGAATCCATATTACAAGCATCTGAAGAAGACAGAGGTCAGAATGCGACAAAGCCGACTGCAATCTCGACATAACATTGTACATTATCTATGTAGCTTTCACCCGATTTTCCTCGGTTAACTAGACAACGCTATTCAGCTTCATGCTCTTCAATTGTGTGGTTGGCCTTCCTCCTCTGCTCAGCCCTCCGCTTGGCCTCCTTTCGTTCGCGGACCAGTCTTGGAATTTCCTTCCATGTCTTCGGTTTAAATGCCATTACTGTATAGATCACAAATGATGTCAGATCAAACTTGTAGAAAGTAATGTTTCGCCAAAATTAATACCACATGACATTAAAAGATTGAGACTTTAGGCCAAAAAACAAAAAACTACTCTCAGTTCTTACTTTACTACACGTCATATCTCAATCTAATCATGTGATGCTGCTACCAGATTGCTACTATTCCTCTTCTTCAAACAACATAATGCTAATGCTAATGGGAGATGGCATGTTGAGAGTGGTACATGGGATGTGATGGATGCTTGTATTTGTTAGTGAAATGTGGCAAAGAGAGAAATAAATACACACGTACCTTCATACTGGGCATCTAGTTCTTTGGTGTCAAGGCTGCCCAATCGCTGCTGCACGCATCTAGGGAGCTTCTTTATAGCAGGACAATCCTTAATTTTAAGACTATGGAGAGACCCGTATGTTTGTGGCTCGTTGGGTAGGGATGCCAGGGTACTGCACCTTCCAAGGCAAAGGCGTTCCAATGATGGGGTCTGGCCCGACACAGGCTCCAGTGATGTCAGCCCACTGTTGTCTCTAATGATTAGTTCCTTGAGGGAGGTGGGCAGACGGAGAATGCCCCCCAACATGCCAGCACAGGACCATATATCTAAAGATATGAGACAAGGAGGAAGTGAATGCTCTCCTGCTGCTGTTGCTGCTGATGGGTCCGGTGCATTTATGGAAGCAGTGACCTCTGGTTTTGGGGGCCCATCCAGCTGGCATGACAGGACTTGAATACTACTGCAGTCCCAAATAGTTATGGTCTTTAAGGACGGTGGAAGATGTAGAACCCCTGATAAACTATCACAATCATTTAACCACAGATATTCTAGGTATGGGCAAAAGTGATTCACGGGTGATGATGACAGCTGTGATACAGCTGTGGGCACGACTGCCTCACTGCAGGAAGACTCTTGAACCAACTCTGACGTGCCCAGCTGCTGCTTGCCGAATATAGACTCGAGCTTTCTGCACATCAAAATAGACATTCTCTTGAGAGATGTTGGGACATTGAACATCTCTACCAAACTAGCGCAATGTTCTAATCGAAGAGACTCCAGAGCTGGCAGGTGCTGACTCCTTTCAGATGCTGATGGCTGGACAGGACCTTGTGTGTATCCAGTCAGATGATTGCACCTTGTGATATTTAATGTCTTCAAGGATACCAAGCTATTGAACACCACCTCTGGCCAGTAGACGAGCACATCACATCTATCAATTGTCAAAACTCCAAGATGTACAAAATAGTCCCACGGCTCTAGTCCACCCGATCCAAAGAAAGAGTTGCAGTATCCTAACTCCATAACTGTAAGAGGGGATTTCTGGTTCCATTTCTCCCTGCTGTCCACTGGTAACATTGAATTGCACTCAGCCCCTGATGTTGTTTCTGTGTTTTCTAGCCTCAGTGTCAGCTCGGTCAGTGAAGACAAATATCTTTCTACCCAATGGAAGAGCTCCTGCTTGCCATCTTTAATTTCTAATACAGTGAGTTTTGGTGCTTCCGGTAGATCCATCAGCTTTGGGCATTTCTTAATTGATAGTTTCTCAAGCTGAGGAAACAATATCCCTTCTACTTGGAGTGCAGCATCCCACTTCTGAAAATTCTCCAACTCTTCCATTTCGAGTACCTTTAGGGCAGGAAATGCTGAGCGATAACCACCAGTATATGGTTGTTCAAGCAATGGTGCTTCAGGTAATGCCACCAGCTTTCTACAATACCTAATAAACAACTTCTCAAGCATTGGAAAGATTATTTGTCCTTCCGGACTCTCATTTATTTCCCACCATCTCTCAAAATTCAACAAATGTTCCAGTGTAAGCTGCTTCAGTTTTGGAAAAGTGAAGGATGTACCGTGTCTAAACAAAACTTGCAATCTTTCACAATGCGAAAGATGGATCTCAACCATGTTTTGTAACATACCCATGCACTTTCCTCCATAGGAATATATCCTCAAAACCTCCAGCCTGTCATGAGGTTTGAAATTGGTGAGCACCTCGCTGTCACAAACAGAAGTCCATCTTAATCTCAGTTCTTTGAGATCATTTTTGTTTCCAAGATTTGCTAGTTTTGCCTCTGCTTCAATATCAATATTCTCCACCTGGCATAGCTCTAGCTGACCACCAAGGTTTAGATGCTTCAGCTCTGCAACATCACTGCAATCAGGGCCACTATGTGCTGCTACAAAACATGTAAGTGTTTGTAGCTTAGTGAGTTTTCCAAGTTCTGGAGGCATGCTCTTCAACTTCCGACATTCATGAGTGTAGAGGTGACGAAGGGAATTCATATACTTCATTTGCCTTGGAAGTTGATGGAGCTCATAGCAGTAGGAAAGGTCCAACATTTGCAGGTTATATAGAATACTGATATCTTCAGGAAGTGCTTCGATAAAACTATTTGAGAGATCAAGGTACCTCAGGTGATGCAGATACTTTGGTTTCATTAGAAATGATTCTCCCCATATATGAAGCTTCAAGGCATGCAAAGAGTTGTATTTTGATAGATGTTTCAATGGTCTTTCCATAGATCTAAACAGTAGCAGTGTTTGGATAGCAGGGGATCTTTTCTCCATAGAATCATTCAGTATACCTACTTCAGATGACAAAAACAAATGTCGAGCTGTATCTGGAAACCACTCGGTGTCACTTGGTTTTTTATTTGCAACAACACATTCCTTTTCCATAACAAATATTGCAATATCATGCATAAGATCATGGATTTTCCATGTAGTTCTAGAATAATGTTTATCGTCTTTGGACTCCTCTTTGTCCATAAAGAATGACCTTGAGGCCAGCTCACTAAAAATTTGTTTTCCAATGGTTTCAAGACTATCTTCCTTATGTTCTGGGATAAATCCATTTGCGATCCATAGTTGGATCAGCTTGTCCACATCAATCTTGTAATCCTTAGGAAACACGGCACAGAACGCAAAACACTGCTTCATATGTGATGGCAAGTCGTTGTAGCTAAGCTTGAGTATTGGCAAAATGCCAGTTTCCTCAGTGCAAATGCTACTTCTAGATAATACAGCCTTCCATTCTTTCACGCTGGTCTTGGTCCTTAGTACAGAACCTAGTGCAGTTGCAGCTAAAGGAGAGCCAGAACATCTCTCTGCAATCTCACCAACCATCTCGACTAGCTTGGCGGTTTTTTTTTCCTGCAAACCAAATGCTTTAACCTCGATAATTTCCTTTAAGAAGCTATCCTCCAAATTCTTGAGGGGATAGGGTTTATCTGTACCCATAATTTCAGCAACTCGATTATCACGAGTTGTTGTCAACACAACACTACCGGTGCCACCATGTTGAAGACAGACCTTCAGCCGTTCCCACTTATGGACCTCTCTGTTCCAAACATCATCTAATACAAGGAGATACCTCTGCCCGCTGACCAGTTTCTGAAGTCTATCCAGTGGTGGTTTGTCTGTATCTTCATTCTTCTTGGGAGATGCTTCAACTATACTCTTAGCCAGGAAGTTCACATCAAAGGTATCGGAGACACAAATCCAGAGCAGCAACTGGAAATGCTTCTGAATTTGAGGCTCATTGAATATGAGTTGTGCTAATGTGGTCTTGCCAAGGCCCCCCATTCCGACGATGGGAACAACTGTGAGATCTGCATTGCTAGCTCGACCAAGTAGCATTTCAACAATATTCTTTTTCTCTCTGTCTCTGGATCTTCTAGCAATATCTTGTGGGTCAACGATAACATAATCTGTTTGCCTCCACTGCTTGGACACCGATGGTTGTGGTCGGAACTTGAACCTAAAGGCATGCATTTCTGTTACAAGGACCTCAATGTCCTGCAGAATCTGGCAAAGCTTGTGACTCATTCTGCGACGAAACTCAACACGGTTGTGAGTAGGGAAGAGTTTAATCCCATCAAAGCCAAGCTTTCTGTGGTGTCCATTCTTCTTGGCTTCACGGCGGAGTGCTTCGTACTTGAACTCGTCGAAGACATCGTTCGCCACATAGGCCACTGTCTTGAGATCCTGGAGCCAGGCTTTGGCACCTTCTCTGTGTGCCATGGCTTGCTCCTCGGCGTCGGTGATGACGTCGAGGATGGCCGGAAGCTTGCGCTTAAGAGTCTTGTGCTGCTCCTCCATTCCCTCCATCACGTTGTACTGGTCCAGGAGGTAGATGGACGCCTTGTCCCTCAGCATGGACACCAGCGGCCCGATGGCCATGGAGACCACCAGCTCCGCCATTGGAACGCTTGCACAACACAAGCGCACTACAGAGTAAATGGAGAAGACATTGGTGTGAGCAAGACATGCATAGACAGAGCTTGAACCAATCACAAGTCAATAATCCAATAATGCAGCCATAGTTAAGAACAAATATTTCTATAAACCTGAATGTAGTTTGACTTAGACGACTTAGTCCAGCCAACGGTCCGGATCAACGATGCATGTTAATTAACTCTAAAAAAAACTTTAGTTGAATAAATTCGAAACAAAGAAGATGTACTGATATGAACTTACATATACGCTGATTTACGCAGGCAAACGAAACCCATCCACACATACAAGACAATAATACTTGATAATGCTATGGAAGATATCCTAAAATCCAGATGGGCTAACAATCCGAATAAAAAAAATTAACTTTAGGTAGTGTATATATGCAGCAACGTCACTATGAGACCCTGCTCATCGAGTTCTTATGTATCTATCTATTCTAACAATAGGGTCGGCAAAAATCTTGGTGTTAATAAAAAAGAAGCCAAATGCACATACATAATGAGTCGTATGAATAAAACTGAGAAAAAGTATCAAGTACAAACCAGAATATAGACTCATAATTAATAAATAAAAATAAATTTGGAACTAGCGGTAAGAATTGGTTTACATCTCCAACTAGCGGCCATTTGGAAGGTATGTCCTAACACTTGGTGTATGATCCAAAGTAGTATAACAAATGCAAGCATATTATAGTGTTTTAGTGATTTGTTTACACAATCAGAACTGAAAATGGTAAAATCTTGCAGCTGCGGTCAAAAGTTACCTTGTTCGTTGGAACAGCCTTGGAACAAAAACGGGTGCCCCTCACGAGCTCTCTCCCCGGAGCACCCAGGACGTGGTCCTCACCGGCAGGTGGACGGCGAGCAGCTCCGGCGTCGCAGCGGCAAGACGCTGAAGCGAGCAGCGACTCCTGCGAAGCTGTGGCGTCGCAGCGGCAAGACGCTGAAGCGAGCGGCGACTCCTGCGAAACTAAGAATATGTATTGATATGAACTTACATATAGGTTGATTTACGGAGGCAAAAAAACCCATCCACACATACAAATGGACTAATAGCTAAAATAACTAGACTCAAAATTTGTAGACAATAATACTTGATAATGCTATGGAAGATACCCTAAAATCAAGATGGGCTAAAATTCGAAATGAAAAAAAGATAAACTTTAGGTACTGTATATGCAGCAACGTCACTATAGGAGACCCTGCTCATCGAGTTCTTATGTATCTATCTATTCTAAAAATAGGATCGGTAAACATCTGGGTGTTAATAAAAAAGAAGCAAAATGCACATAATGAGTCGTATGAATATAACTGAGAAAAAGTATTAAGAACAAACCATAATATGGAATTCTCTCATAATTAATAAATAAAAATAAATTCTCTCATAATCTTTACTATTTATTAAAGGAGAAGAGGACATGATGGTGGTACGTCGTTCTGCATTTACCCCTTATTTTCAGACTATTTACTAAAGAATGCCACCGCCAAAGCAACTTGCGAATTCGTTTTTTTCCTCATCCCCTGCTTCGCACGTTTTCTCCACACCCCCATCCCAACATAGCCTCCATGGCTTCCATCTCAAAAAAAAAAACATAGCCTCCATGGCTTCCGGCGATTAGGGCAGGGCGCCGCCCCCATCTCCAGCACGGGGCCTCCCATCCCAAGCACGACGCGCACTCCCCTCCGCCACCCACCTCCCCATATTTACCCACCCTTCTCCCATCGCCCCTCTGCTTCTCGTCCCGTCTTCGACCCACGGCTGGGAAAAAACCACGACGCGGATGTTCCAATCACCGCATGCCGGTTCCATCTGGGAGGATATGAGATATGAGCGTTATGGGGTGCCCGTCCTCCGCAGCGTCAGCAGAGGCACCTAGCGGAGGCGTTGGCCGGATTCGTCCTGGAGGTCGACGGGGCCGCCTAGGGGCGGAGGAGGGCTATGTGCGGGAGAGGCTTCCCGGCACTTCGCAACTTGTCTCTCCTGTTTGTGCCTAGGATGCACATCCAAATACCTTTTGGCCTCTCTGAATCAGACTACGAGTTATTTGACAGTTGGTAAATCTCGCAGCATGCTCTCAGAATATTTTACATAGCATGAATGTTTTCAGGAGTCTAGATATACTATAGATCAAAAGAAACCAGTAGGTCGTATGGTGGATTGGATTAGAAAGGATTAGGGAGAAATTTTCCTTGGATGGGATCTAATTCATCTCAATGTCAATCCCTTACGAACAAGGCATTATGAAGAGTAATTTGAACAATGGATGGTCTAGAAGTTACCAATTGTCTGTTAACTTCAATTGGGGATTTTTCCAATAGCTTCAATTAGGAAAATAATTGATTTTAGAGGATTATGATATTTTCTACCAAGTTTACATGTAGGACTAACGGTATGGTCTAAAATATGAACAATGCATGTAGAGTTACCACCTGATTATGAGCTCACACCGCTAATTTCCATCGTTTGGGAGACACTTTCTTATTGGTACATCAGAAACTTTGATCGCTTAGTTGTGCAAATTCGTGTTGTGATAGAGGTTACATGGTTCTCGTTTTCCCTAATTTCAATATTCTTTGAGTCCTCACCATTCATGTAATAATATAGTTAAGTTCAAAATGCAGCAGTGCTCACTCCAACATGTGGTTCCTGTAAAATGTAGTTCTGCTCCTTTCAAGATTTTATTTAACTCATTTCCCTCCTTTGTACAATTACTAAGCTTAGATGGTTTTACTCCTTTTCATCTCTGTTGAATCAGTCACTATTCTGATTAATCACGATGGTTATACTATCAACTTATATAAGATCTTTCAGGGGAAAACACAAACAAATTACTAGGCACGATATACTAGGCTGCTAGCATGATGTAGTCATTCTTTTTAGAGTCCAACTTCGATTAGATTTTTCTCTTATTAAATAGGAGTAGTAGAAATGCCTCTTTAACCATCTTTACTACTTCAAGGCCAGCTTCTTAGCTCTCCTGATAGTTTCCTCACCTATCTTGTTGTCTTGCATTTGAGCAGGTGATGCGGATATTCAAGAAATCATGTTGACGCTCTCCTATTGGTTTACATCTTTAGCCATTCTATGCCTGCCAAATCTGCAGAACGTCGAGTTGTTGCTTACTTGGGCATTTTGATATATCTGTTTCTTGGCCATTGTCATCTTTTATGGTGAGTAAATGAAACATATATACTCTAGATAAATATTTCTTTAGGTGAAATGAGTATTTATCATATTGTTGTATTCCACCCAATTATCTCAAAGTTTAGTGATATGGATATGTTGCCAGTTCAACCATCATTTGTAGGCGGATACTCAGAGGACAGACGATCAAAAAGCAAAGAAGGTAGGCGCAACCCATTGAGGAGAATATTAGATCCATTACTAAAGTCTAGGAAAACGTCCACTTTTGTGCCAGTTCATTCATTTGTTCCAAAGTTTCATCTGGACTTTGTGCCTACTGTGGAGCCTGACTAGGTTCTCGTCCAAGTCATTGCCACCTCTGACCCTCCCGCGTCTAGATAATCGCTCGCCTCCGGAGGAGGTCCATCGCTATTCTGTAACTGCCCGTGGCAGAGCACGAGGACGGCGACGTTCAAATTTCTTATTGGCGCCGTTTAAATTTGCACTTTCTTTTTTTGCATATGTGGTTGAAGCTTTGATGTATGTTTCCACTAGATACCTTCTGATATATTCAAGGTCTCAATGGAAGCCATATTTAGCTAAGTATGGTGGGTGGAGCAGCCGAGTAGCAATGGAGTTGAACCAACTTCTATTCTTTCCTAATTCCTCTATGTTTATGGAAATGAGCTTGAAATCTCCAACCAATCTGTGTAGAAATAAATTGGAAAGAATGTCATAAGCATCATATGTAGTTGAATTAGTTTTAACAGACTGTCTGTGATCTGATCGAATAGGTCATATACATAGAGGATAAGATCTAGAATAAGATGTTCGGTGCTTGGTTTATGATTGCTCTAGAGTCAGTCTCACCACAATGACAAGAGAGGATTTAGTCTCCATGGTAAGAACTGACACTTTGTTCCTTTCAGTTTACAATTGTGGCATGCTCGTTGGCTTTCAAGTGATGTTTGACATGGCAGTTTTGTTGCTACAGGTATAGCAAGGATGAAAACAAAGAACTTAGAATTTTGATTTCAGGTTTATGTTATTTAGGCCATACCATATTAGAATTCTCATAATTTCTCAAGTTTGAGGTTCTGGTGCTACAAAATTTTATTGCCCTGCAGAAGTATAATCGGTTTTGTAGAGGAAATAAGATTGTAAAGGTATATTCCTGGACTGCGTGCATTGCACTACAGACTTATGACATGTGGTGACCCTTTCTGCTGAAGAACACAAGTGTTTACATAATTTACGGTAGCGAGGAAGCAGGGATTATTGAACTTCCTTTATTACCACGGAATCATGACATGATTTTAGTAATACGATACATCTTCTCCATTCATAACTAATTTATTATCTTCTTTGAAGCTGCTTTTTTCTTGTACTGTACATTTTATGAAGGTACTACTTATTCCCTTGTACCAAAATTTTATTCTCCATAATTTGTTCTGAAGAAACTCAGGTTTCTTGTACTAAAATTTACCTTGTTGCTGAAATTTCATAGGAAGGAGGAGCTCGAGGGAGCAAACAGAACAAGCATAAAGGAGCTAGAAAATAGAAGTTGTCGTGATAATTAATCTGCAAGCTTCAGTCAAATCCTAATTCCTAACCACTATGTGTTTGATAATTTCCATGAATAAAACCATTATATTTTGCTTTTGATTAAGTAGTTCAAATATAGCACCTAGCAGCAGCACAGGACGCGACCAACTCCTTCTCACAGAAAATAATATTTGTGCTTACAACCTACAACTATAGTGTACCATTTGTCAGTATGATAGAGAATGGCTCCATGTTCTGAATATCATTTTATTTGATCTGACGTTGCCTCTAATCGCCTCATGTTGATAGTGTCAGTGATGGGAAGCTATTTGATACTCAATTACATACTTGGGCTCTTCTTTCCACATGTGCATACATGAACTACTATTGATGCATACAGGTCTGGGAGAGCAGATCGATCCATGTAACTGGATTTAGTGTCAGTGTATGGCAGTCATGTAGATACTCTAGATGGCGGCAGCTTATCTAGCTATCAGGTCATGCTCACAGAATATATCGCCCACACACGGCGATGGCAATTTTATCCCTATAGCTGGCTCCCATGAAGGTTGTCATGTCCAGCTACAAGCAAGCCACTGGTTTTCTTCAATATGTTTACTTTAATCCAGATTGGTCATTAGTTGCCTCTTATCTCATGCAAAAAGGATAGTCTGATCCTTAGATTACAGGAGTTAACTTCACAGTTTCCCATTGTCTTAATCAACATGGTTCTATTAATTAGTGAAGATAAGCATGTCACTGAGCTTGGTCAGCTTGTATTGCAAATAGTACCCTGATTGCTTAGGAAGGCAGCTTAACTCTTGTTGATTGTTTCGTTAGTAGTCAGATATACTAGGTACCATCTCCGAACTATAAATGCAGTCATGATGTTTCATGCTTGAAACACACCAAGACAAGAAAATTACCACGATTTGGAATGCAGCAGAGATGTACAGTTTGTAGATGGTACTGCGAGGATTCTTCCATTGCAGCTTCCTAATGGATCTTTTCAGTATGCTATTTTTTTTTGCCTAGACGAGCAAGATCTTCCCGAGATAAACATTGAAGAAAGGATACCAAAGAGGAAGAACTTAAGCGCAAGAAAAGGAAGAAGAATTTGCAACAGGGATTCCCTCCCGCTGCCTCACAAATCTAGGACTCACTGTAAATATCTACCAGGAGATGACGAAACTAAGTCCCAGAGATGAAGAGGAAGACGCTTTTCTGCTGTAAAATTCCAGAGGAGGCTTGCTCTAAGCGTTGAGACTTGAGATAGGAAGAGATGAGCAATGCGAGTACTTTAGCATCTGTCGTTATTGACACTATATGTACCGATGCTATTATATTTTACATTATTTTTATTAAGAGATACGTTATGGTTAGAAAGGTTTATTTGTTTCTGAACATATAATTACTCGAAGTATCAAGAATTCTTTATTTGACAAAAAAAATTCCTTACTTCTTTGACACCAACTCAAAATTTTTTCCTTATGTGACATCGCCGTAACTGCTGGCTCCATGATCGTATTTGCAAACAAAATCACCGGAGGTAGCTGTGTCGAAGATGAATTTGTTTCTGTAGCTTCACCACTTTAGTGTTCACTTTACAGCCCCTTAATTTTTTTTAGTGGGCCCCTTCATTATTCTAATATGTTGTTTATACGTGAACACAACAATGTATATAACATCAGGTTTATATATTTATATGGCACACAGATGAATTCGTCTAATTCCATATTTATAAATTGCATGCCCAATTTTGATCACATAATGCACCAGGGGCAAAAGCGTCCTTTCATCCCCCTATTTAACTCCATCAATGTCCAAAATGAACTAGAGTGTTAAATAAGGAAAGAAAAATTTGACGTGCTGTCAAATAGGGAAGAAAAACTCTTTCAAAGTCAAATAAGGAATCATATTTTTAAGGAGTGTCAAATAAAGAATTATCTCAAGTATGATTGACTAATCCATCAGTCTAAGAGTTACATAATTATGTTGATCCATACCAATGCATATGTGTAATTTATACCTTTGATGACATGTTTGTTTACATGTTTGATGACGTGTCGTGGCAACACACAAGCATTCAACTAGTTAATAAATTAAAATAAATTTGGAACTAGCGGTAAGAATTGGTTTACATCTCGAACTAGCGGTCATTTGGAAGGTATGTCCTAACACTTGGCGTATGATCCAAAGTAGTATAACAAATGCAAGCATATTATAGTGTTTTAGTGATTTGTTTACACAATCAGAACTGAAAATGGTAAAATCTTGCAGCTGCGGTCAAAAGTTACCTTGTTCGTTGGAACAGCCTTGGAACAAAAACGGGTGCCCCTCACGAGCTCTCTCCCCGGAGCACCCAGGACGTGGTCCTCACCGGCAGGTGGACGGCGAGCAGCTCCGGCGTCGCAGCGGCAAGACGCTGAAGCGAGCAGCGACTCCTGCGAAGCTGTGGCGTCGCAGCGGCAAGACGCTGAAGCGAGCGGCGACTCCTGCGAAACTAAGAATATGTATTGATATGAACTTACATATAGGTTGATTTACGGAGGCAAAAAAACCCATCCACACATACAAATGGACTAATAGCTAAAATAACTAGACTCAAAATTTGTAGACAATAATACTTGATAATGCTATGGAAGATACCCTAAAATCAAGATGGGCTAAAATTCGAAATGAAAAAAAGATAAACTTTAGGTACTGTATATGCAGCAACGTCACTATAGGAGACCCTGCTCATCGAGTTCTTATGTATCTATCTATTCTAAAAATAGGATCGGTAAACATCTGGGTGTTAATAAAAAAGAAGCAAAATGCACATAATGAGTCGTATGAATATAACTGAGAAAAAGTATTAAGAACAACCATAATATGGAATTCTCTCATAATTAATAAATAAAAATAAATTCTCTCATAATCTTTACTATTTATTAAAGGAGAAGAGGACATGATGGTGGTACGAGCTCTCTCCCCGGAGCACCAAGGACGTGGTCCTCACCGGCAGGTGGACGGCGAGCAGCAGCTTCCAGGACTGGCCGGCGCCGGCGGCGAGACGCTGAAGGAGCGGCGACTCCTGCGTAGCTGTGGGGGGCGGCGCGGCGCGGTTGCGTGACTGCGTGGGCGGGGGCTGTCGGCAGATGAATGGGAGTTGGGAGAAATTCGGGGTGGGGAGATCTTGAAGAAGGATGTGAGTGAGTGGGAATCGGATTCGTGGGAGCCCATCGTGATGATGGGGAATTTTGGAGGCGTGCTGCTTTCGCTGCTGCGGCGGTGGGGAAGCAAAGAACTTTTTTTTTTTTTGCACAGAAGAAAAAGGGATGGCTAGATGGATGGATGCTACGGGGGATAACTGGAAAACTTTATTGTTCCACTTGCATGTGGGCCCTCAAGCCATTTTTTTAATGCTCTTCCAAGACAATTTAAGTACTATAGTAATCGATATTTTCTTTTCTTTTAATATTATACTCTCTTCGTCCCAAAATAGATGTCTCAACAAAATTTAAACGAATCTAGACACTATTTAGTATATAGATTTATCCAAAATTTGAAAGAGCTAAGACATCTATTCTTGGACGGAGGGAGTATAAGAAGAGAGGTAACAATATTTATGGTCATGTTTTAGTAGAAGGGGAACATCTCGAGTAAACCCGATAACTCAATCTAACTCGCTACACCGATATAAACGGCGTGCTCAGAGGCGCGGTACATGAAAGCCAAAGTGGAGAGATGGGCATTTTTCTCGTCGGTGTCGAGGGTCCGGTGGCTTAATTTGCTCGCCGCTCCACCAGATCGGTGAGCCTAGGTTTTCGTGGGGTCACAAAATGGTGGTTGCCAAATTCCTGGGCGACGGCACCGACATTTCGAGAAAGGTCTACATTTCGATGCATGGGGGTGTTAGATATGGATCTTCTCCTCCAATGTCGATCGTACGAGTGTTATCTGAGATTGATATGTCATAAAGTTGAGCCCCATTCGACACGTCACTGTGACATGAGTGTCGCAACATGTGGTGGCCCTCTTCGTCGACTCAATAAACCTTTCGGTACCTTCTAGAACAGGCAATGATGGACCCATGTGTCTCCCTCGGCTTCTTGTTTGTGTGGCGACAGGGATTGATAAGGGCCTTTATATGGTACTTTTTTTCCTTGGAATTGGATGATCTAAATATTGTTGTCCTTTTTCATTTATGGTTCGCTGGTCTTTCCATCTTAAGCTCCTTCATTGTTTTTTTTCCTTCTTAAATATCTTCTTCATTTCTTTAACTTTATTTTCTTAATTTATTTTTATTTGCGCCTTAAATGTGCCCTTTTTTCAGTCTTTCCCCTTTTTCACATGTTAATTTGTTTGCTATTTATGAAGAAACCCCGCATATAATTTTT
This sequence comes from Avena atlantica, assembly GCA_910589765.1. Classification (NCBI taxonomy): domain Eukaryota; kingdom Viridiplantae; phylum Streptophyta; class Magnoliopsida; order Poales; family Poaceae; genus Avena; species Avena atlantica. The sequence continues at coordinate 1,332,938 of OU342733.1, forward strand.
TTAAATACATGGATCTCATCACTTAGTTGATGAGGCATAATAAGAAAATAAGCATTCCGCCTGAGTTTCTCTGTCTAGCACGAGTAAAACTGTATCATTTTGTATTTTCATACAGTTTCCGACAGCTATTATTGGAGTACTAGAAGAAACCTTTTCAGGCTGGCTGGCACGTACGGTGCAAACCCGTTTTCCCATTTTTGATTTCTTAACAGGATCCAGCAACTCAGTTTTTAGACTTTCGGATCGTTTTGGTTTTCCTAGTATTCTCTCTAATTAAGGTGCTATCAGCAGCTGATAGAACATGAATGAATGTGTATCCACGCACGCGAGAGTACTACGTAGTATATATATATATATATATATATATATATATATATATATATATGTACTGGGGATTCTTTTCTTTTCCGGCATCATCCCAGCGGCCGAGTTCGCAACCATCGCTCGTGGACCTGTTCAGCGGCCATATGAATTGCCGCTACTGTGTTCCAAGAATGGCAAAAACTTGTGACACCGAGCTGCACGCTGACACTTGAGTTATATCACATCAAACAGGACCACCCATACAAAAAATGTTCAAAAACATGACATCTCCTCAACTTGTACGTGCGTGCGGTGGTATAAAAGGAGATCAACTGATCACGATATGATCAGGAGACGCAAGCAGGTCTCGGCAAACAAGTAAGTAATTAAGCTTATACGCTATGGCATATATACCCCATAACATCACACATACGTAGGATCGTTTTGCAAAATGACTGAACCATTGACCATCTCTCTAGCTCCCCCCTGCGAAGGTCCCTCCTCCCTGCTCTGGTAGTAGTCGGCCAGCTCTCCGGCCGCCGCACCTCTGCACTATTGTATTTAAACCATCACTATTGTATTCCATATTACTTTTGGTTTCTTTGACTTTTATCTCTTTGTTAAAATAATGAGAGCCTTTTTTATTATCATGATAAGCTTGTCTGTTCTAGTGACTCGGTTTGTATGTTCGATGGTCGAGTTTACTAATGTATAATGGTTTTCCATCTATTTTTCTATAAGAGAATATAGTTTCTTCGTACGAAAATGTTCTCTTGCTTGAGTGGACACCATCGCCATCCACTCGCTCCAAATTATGGAGGGTGGATCCAACGTGGGTCGTCACCCAACAGTTGCAGTCACAATGGGCCTAACGGAGTAGGTTGCCATTTCTTTCATTGTCATTAAGCAATATGCAAGTGAGGTATATGTCACTCATTTCTATATGTGAAAATAATCATTATCCTCATCATGCCAATCATAATCATCATAAACCATTAAGATAAGGGCAGCTACTATAATAAAAGATAGCTGAAGAGAGATATGCAAAGTCATCGTGTCATGAACTTGCCTTCTTGTTGTGACGATTACATGAAGAACTAGTTGATACGCTGCACGTTGCCGCGGATATTAGAGATAATTTTCATTTTTACGAATAACAGAGGAATATTCTATGTAAAAAAAAACTCACATTCATCAAGTCTGGGTTGTCAACTGGGTATCTTTTGAGCACATAGGTGAAGAGAATTTTGGAAAAATACTTAGGTTCTTGTTCGACAGTATTTTGTCTAGAGGTTAATAAAATATGCATGGAGTGTTTTCTTGTGAAAAATACCAAAGTCACGTTCAAAGTGACAAAAAATATGGCTGGCTCAAATTATACGCTGATGGGCTAATTGCCAAAAATTAATTATGCCTAATGATTTGATTAAATCCATTCACACATATATATATATATGCATGTAATGTATATATGTGCGTATTTGCATGGGCTAGCTAGCTGGGCGGGTAACGTGAGTATCTCATGGACTAGCTAGCCCATTTGCGCTCAAACTGCTACCAACCACGATGGCCGAACAGACTTTTGGCTGCGATGGCCAAAATGTGTAGCGCTCAAACATCTATCAACCGTCCCACTTTAAGGCTGCCTATATACACAAGGCAAACGCACACCCTCGGAAGCCAGACATGCATCGAGTCAGCTAGCTTGAGATCGAATCTATTCTCAGGCGACGTTCCTTCCCGATGGTGAGAGCCGGTGCTTCCACCGGGGAGGGTGTTGGCGAGCCATTCAGCTGCGCCGTCGATGGCGTACGTGCGGCTCGCCGGCGTTCAGGTCATGGCCGCCGGTGTGGCTATCATCCTCACCTTTGAGAACGTCGGGCCATTGCTAAGCTGTCACGACGGTCATCGCCGACGAGCATGTCTCCAAATTCCGCCACGAGGAGCTCCTACGGAGCTAGCTAGCAGGCTGCTAGCCGGATGGATGATCCACACGTATGACAGGCAGAGAGTCCGGCCAAGGCATGTGCGGCTGTATTTGTCGCACTAGTAGGCGTCCCATTGGTGCCGGTGAGGATAACCGCTGTCCGGACACGTTCGTGGGCATCGGCTGCGCTCTCGACCGCGCGCCATGTACGGCGCCAAGGACAGCTCGACGCGTGCCGTCGGCTTGGCCATCACAGGCTGAGTGCTATGGTGCAAACAATACTCGTACGAGCTATATCCATCACCAGCCCATACTTACGTATTTATTCAACTGAATACCCTTGACTTGAGCTGAGCCCGCCCCTGGTTTTGTGCGATTGATGTCGTTAAATTACCTTCATCGACTTCCTCTACTCCCGCGGGGTGTACCCCTCGCGCTTCCCGCGAAACTTCAAAGTCAACGACTGACGAGGTTTGATCTCGTCAATGCCCATTGTTATGGACTTAGGTTTTAGAGAAGGTGGGGATGCTAGAAATCACGGAACGGTTAACAAACAAGCAACACGGGGACACAAGGTTTACCCAGGTCCAGGCCCTCGGAGGGAAAACCCTACTCCTGCTTGTTTGCTCTAATTATGGTGAAACCGAAGGTTACAAGGGTGCGCAGATGCAATCTAGCGTGGAGGTGTGTATGCGAGAGGTTATGAGAGAGCCTTCTCGTCGTGCCCTCCTGGCCTTTATATAGAGGCAGGAAGGTCCCAGGCACAAATCGAGTAGGTTGCAGGTTTTAGGGTTTACCCCTTTCAATTTTCTATCTACTCTAGTCTTGCTATCCAAGGATCCGAAGGCGTCATGGGCCTTTCCCACCCGAAAATCTTCATGGTCCGACGTGTATTTGCCGTGGGCCTTCCTTGGGCTGGACTAGGTATGCTGAGATCGTGTACCCGCGGGGTATAACCATGTCAGTAGCCCTCGAGTGTTCAGTCGAATCGAAGATTCGGCTGAGGACTCTTCCATCCTTCGGGTGCAACTCTGTCTTACAAGAGAATGTGTAGGGATTGTTGATGCGTGTGCCTGACTCTCCCGACGGATCAGGGTCAGTTAACTGTCTTAGGACAAAACAACACTATCTTCTTCAGATTCGAGTCCCTCGACTCGAATCCGGAACAAATGCTGGCGTAATTCGACTCAGGCGCGGAGGTCTTACAGGAGTGGAATTCCAGTAAATTTAAATGATGTACCAAACGCGTCCGTCGGGTTTTCATGAGCTATTGCCCCCTGTTTTGTGGTTCCACGGGATTTGCATGGCAGGTAAGACCCGATACATGTTTGAGAGATTTAACCAAAAACACTTTATTTTTATGTTTTATTGCCGTTTTCATGAGCTATTGTCCACGGTTTGGGGTTCATGGGGGATTTGCATGGCCCATAATACCCAATACATGTCTTAGAATTATGACCAAAAACTCGTCATTTTGGTGTTTTTTGGCTGTTTTCATGAGCTATTGCCCATGGTTTTAGGGTTCCATGGGGATTTGCATGTCTCGTAAGACTCGAACTTTCCCACGGTTTTGGGGTTCTAGGGGGATTTGCATGGCCCGTAAGACCCGATATATGTTTGAGAGTTATTACCAAAAACTCATCATTTTTGACGTTTTATGGTCGTTTTCATGAGTTATTGCCCACTAATTTTGGAGTTCTAGGGAGATTTGCATGGCACATAAGACCTGATACATGTTTGAGAGTTATGACCAAAAACTCGTCGTTTTGGTGTTTATGGCCATTTTTTATGACCTATTGCCCACGATTTTGGGTTCATGGGGGATTTGCATGGCCCGTAAGACCTGATACATGTTTGAGAGTTATGACCAAAAACTCGTTGTTTTAGTGTTTTATGGCAGTTTTCATGAGCTATTGTCCTTAGTTTTGGGATTCCAAGGCAATTTACCTGTTTGAGAGTTATGACCAAAATCTCGTCGTTTTGCTGTTTTATGGTCATTTTTATGAGCAATTACCCACAGTTTTGGGGTTCAATGGGGATTTGGATGGCTCGTAAGACCCGAGCTTGCCCACAATTTTGGGGTTCCAAGGGGATTTGCATGACCCGTAAGACCCGATATATGTTTGAGACTTATGACCAAAAACTCATCATTTTCACGTTTTATGGCTGTTTTCATGAGCTATTGCCCACTCTTTTGGGGTTCCACTGGATTTTAATGGCACGTAAGACCCGATACATGTTTGAGAGATTTAACCAAAAGCACTTCATTTTCTCATTTTATGGCTGTTTTCATGAGCTATTGCCCACGGTTTTGGGGTTCTAGGGGGATTTGCATGGCACGTACGACCCGATTCATGTTTGAGATTTATGACAAAAAACTTGTCGTTTTCCTGTTTTATGGCCGTTTTCATGAGCTATTGCCCATGGTTTTGGCTTCCAAGGTGATTTGAATGGCCCATAAGACACGATACATGTTTGAGAGTTATGACCAAAAAATCGTCATTTTGCTGTTTTATGGACGTTTTTCATGAGCTATTGTCCACGGTTTTGGGGTTCATGGGGGATTTGCATGGCCCGTAAGACCTGATACATGTTTGAGAGTTATGAACAAAAACTCCTTATTTTCGTGTTTTGTGGCTGTTTCATGAGCTATTGTCCTTAGTTTTGGGGTTCCAAGGAAATTTACATGTTTGAGAGTTATGACCAAAAACTCGTCGTTTTGGTGTTTTATGGTCATTTTCATGAGCAATTGCCCACGGTTTTGGGATTCCATGGAGATTTGGATGGCTCGTAAGACCCGAGCTTGCCCACAATTTTGGGGTTTTAGGGGATTTGCATGACCAGTCAGACCCGATATATGTTTGAGAGTTATGACCAAGAAATCATCATTTTCAGGTTTTATGGCCGTTTTCATGAGCTATTGCCCCCTGTTTTGTGGTTCCACAGGATTTGCATGGCAGGTAAGACCCGATACATGTTTGAGAGATTTAACCCAAAACACTTTATTTTCATGTTTTATGGCCGTTTTCATGAGCTATTGTCCACGGTTTGGGGTTCATGGGGGATTTGCATGGCCCATAATACCCAATACATGTCTTAGAATTATGACCAAAAACTCGTCATTTTGGTGTTTTTTGGCTGTTTTCATGAGCTATTGCCCATGGTTTTAGGGTTCCATGGGGATTTGCATGTCTCGTAAGACTCGAACTTTCCCACGGTTTTGGGGTTCTAGGGGGATTTTCATGGCCCGTAAGACCCGATATATGTTTGAGAGTTATTACCAAAAACTCATCATTTTTGACGTTTTATGGTCGTTTTCATGAGTTATTGCCCACTAATTTTGGAGTTCTAGGGAGATTTGCATGGCACATAAGACCTGATACATGTTTGAGAGTTATGACCAAAAACTCGTCGTTTTGGTGTTTATGGCCATTTTTTATGAGCTATTGCCCACGATTTTGGGTTCATGGGGGATTTGCATGGCCCGTAAGACCTGATACATGTTTGAGAGTTATGACCAAAAACTCGTTGTTTTTGTGTTTTATGGCTGTTTTCATGAGCTATTGTCCTTAGTTTTGGGGTTCCAAGGCAATTTACCTGTTTGAGAGTTATGACCAAAATCTCGTCGTTTTACTGTTTTATGGCCGTTTTTATGAGCAATTACCCACAGTTTTGGGGTTCAATGGGGATTTGGATGGCTCGTAAGACCCGAGCTTTCCCACAATTTTGGGGTTCCAGGGGGATTTGCATGACCCATAAGACCCGATATATGTTTGAGACTTATGACCAAAAACTCATCATTTTCACGTTTTATGGCTGTTTTCATGAGCTATTGCCCACTCTTTTGGGGTTCCACTGGATTTGCATGGCACGTAAGACCCGATACATGTTTGAGAGATTTAACCAAAAACACTTCATTTTCTCATTTTATGGCTGTTTTCATGAGCTATTGCCCACGGTTTCGGGGTTCTAGGGGGATTTGCGTGGCATGTACGACCCGATTCATGTTTGAGATTTATGACAAAAAACTTGTCGTTTTCCTGTTTTATGGCCGTTTTCATGAGCTATTGCCCATGGTTTTGGCTTCCAAGGTGATTTGAATGGCCCATAAGACACGATACATGTTTGAGAGTTATGACCAAAAAATCGTCATTTTGCTGTTTTATGGACGTTTTTCATGAGCTATTGTCCACAGTTTTGGGGTTCATGGGGGATTTGCATGGCCCGTAAGACCTGATACATGTTTAAGAGTTATGAACAAAAACTCCTTATTTTCGTGTTTTGTGGCTGTTTCATGAGCTATTGTCCTTAGTTTTGGGGTTCCAAGGAAATTTACATGTTTGAGAGTTATGACCAAAAACTCGTCGTTTTGGTGTTTTATGGCCGTTTTCATGAGCAATTGCCCACGGTTTTGGGGTTCCATGGAGATTTGGATGGCTCGTAAGACCCGAGCTTGCCCACAATTTTGGGGTTTCAGGGGGATTTGCATGACCCGTCAGACCTGATATATGTTTGAGAGTTATGACCAAGAAATCATCATTTTCACGTTTTATGGCCGTTTTCATGAGCTATTGCCCCCTGTTTTGTGGTTCCACAGGATTTGCATGGCAGGTAAGACCCGATACATGTTTGAGAGATTTAACCCAAAACACTTTATTTTCATGTTTTATGGCCGTTTTCATGAGCTATTGTCCACGGTTTGGGGTTCATGGGGGATTTGCATGGCCCATAATACCCAATACATGTCTTAGAATTATGACCAAAAACTCGTCATTTTGGTGTTTTTTGGCTGTTTTCATGAGCTATTGCCCATGGTTTTAGGGTTCCATGGGGATTTGCATGTCTCGTAAGACTCGAACTTTCCCACGGTTTTGGGGTTCTAGGGGGATTTGCATGGCCCGTAAGACCCGATATATGTTTGAGAGTTATTACCAAAAACTCATCATTTTTGACGTTTTATGGTCGTTTTCATGAGTTATTGCCCACTAATTTTGGAGTTCTAGGGAGATTTGCATGGCACATAATACCTGATACATGTTTGAGAGTTATGACCAAAAACTCGTCGTTTTGGTGTTTATGGCCATTTTTTATGACCTATTGCCCACGATTTTGGGTTCATGGGGGATTTGCATGGCCCGTAAGACCTGATACATGTTTGAGAGTTATGACCAAAAACTCGTTGTTTTTGTGTTTTATGGCTGTTTTCATGAGCTATTGTCCTTAGTTTTGGGGTTCCAGGGCAATTTACCTGTTTGAGAGTGATGACCAAAATCTCGTCGTTTTACTGTTTTATGGCCGTTTTTATGAGCAATTACCCACAGTTTTGGGGTTCAATGGGGATTTGGATGGCTCGTAAGACCCGAGCTTTCCCACAATTTTGGGGTTCCAAGGGGATTTGCATGACCCATAAGACCCGATATATGTTTGAGACTTATGACCAAAAACTCATCATTTTCACGTTTTATGGCTGTTTTCATGAGCTATTGCCCACTCTTTTGGGGTTCCACTGGATTTGCATGGCACGTAAGACCCGATACATGTTTGAGAGATTTAACCAAAAACACTTCATTTTCTCATTTTATGGCTGTTTTCATGAGCTATTGCCCACGGTTTTGGGGTTCTAGGGGGATTTGCGTGGCATGTACGACCCGATTCATGTTTGAGATTTATGACAAAAAACTTGTCGTTTTCCTGTTTTATGGCCGTTTTCATGAGCTATTGCCCATGGTTTTGGCTTCCAAGGCGATTTGAATGGCCCATAAGACACGATACATGTTTGAGAGTTATGACCAAAAAATCGTCATTTTGCTGTTTTATGGACGTTTTTCATGAGCTATTGTCCACGGTTTTGGGGTTCATGGGGGATTTGCATGGCCCGTAAGACCTGATACATGTTTGAGAGTTATGAACAAAAACTCCTTATTTTCGTGTTTTGTGGCTGTTTCATGAGCTATTGTCCTTAGTTTTGGGGTTCCAAGGAAATTTACATGTTTGAGAGTTATGACCAAAAACTCGTCGTTTTGGTGTTTTATGGCCGTTTTCATGAGCAATTGCCCACGGTTTTGGGGTTCCATGGAGATTTGGATGGCTCGTAAGACCCGAGCTTGCCCACAATTTTGGGGTTTCAGGGGGATTTGCATGACCCGTCAGACCCGATATATGTTTGAGAGTTATGACCAAGAAATCATCATTTTCAGGTTTTATGGCCGTTTTCATGAGCTATTGCCCCCTGTTTTGTGGTTCCACAGGATTTGCATGGCAGGTAAGACCCGATACATGTTTGAGAGATTTAACCCAAAACACTTTATTTTCATGTTTTATGGCCGTTTTCATGAGCTATTGTCCACGGTTTTGGGTTCATGGGGGATTTGCATGGCCCATAATACCCAATACATGTCTTAGAATTATGACCAAAAACTCGTCATTTTGGTGTTTTTTGGCTGTTTTCCTGAGCTATTGCCCATGGTTTTAGGGTTCCATGGGGATTTTCATGTCTCGTAAGTCTCGAACTTTCCCACGGTTTTGGGGTTCTAGGGGGATTTGCATGGCCCGTAAGACCCGATATATGTTTGAGAGTTATTACCAAAAACTCATCATTTTCACGTTTTATGGCTGTTTTCATGAGCTATTGCCCACTCTTTTGGGGTTCCACTGGATTTGCATGGCACGTAAGACCCGATACATGTTTGAGAGTTATGACCAAAAACTCGTCGTTTTGGTGTTTATGGCCATTTTTTATGAGCTATTGCCCACGATTTTGGGTTCATGGGGGATTTGCATGGCCCGTAAGACCTGATACATGTTTGAGAGTTATGACCAAAAACTCGTTGTTTTTGTGTTTTATGGCTGTTTTCATGAGCTATTGTCCTTAGTTTTGGGGTTCCAAGGCAATTTACCTGTTTGAGAGTTATGACCAAAATCTCGTCGTTTTGCTGTTTTATGGCCGTTTTTATGAGCAATTACCCACAGTTTTGGGGTTCAATGGGGATTTGGATGGCTCGTAAGACCCGAGCTTGCCCACAATTTTGGGGTTCCAGGGGGATTTGCATGACCCGTAAGACCCGATATATGTTTGAGACTTATGACCAAAAACTCATCATTTTCACGTTTTATGGCTGTTTTCATGAGCTATTGCCCACTCTTTTGGGGTTCCACTGGATTTGCATGGCACGTAAGACCCGATACATGTTTGAGAGATTTAACCAAAAACACTTCATTTTCTCATTTTATGGCTGTTTTCATGAGCTATTGCCCACGGTTTGGGGTTCTAGGGGGATTTGCATGGCATGTACGACCCGGTTCATGTTTGAGATTTATGACAAAAAACTTGTCGTTTTCCTGTTTTATGGCCGTTTTCATGAGCTATTGCCCATGGTTTTGGCTTCCAAGGCGATTTGAATGGCCCATAAGACACGATACATGTTTGAGAGTTATGACCAAAAAATCGTCATTTTGCTGTTTTATGGACGTTTTTCATGAGCTATTGTCCACGGTTTTGGGGTTCATGGGGGATTTGCATGGCCCGTAAGACCTGATACATGTTTGAGAGTTATGAACAAAAACTCCTTATTTTCGTGTTTTGTGGCTGTTTCATGAGCTATTGTCCTTAGTTTTGGGGTTCCAAGGAAATTTACATGTTTGAGAGTTATGACCAAAAACTCGTCGTTTTGGTGTTTTATGGCCGTTTTCATGAGCAATTGCCCACGGTTTTGGGGTTCCATGGAGATTTGGATGGCTCGTAAGACCCGAGCTTGCCCACAATTTTGGGGTTTCGGGGGATTTGCATGACCCGTCAGACCCGATATATGTTTGAGAGTTATGACCAAGAAATCATCATTTTCAGGTTTTATGGCCGTTTTCATGAGCTATTGCCCCCTGTTTTGTGGTTCCACAGGATTTGCATGGCAGGTAAGACCCGATACATGTTTGAGAGATTTAACCCAAAACACTTTATTTTCATGTTTTATGGCCGTTTTCATGAGCTATTGTCCACGGTTTGGGGTTCATGGGGGATTTGCATGGCCCATAATACCCAATACATGTCTTAGAATTATGACCAAAAAGGGTGTTTTTTGGCTGTTTTCATGAGCTATTGCCCATGGTTTTAGGGTTCCATGGGGATTTGCATGTCTCGTAAGACTCGAACTTTCCCACGGTTTTGGGGTTCTAGGGGGATTTGCATGGCCCGTAAGACCCGATATATGTTTGGGAGTTATTACAAAAAAACTCATCATTTTTGACGTTTTATGGTCGTTTTCATGAGTTATTACCCACTAATTTTGGAGTTCTAGGGACATTTGCATGGCACATAAGACCTGATACATGTTTGAGAGTTATGACCAAAAACTCGTCGTTTTGGTGTTTATGGCCATTTTTTATGAGCTATTGCCCACGATTTTGGGTTCATGGGGGATTTGCATGGCCCGTAAGACCTGATACATGTTTGAGAGTTATGACCAAAAACTCGTTGTTTTTGTGTTTTATGGCTGTTTTCATGAGCTATTGTCCTTAGTTTTGGGGTTCCAAGGCAATTTACCTGTTTGAGAGTTATGACCAAAATCTCGTCGTTTTGCTGTTTTATGGCCGTTTTTATGAGCAATTACCCACAGTTTTGGGGTTCAATGGGGATTTGGATGGCTCGTAAGACCCGAGCTTGCCCACAATTTTGGGGTTCCAGGGGGATTTGCATGACCCGTAAGACCCGATATATGTTTGAGACTTATGACCAAAAACTCATCATTTTCACGTTTTATGGCTGTTTTCATGAGCTATTGCCCACTCTTTTGGGGTTCCACTGGATTTGCATGGCACGTAAGACCCGATACATGTTTGAGAGATTTAACCAAAAACACTTCATTTTCTCATTTTATGGCTGTTTTCATGAGCTATTGCCCACGGTTTTGGGGTTCTAGGGGATTTGCATGGCATGTACGACCCGGTTCATGTTTGAGATTTATGACAAAAACTTGTCGTTTTCCTGTTTTATGGCCGTTTTCATGAGCTATTGCCCATGGTTTTGGCTTCCAAGGCGATTTGAATGGCCCATAAGACACGATACATGTTTGAGAGTTATGACCAAAAAATCGTCATTTTGCTGTTTTATGGACGTTTTTCATGAGCTATTGTCCACGGTTTTGGGGTTCATGGGGGATTTGCATGGCCCGTAAGACCTGATACATGTTTGAGAGTTATGAACAAAAACTCCTTATTTTCGTGTTTTGTGGCTGTTTCATGAGCTATTGTCCTTAGTTTTGGGGTTCCAAGGAAATTTACATGTTTGAGAGTTATGACCAAAAACTCGTCGTTTTGGTGTTTTATGGCCGTTTTCATGAGCAATTGCCCACGGTTTTGGGTTCCATGGAGATTTGGATGGCTCGTAAGACCCGAGCTTGCCCACAATTTTGGGGTTTCAGGGGGATTTGCATGACCCGTCAGACCCGATATATGTTTGAGAGTTATGACCAAGAAATCATCATTTTCAGGTTTTATGGCCGTTTTCATGAGCTATTGCCCCCTGTTTTGTGGTTCCACAGGATTTGCATGGCAGGTAAGACCCGATACATGTTTGAGAGATTTAACCCAAAACACTTTATTTCCATGTTTTATGGCCGTTTTCATGAGCTATTGTCCACGGTTTGGGGTTCATGGGGGATTTGCATGGCCCATAATACCCAATACATGTCTTAGAATTATGACCAAAAACTCGTCATTTTGGTGTTTTTGGCTGTTTTCATGAGCTATTGCCCATGGTTTTAGGGTTCCATGGGGATTTGCATGTCTCGTAAGACTCGAACTTTCCCACGGTTTTGGGTTCTAGGGGGATTTGCATGGCCCGTAAGACCCGATATATGTTTGAGAGTTATTACCAAAAACTCATCATTTTTGACGTTTTATGGTCGTTTTCATGAGTTATTGCCCACTAATTTTGGAGTTCTAGGGAGATTTGCATGGCACATAGACCTGATACATGTTTGAGAGTTATGACCAAAAACTCGTCGTTTTGGTGTTTATGGCCATTTTTTATGAGCTATTGCCCACGATTTTGGGTTCATGGGGGATTTGCATGGCCCGTAAGACCTGATACATGTTTGAGAGTTATGACCAAAAACTCGTTTTTTGTTTTATGGCTGTTTTCATGAGCTATTGTCCTTAGTTTTGGGGTTCCAAGGCAATTTACCTGTTTGAGAGTTATGACCAAAATCTCGTCGTTTTGCTGTTTTATGGCCGTTTTTATGAGCAATTACCCACAGTTTTGGGGTTCAATGGGGATTTGGATGGCTCGTAAGACCCGAGCTTGCCCACAATTTTGGGGTTCCAGGGGGATTTGCATGACCCGTAAGACCCGATATATGTTTGAGACTTATGACCAAAAAACTCATCATTTTCACGTTTTATGGCTGTTTTCATGAGCTATTGCCCACTCTTTTGGGGTTCCACTGGATTTGCATGGCACGTAAGACCCGATACATGTTTGAGAGATATTAACCAAAAACACTTCATTTTTCATTTTATGGCTTTTTCATGAGCTATTGCCCACGGTTTTGGGGTTCTAGGGGGATTTGCATGGCATGTACGACCCGATTCATGTTTGAGATTTATGACCAAAAACTTGTCGTTTTCCTGTTTTATGGCCGTTTTCATGAGCTATT